>JANRMT010062796.1:38517931-38617618 GCA_026402145.1 Polypterus bichir lapradei
TTTAAGTACATTTTCAGAATGGTATTGTCTTTAAATAATAATAACCAAAATTTCAACATAAAGTGCAGTTTTTCTTCTTAAAAAAATAAGTCAGAAACATAAAAGGTAATTTGACCAACTTAATCTTTAAACTCTGAGTAACCTTAGCCAAAATTATTTTGTACATTAGGCTAAAACAGTGTGATCATTGAACATTTTGTAATTAGATGTAATTAGAATTACTAACGGTCACGGAAGTCCAATGATCCCCAGTAAGAGCCACAAAGTCCGCTTTCTGTAATGCATCTAATTTTGCTTGGTTTTCACTGTGCACAAAACCATGCTTTTATCAAGGCTTCGCTCGGGTAGTTTTTTGAAATTAAATTTTCCTCCGATCAGGAACGCACTTCATTCCGAGTGTAACATTTTTGTAGCTGTGATGTGTGCATCAGTGTAATCGATGTACCAGGAAATCATGCATTGACAAAAGTTCCCCTTTGCTTGGAATTGAAAGTGTGATTAAATGAGTTATTTTTTGTTATGGAGTACATGCATCGAAGCTTCTCAGCTGTGCTTGTGCTAAGAAAAGGAAAGATTTTAAAAATAACGTAACATGATTCTGCGTTAACCGCATATTTTTTCATACGTCCCAAACCAAGGAAATGCGAGGTTAAAATGAACCGAGAAGCGTGCATACATACTCAGTACATCCCCTCCCGGGAATCGAACTTCGGATGTCGGCGCTAGAGGCGAAGCCTCTACAATTGCACCACGGCGTGCGGCTTGTCTATTTGAGAGTATGTAGATAGGGGTATATATATATATTCGCAGCGGAGAAGTAGTGTGTTAAAGAAGTTATGAAAAAGAAAAGGGAACATTTTAAAAATAGCGTAACATGATTGTCAATATACAGTAATTGTTTTGTGAGTGTTATTGAGTGTTGCTGTCATCAAAGATTTGATTATCATTATTTGTTTCAATCAGGGTCGTATTTGTACGATGTGTTGTGTTCAAGTTACATTCCGTGTTTGTCAATCGTTGTAAAGATAAGAGGTTTCATTCATCGATTTGTTTCTTACTGCATCAATAAACAGCTCGTCTTCCTCTTTATTTGAGACATAACACACTGCATGCACGGGTTTTTTTTTTACACTGTCTTCCTTTAGCGGGACATTCACTTTTTGCACTGTGTGCTTTGTTACACAATTTGCTGCCTTCTCAATTGTGTAATTCGGTTTTTGTTCAGCACTCTTTGGAACTGTTGCTTTTTGTCTGTGCACTGCGTCAGTTCACGTGAGCCGCTTGGTGTTCTTGCATCGAAGGTTCCTAGCTGTGCTGGTGCCATCTTGTGTGATGTCCACGGCTGTATGTAATGTCAGCTAAGACCCGGCACTTAAAAGTTTCTCTCGCAGTTTCGCTGAGTTTGTGCCAAACACCACCCTGACCATCTCATCTTCCTCTGCATAAGCACAGTCCTTCACCCGTGAACATTTAGCGGCAGTGTTTCTATTGGATTGCCGCTGACGGACGGCCTTATATGGGCAGGCACTAAATTACAAACACCAGTGGCAGCCTGTCTATGAACTTAATTCAAACTTTAGGTTTCCACCGTGCTTTGTTTCCGAAGTAGCAGCACTCATGAATATGGTAGTATATGTCAGTCGCTCGCTTCTTATTGTTTTGCTGCCTTCTCAATTATATAATGCATGTTTTCTTCAGCGCTTTTTGGAGGTCTTCCTGGTTTTCTACACACTGCGTTGACAGTCAGTTCACGTGATTACGTGGGAGGCGTGATGATGTCACACGAAACTCCGCCCCCACGGCTTTCGAGCTCAACTCCATTACAGTATATGCAGAAAAATAGCTTCCAGTTATGACCATTACGCGTAGAATTTCGAAATGAAACCTGCCCAACTTTTGTAAGTAAGCTGTAAGGAATAAGCCTGCCAAATTTCAGCCTTCTACCTACACGGGAACTTGGAGAATTAGTGATGAGTGAGTGAGTGAGTGAGTGAGTGAGTGAGTCAGTGAGTGAGTCAGTGAGTGAGTCAGTCAGTGAGGGCTTTGCCTTTTATTAGTATAGATACACAATTGGAGGGGGCTGTTTTGAAATGGATATGCAAGATTAGTTCATTTTGCCCCATAGTGATGTACTTCAGTCAGCAGTTATAAAGAAATGGGATGTTTTTCCCCATTTAAGAAAAAGCATTGTTTTTTGGTTCATTAGTTGTGCCAGAGCGTGAGGGTGTGGGTGCCCCTTGAAGATAGAGCGATGTAATATACTCCATCAGGCAACACATTCTCTGAATCCTTTTTCAACATTAATTTGTTTAATATGTTTTTTCCTCTGGCTTTTATCAAAGGCATGTGGATATCGCAGGTGAAAGAAACTGGGGCGTGTAATGCAGCCAGACATTATCTTACCCACTAAATTCAGTTCAGGGTCACAGGGAAAGAACTGCACATAAGGCCGAAATCAGCAATGAACAAGGTGCCAATTAGATGAGATACCTAGAGGGAAAATCCCACCTGCACATAGGGAGAATGTTAAAATTCCTCAAAAACAGTGACCAGACTGACTTATTAATATTTTTCCTTCTATTCCTTGGATTTGGTCATAAAAAAGTGCCACTTGCCTAACAATACTGCATGTGCCTAGATTGTTTGCTCTCTTGTAACATTCTAGAGGGCTGAAATTTGAAAATCACACAAGCTGTTAGTCCAGTTAGGGAGACGAGAGCCATGCCAACCATCTGCTTATGATTTGTCAGCCCTTCATTGAACATAGAGTGTTTAAAATGGTTACTCATTCTGTTCTCTTTTAAGATTTTTAAATACATAGGCTGGTCCTATGAGGAATGACAATTCAATGGAATAAATGTTGGGGCACCAACCCAGTTCCCCTGTTTACTTCAAAGTCCTTAATTAACAAACATAAACATTAAAGGTGTTTGATGGTGTGATTTATAAACATAAAGTAAAAGGCAATATCTCTGGGGATGTCAAAATCAACTTGGTTCCTTAGCTTTTTAACTGGCTAGGGGTCTCATGGGTCTTTCTGTCAGCAAAAGATGTCTCCTTCCGGTCAGTTTGGGATTTATGGGCCTGTGACTGGAAGGAGCAGAATTAGCTACCCACTCTGGGCAGTGTGGGGGGGAAAGAAGAGCGCATGATTAGTGCCATGGGTGCCACTCATCCCAGTGGGGTATCACTGACCTCAAACAAGCCCTGAAGGAGATCCTCTGTCGCACATGTGTGACAATAGATTGATGTTTTTGTATCTGTTAGTTTACAAACAGCTCACTTATCAAAGTACAAAGAAACTGTTTCCCTGTATATGATGAGAATATTATTGAAAATGGTTGGTGAACTAGTAATATGGTAATTAACAACATTACCCTTTTAATGGAAAGCACATGCTGCCAAGAAATTCTGCAGACGTTTAAAGATTATAATTTCTAATTTAGATTTACTTATATAGAAAAACTTCATATTTTACAAAGTAATAATACAATCAAAATAAAACTAACAATGTATACAATTTTAATATGAGTCATGCTTTGCCATAGTGCATATTGAAAAATTATTAAATTTTAAATTGCACATTTACTTATCTAAATACAAATTCAAATAACCCAGATATATTTCCTCCTCCTCTTCCAATGTCAAGGTGGCTTCTAACAAAATTTACCATTAATTAATGCATTAAAAGCAGTTAAAGAGTTATTTGTTGATTCAAAAACAGTCTGCTAACTTACAAAAGCATACATGTCAGACATTCTTAAGTAACCAAAATATTCAATTCCATAACAGTTTTACTTTTCACATGTCTTATTTTTGGACCCAATTCAATTAATAAAGCTCAGTCTGTTTGCACTTAAAAACAGGATGAGGAAAGAGTAGAGGACACACAAAAACACCATTTAAGGCACTTTTGAAGTCATATTGGCAGAGCCATTTTTTGTTGTCTTGGGTCAGTAAACTTATGTTTTGTTATATGATAAAAGAGTTTAATTTCCTGAAACTTCTGCAAACAAAGTGGCTTGCAACTTTTAACTTTTGTTTGAATGTTGACCGTATACTTTTAAGCATTAGTCTTAAATGTTTCTTTCTGTCTTTATTTTTCAAAATCAACCTTATAACATGTTGTATTGTGAATCTTCTTAGATGTGGATGAGTGTAATGATGAGTCTAGCTGTCAGAATGGGAGATGTGTTAACACTCCAGGATCCTTCTACTGTATTTGTAATCTGCCATGGACTGCTGATTCTAGCAAGAAAAAATGCATCATTCCACTCACAGTGGGTACGTATATCCGGAAATAAAAGCAAAAAGAAAGTGGTTAAAACAATTCTATTACACGCAAATCCTACAGTACCTTATGCACACTGTTTTGTTAAACTACTGTACTTGGGGAAATGTACTAATTGCCTTTTATCCTTTTCATGAATTACATGAACAATAAATAAAAATAACAGAAAATCAGTTGAGTGGCTTAGGCATTTTGTATATGCTATTAAGTTATTAAGTTATTAAACTTCAATGAATAGAATATCCAACCCGAATGAATATATTATCCAACCCGCTATATCCTAACTACAGGGTCACAGGGGTCTGCTGGAGTCAATCCCAGCCAACATAGGGCACAAGGCAGGAAACAAACCCCGGGCAGAGTGCCAGCCCACCACAGGGCGCCCACACACACACACACCCACACACACTAGGGCCAATTTAGAATTGCCAATGCACCTAACCTGCATGTCTTTTACAGCACATTAATCCTATTCAGGCTTTAAGCACAACTCAGGTAGCAAAACTGGATGGGACATTGATAGGATTTAAAAATAAAGATAACTACTTTTTAATGATATTCTCTATTTTGCGCTTATTACTGTGTCTGTTATTTCAATCTACCTTTTAATATCTGGATGTTTTTTTTGACAAAATTCAGACATAATAAAGTTAAAAAGCAAAATCATTTTCTGAAAAATTCTGTCAAGTTTCTGTGTGTCTTTTGATTGTCGTGTTAATATACAATGAGGTGAAACGATGAGAAAGGCAATACTTCACTAGAGTCCAATCACACGAACAATTCAGAAGTTCTCTTCTATTTAAAGCTGGTTTGCTGGCAGTGAGACTCTTGAGTCACTGCAGCCCTGAAAAGACACACCAGACTGACCTTCATCATCATCATTGTCTTTCATCCTTCATTTTAGATGTGGATGAGTGTCAGGACCCTTCTAATTGTAAAAATGGCCACTGTAACAACACTCCAGGTTCCTACTACTGCACTTGCACTTTGCCCTGGACACTGGCTACAGACAGGAATAGCTGCATCCCACCAGAGGAACAAGGAGGTAGGTACCTTTAAGAGTTAAGTGGGCAAGTCACCTCCATGTGCCTAACTGCCATGTTGGAAAATAATTAAATAAAAATAATAGTCAATGTCAAGCTTATTTTGCTTAATATTATATTGTAGAGTAGTGTGGCATAGTGATTAAGGCTTTAGATCTAGAACTTTAAAGCCTGAGGTTGTGGGTTCAAATCCCACTACTGACACTGAGTGGCCATGAGTAAGTCACTTCACCTGTCTGTGCCCCAATTAGAAAAAACAAAGACATTTAACCAATTGTATGTCAAATTTTGTAAGTCGCCTTGGATAAAGGTGTCAGCCAAATACATAAATAATAAGTATAGCCTATTGAAATTAAAAGATGACAATAACCTTTCAAAAACGTGAATATGCATAAAACTTAAAGAATGCATTTATTTATTAAACCTTTACAATAAAATTAACCTACATGTTATAATGACAAATAAAAGACTTAATATAAAAATATACAATAATGAGGTACAAAACTACTTTGCTTATTAACAATATGGTTAGAATATTTTCTTGTTTAGTTTAGGTTTTGCAAATGTTTTTTACTATAATGTTATCTTTTTCAATTTCATATGTTTTTCTTATTTTATTTATTAATAATGGTTATATCATCTTGTATATTTGTGCCAGTTTAGCTTCATAAATGCAATTAGAATTAAAATACTTTGTGAGGTGTGTTCATATTTTCACATTAATCATGCCTGCATTTTGCTTCTTTTGCTTTCAGTGTATTATAAAGAGCCGCAGTCCCTAGCGTTGTTACCCTTTGCCATTTATTCTTTGTGTATTTAATACTGGAATGTTGTCCAAGTCTGCTTTTTCTATTGATTTTCTTTGTATTTGTACTGCAACTCTTAACTGCTGTTCAAATTTTAGCAGTCTTTGCATGCTATTTTTAGTTAAAAGAGGGATGAATAAATGCTCTGAAATGTGAATGATAACTGAAAAAGCTCCTTTAATTTTGTGTAGCAGACTTTTGTTTTTACCATCTTAGGGTTGTAGGTAGCCAGAGCAGCAAGCCAGGACTCCCACCCAAGATGGGACACTGGTTCTTTAAGAATGCACAGACTCATAGGCACACATTTATTTAGTCCAGCTTAAATATTAAATCACCAGAGAATCTAATGGGCATACATTTAGAGACCTGAAGAAAACCTGCATAGCTAAAGAGATAATGTGCAAAATCCACAAGGATAGTGAGCAAGACTAGAACCCAGATCTGTGGAGCCATGAGGGAGCTGTGCTAATCATTTCAACATTGTCGCAGCTTGAACAAATGTATAAATTAACACATAAATTAATGAACAAATAAATAAGTTATCAATAAACTAACTGATTGATCAAATGACAGCACAGTAGTTTCTATGGCTCAGGATGGTATTACTAATAGGCTTTTTATCTGTGCCACAATATCAACTATTTTGTTAAAATAATTATTTAGATAATAAGGAACATGCATACTTTTCCTTTGCCATAATGAAATAAAAAAATTAACAAAGACATTCAAATTTTAGGTAATCTGTGTATTGTATGATAAAATTCAAAAGTATCATAATTTTTAATGTGTTTTATTGCATTTTGAACATTTGGAGTTAGTCTGTTGCAGAGTTACAGATGTTATTCAATATGAGGTGGTACAAAAATGGATTCAGTTATTAAAGCGACTCATAAATTATTACATGTAATAAATATTATAGCCCATTTATATAGCCAGTTCTCCTTTCCTGGTGTTGAGACAGTAACACTCTAAGATCATTAGAACCTGTTTCTTCTGAAACTTTTTCTGCTCCTCCTGGGTAATTCTCAAATACTACTTGGACAGCTGACAGCTATAATTCCTTCAATCTGAGAAGGTTGTGTCCCTGGGTCTAACTCCAGTGGGAACTGACAGGTACACCCCAGTAAGAGAGGCCCAGGAAGTACTGTATTTCCTAATTAATGGCCAAACTGCTTTAACTGCCTTCTTGCTAGATAAACAGTGGTTCTACTGCAGTACATCTGAGCTCTTTCCTCTGCTACAAAATGTCAATCAGATAACCTGAGCAGAAGCCTCATTTTGGCCATTTTTTCTCAAAATCTCTTTATTTTGCTTTCTAAACAGACTTTATGACTATACATGAGAATCGAAATGTAGACTGGTCAGTAAATAAAAAGCTTTTTCTGAGACCTGTTCGAAACATCAACGAATCCAAATGGTGACTCTACAGCAACCTAAAGCAGAAGGGGGCATGGCACTACCCAACTTTCAATTTTATTGCTAGGTGGCAAATTTACAAGCTATAAAGACCTGGACATTGACACAAAATTGATGAATATCTACAAGCCTGGTCTGCAATAGAAATAAAATCTTGTAGTACTTCTGTATATTCCCTGCTCTGTGACCCAGTTAATACAAACTACTGTCATTTCACTAAAAATCCAATTACCCTTTATTCTCTCAGAATATGGAACCAATGATGAAGCGTTTTAAGACAGAAAAGCTTGTACCTCTTCATAACAACCACCTTTTTCCACCCTCTCAAACATATACACTATTCAGTGTCTGGAAAATGTCCGGGATTAAAACACTTAAGAGACTTGTACATAGATTCTTTGCATCCTACAAACAATTACAGTTCAAATACAACTTCTCATTAACACAATTCCTCCACTACTTTCAAGCTAGAAGTTTTGCTATACAGAACCTGCCTAGTTTTCCTCACCCTCCACCTTGTTCTATTCCAGAATAATTATTGATCAGTCTTGAAGACTCAGATATCATCTGTACAATTTATAAAAATATTTTAAAGTCTCTTCCTTTCAAAGAGTTCCTTCCTTTCAGAGTAAATTGGGGAAAGGATCTGTACCTCAATATTTCTGAAAAGGAGTGGAAGGCAGCCATGCACTGAATACACTCGAACTCTATAGATGCAAAGCATTCAGTCATTCAACTTAAAATCTTTTATCGAGCACATTTATCTCATTTAAAATCATCCAAAATGTTTCCAGGGCAAGATCCAACATGTGAACATCGCAATCTAGCTCTAGCCTCACTGGGCCACATGTTCTGGGCGTGCACTAAATTAACACATCAGACAGCCTTGGCGTCACAATCCCTCCTAATCCACTAACAGTGGTGTTTGGTGAACTCCCAGATGGCCTTAAAGTGGAGAAGGACAAACAAACTAATTTTCTTTACTACACTACTAGCACATAGACTTATCTTGCTCAACTGAAAAAATCCCACTCCAGCACTCTTAAGTCAGTGGGTAACTGATTTTCTATATTACTTGAAATTGTAAAAAATACAATTCTCACTTAAAGGATCTGTTCCAAACTTTTTAAAAAATATGGCAGGATCTAATCAATAAGATTTTAGAATAAGCTTCCATTTCGGGGAAAAGAATACCCTTCTTATCTTGCTCCTTTTATAGAGTAGCTTTGATTGCTGGCTCCACTCTCTTTTTCTTGGGTGGGGGTCAAATTTTGCTTTGATTTGTTAAATTTGTCTTGACTGTATGGAATGTTATCTGTTTCAAATTAAAATCAATTTAAAAAAAATACCAGACAGCATAATTCTAAAGACCATTGAGACATACTTATGCTTAATCCACTCCATCATGGTCACAGCCCTAGTAGTGATGATAGCAGATGTTCTTATTAGAATGGCACTATTCCAATTAGCTTGTAAACTCTGTGGCAATGATTAAGGCCTGAAATTAATTTCTATATGCATATGCAGCAGGGTTCAACTGGAGTGAGTTAAGTTGCAAAGAAGAGACACCTTCACAGTTGGAAAGATAAACAAGAACTGGCCATTCATCCCAACAAAGCTTGGCAGTCCTATTCACTTAATTCCTCCAAAATAACACTGTCAAGTTTTAAAGGTCCTTAAAGTCCTGCTGTCTACCACATTGCTTGTAACTTATTCCATGTGTCTGTGGTTCTATGTGTGAAGAAAAACTTTCTAATGTTATTGTGAAATTTACTCTTAACAAGTTTCCAACTGTGCCTCATGTGAACTCATTTTAAAGTAACAGTCTCGATTCACTGTACTAATTTATTTCTTAATTTTAAACACGTCAATCATGTCTCCTCTTAATCTCTTTTGCTTAAACTGAAAAGGCTCAGCTCTTTCAATTTCTCCTCATAATTCATTTTCTGTAGCCTCTCCTCTGGACTTTTTCTAGCACTTCTATGTGTTTTTGTAGCCTTGTGACCAAATCTACACACAGTACTCCAAGTGAGGCCTTACCAGTATAAAACTTGAGCATAACCTCCTTTGACTTGCACTCCACACATCATGCTATATAACTATTCTGTTAGCCTTCTTAATGGCTTTTGAACACTTTCTATAAGTTGATAGTCCACTACAACTCGTAAATCCTTATCTTAAGTTGTGTTTTCCATTTTCAGACCACCCTTTGGGTATTCAATAAAATTTTTACTTACTACATGTAACACTACATGTAACTTAGCATTATCTGTAGACTTAAACAGCTTGTTATCTATATTCCTATCCAAATCATTAATATATATTAAAAATGGCAGAGGCCGTAGCACTGACCTCTGAGGGACACCGCTCTAAACTTCACCCAATTCTAATACGTTTCCTCACACAATAACCATCTGATTCCTGTATTTTAGCCAATTCTGCACCCTTCCACACACTACAACCAGAACTCTAACATCTTTTAGTTTGATGCCCAACCTCTCATGTGGCACCTTATCAAATGTTTCCTGAAAGTCAAGATACATTAATATAATACACACCACTTTGACTGTATCATTTTCTTGCATCCTCATAGAATTCCAGCATGTTAGTAAAACATGGCCTCCCTTGGCTGAACCCCATGCTGTCTGTTCAGTAAACCTCCTGTTTTTGCCATGTGTTGCTCAATATTTTCCTTAATAATTACTTCTATTATTATTATTATTATTATTATTATTATTATTATTTACCTGTGATGCATGTTAAACTTCCTGGCCTATAGTTACATGGATCTGCCCGATTAACATTTTTACATAATGGGAAAATATTTGCCATTTTCCAATCCTGTGTAATTTCCCTAGTGTGTAGTGACTTCCTAAAATGTGTACCATGTTTATATATGTACTCACAAAATTCCTTAAGAACTTTATGATAAAGTTTCTGGTTTTGGTGATTTGTTTAATTTTATCCTATTTAATCTGAGTAGTACTTTTCCCTCTACAATTTACAAATCACTCAGTACCTCCTTAATAGTTCCTGTTACCATTGGGAGGTTCTTCACTTCCTCACATGTGAAGACCTCAGAAAAATTCAAGCTTAGAGAATTTGCTCTTTCATTGTCTATATATTTTAATTTCCTATTTAGTCACTTCAGCTGATGGAAGTTCTTCTATGGCTTGACTACTTATGACAGTTTCTATAGACTGTGGTCCTGAGTTCCTGTCCTGAGAAGTCAGTGGTGGTAACCTGTGTTGACCATGCTGCACAAACAAAGGCAATCTGTTTACAGATGATTGTTGCAAATGATATCACAATGGTTAGCATTGCTGCCTCACAGCTCTAGAAAACTGGGCTCAAACCCTGATTGATGTCTACATGGAACTTACATGTTCTGTCTTTTCTGTGAAGGTTTTCTCAGTATTTTTAGGTTTTTCTCCTACATCCCACAAACGTGTTTATTTATGATGCTATAACAGGCTCATATGAATTATTGTGAATATGTGCATTAATGTGCCTAGTGATGGACTGGCACCCCATCCAGGACTAATTGTACATTATGTACAATGCTGGCTGCCCACGATCCTGTGTTAAGTAGATGGAGATGTTTGGATATAAAAATAGTTATTTCAACATTAAATAGGAATAATGCGTCGCACTAATATTTAATAAAATAGTAGATAACTTAATGTAAATTATATAACATGGCAAATGGTCATTTTATTTTAAGTTGAAGTTCAAATTTATTGTCATTTAATTTTGGATTTTAATTGTGTCAAGTTACACACTACTTAATTTCTGTATTTTTGATTTTCCTTTTTTTCCCTCAAGTTAGGAGGCCAAAAATTTTGCCCCAGCTGCTAAAAATGACACCAATGCATTTCCTTTGCTCGAGAGGGCATGTGTAACTCAGGCTAGAGAAGGTAACAGTTCTCCTTCTCCTTACAGATGTGGATGAGTGTCAGGACCTGGCATACTGTAAAAATGGGTTGTGCGTCAACACACCCGGCTCCTTCCACTGCACCTGTAACCAGCCTTATACCTTCAGTGCGGCGCTCAAGCAGTGTGTCTATGATGGTGGGTACCAGAACTAGCAGATCAGAAAAAAAAGAAAAGCTTTTTTTTCTTCTTCTTCTTTCTCTTATTGCCTTTACTGGACATAAACGATCTGCTCTGGTCAGAACTCCACTCATAAGAATCTATGTCCTTTAAATCAATTTATGGTATTAAGGTACAGGATCACAATGCCATTTAATTAGTAGAAGTGAAGGAATTGACAAACTTATTATTAGAGAAAATAATTTAAAAATACTACAACTTTAGACATATCACAACTGTGATGAAATTTACAGATGGGTTCAAATCCAGTAATAGTACTGCAGCTAACTCATTTATGTATTTTAATGTAAAAGGAATGCAATAGATGTCACAATAAAAATTTTAAATATTTCAGTAACATAAATTGATTCAGTAACAATAAAGCTACATCTAGCCTGCTTGTGCATTATTTTAAGAAGCATGATTATATGAACTATGGAATAGCTATTTTAATACCTTAGATATTCATTAACATTGCAGATAAAAGGCATTTAAAGCCTAAACATAATTATTTTGATTGTTTTATTCAAATCCTTTGTTTCATATGTCACAAAGAGTGTACTTGGGTACATTAAAATAGCTATGCATAGATGGCTTTTTGCATGTGGTTGCTGGTTCGCTGTTTTGTTTCTTTTAACACAGGCTAGCCTGCTTTTGATGACTATGTAACATGTATGCAAACTTTGTAAAGAGCTTAAAAAGTAAGTATGTTGCAAAGGAGCAGACAAGTTTTTAATCTGACAATTGACAATTTGGAGGTTGAAAATAATTGAGTATCTGTGGAAGGTAAGTTGTGCAGAACTAAGCAATTACTACAAAAGAGTGCATTTTCTGTGCTATAAATTACTACTATTAACGTGCTTTTAATTCTAAATATTCTTATTATATCAATTTATGATTTTTGTTTTGTCTATAGCATATTCATTTCTACGTAATTTTAAATAGGACTCCAAGAATAAGGATAATATTAAAAGGATTACAGAATAATTATTCCAGATTTGAAATTATAGCAAGTCATTATTAACAAAATGTAACTTAAAAATGTGATTCTTAAAGTACTTTCAGAACTACGTAAAATTTAACACAAATCCCATCAGAGGGTAAGTTACACATAATGAGTTACTGAAAAATGGCGCAACCAGTGTATGGAAATCCACTTTATCCATTTTATGGTTGCTGGATCCAAAGCCTGTAACAGCAGCACTGGACAGAAGGTTAAATGTTCCCTGGATGCCAGTCCATCACAGGGCATGCACACATCAATTCTGGGGCCAATTTAAGGTCACCAGTTAACCGAACTTGTAGTTCTTAGGGGATGTGAGCAGAAAAATGGTTGAGGGACAGTGACCAGTTAATTCAAATCCATACTACTGGATCCATGTGGCAGCAGCGGTAACCACTACACCACAGTGCTGACTATCAGTATACTTTGACTTGGTAAAAGCCCAATTGTACAGGCATTCTTAGTTCATTTAAATTGTTACATATAATGTCTTCAGGAATCGCTTTGAAAAACATAGCAATTGTGTAATCTTTTTCATGTAATCTAAAATTATGATGCCAATTTAGGCAAACTAATTAGTCAAAATTATAAACTAGCAATCTAAGTCTGTCTAAAGCAAATTTAATAATTAATACTAGGAAAGACTTTTATTCATTTCAGACAAAATACGTACAAGGCTAAGGTGTAGCATTTAATAAAGACACATTAATAATAAAGACCAATTAGCTCCTAGATCACTTTACTATGCACATTTGACCTTTTAAAGATTTATTTCATCCACTCGATATCTTTTATATACCACTTCTGGACGCTAGAGGGAACCTTCTAACAAGATTTAATTTCAAGAGTTGTCTAGTGCTTCTGAAATAAGTCGGGCTGTTTTCATTATTTACTTCACAGTTAACAGCATCAACGGTATGTAAAATGCCCTAGCCTCACCATGCCTGGATTTCTTTTTGTATGCACATTTAGTGTTTTTTCCTCTTGGCAAATAAGATCTACCACAGCTTTCCACAATAAAAAAATTGTATTCGGGTTAAGTCTGTAAATCTAGAGGGAAGTTTTGCTCAGTAGCTTAGATAGGTTCAACACCTACCCATGGCTCTCTGTTTTACGCTGCAAAGGTCTGTAAGACATGTATGTAATCAGTTGTACAGGAACTTTGAGGAGGGTGTCAAAGAGAGAAACACGTTTCCGTTTGTCCATAAATGGAGTAATGACCAGTGCAGGAGAAGAACCAGTCTTGCTTTGTGTAGGTTCCTGCCCCCAGAACCATACGTCTGAATTAACTGATGTAGTACAGTATTTTAGGAACATTTTTTAAACCTGATTCAATTGTCAAAATAATGAAACTATAATAATAGAAACTTAATTGTGGTCCTTGAATATTCACTAGATAAATTTTCAACATAGGTTAAGATCCTATTTTGTTTCTATTAGTTTTTACTGACAGACTCCTGAAACCAGACATGTGAAAGATCACAGCTTGTTTGGTTCCTGCTGTTAACCCCATGCTGACTTGGAACAAGAGAGCAGAGTCATAGTAATGTCACAACCACTGATTGTAATCCACGGGAGCCACCATGCTGATGAAAAGCTTGTACTCAAAACATTAATGACCTGCACATAGGTTTTAAGAACTCCCTTTTGCTTGTTTTAGTTTTGTTGTATGATAGCATAGGTCATGGGCAGTTGTTTACTGACAGCATTCAACAAGGATTTAAAATTTAAATCCATAGCAAAACACTCATAGTGTAATGTCAGATTCTGGCAGAAATGGGAATCATGGAGGAGAAGATACATATCAACGAAAAATTAAACTCAAGCAAGTAGTTAAGAAAGTTGCTAAAGTAACAATTATATCCATATTCATTGTATGGGTAATGAATATGTGAATGTCCATCACTTGCAGATCATATAATAGCCTCTTCTTTATGCATTTCTTGATTTTTTTGGTGCAAAGAGATAACACTGTTTACAGTGGTGAATTAAATTAATTAAATTATGGGTGTTTTGCTTTACAAAGGAGCCACAAACATTTAACTTATGCAAAAAATATACATTTTATACTTGCAATAGAGTATTTGATCAAATTCATTATGAAAAAATATTCAAAACTGCAGGTAATGAGACAAGGTGCAAATATGTTTTCACAGTACTATATGAAGTCAAAATAAAAGCAGAATGTTTGCTGTGCCATAAAATCTAATCTTTTATATTAGAGAAAGAGCTGTATGATGAATATTAATAATTTATCCTGAATTTATTTGTAGAATGGTGTTGTTTTGCCTTTGTGTTAAATTTCAATATGTTTGTTTTGTATACTTTTTACTGGAAGTTAAGCATATTTTTGTGAAACTATTATAGTTAAGGGATTCTGATGTGCCAAATCACTGCTTTGTTTCTACTTAAATAAAGTCCAGGGACAGTTAAAATCTGAAAAACTCCAAACTTTTGCTCTACTGCTAATTGGTGATTTGGAAATGGGGGTTTGGGGGTGCATGATGGTGATGAGTTAAACCAATGTGCAAAACACAATATAGAATAATTCAGATATATTGTCTTTACTGTTAGTCAGTCATTCTCAATTCCATGTGTTATCCAATTCAGGGTCTCAAAGTATGCCAGAGCTTATCTCCCCAACATTTAATGCAAGAAAGAGTGCCAATCCATTACAGGTTCCTTCACTATAACTAGAATTTGAAACTGATTCTTCACATTCTCACTTTTCAGATTTGATAAAGCCTTACATTTGACACCAGAAATATTCACAGGCTTCCTCCAGGCAGCATTCAGACTGTGGAAATGTGACACAGTAGCACAAACCAGTGTGCCTCCAAGTGGTTCATATTTTTATATTAGGAAAAACTTGACTTCAATTGTGCAGATAGCTGGATATATATAAATGTGGATTCTACATAAATAAAACCATGTATAACAATTTAACAGTATGTCTGTTATTCCATAACACAATAAAATATTCTGCTGCCTCAAAAATGTAAATCGGCACTGATAGAAATGTGAATGCCAGTTGTTTTATATGTTAAATTTTCTAATGTCCTTCCTTATTTACATTTAACATACATTAATACATTTATTCAATTTATTTATTTTTTCTGCAATGAGGGCTACATATCAGATTTAGTTATTGACCTAGGGTTAAACACATACATGAGAATAAGATGGGAATTTGATGTTTAAATTTTACAAAATTTTATTGGAAGAAAACATAAATGAATTTTACAAACAAGGTTATGGAAAGATGTATATATCATAATAAAGTATCTATTAACACAGCATGGACTCTTAATACTTTTTAGTAACAATTTGTGATGTATGTTTGTTAAAATTTCTCTGAATTATTGCTAGCCTTCATCTAACAATGCTTTACTGCAATCACTGTAATTCACTTACAGACCGCACAGCTGCCCATCGAGACATATGCTTCCGATATGTGGGAGAAGACCACATGTGCAACACGCCTCGCAACAGTCAGGCTTTAACATACTCAGAATGCTGCTGTCACTATGGCATGGGCTGGGGACCAGAATGCCGCACCTGTCCTCCACGCAACTCAGGTGAGAATATCTGACTAAAGTCTTAAATCTTTCCATCATTTTACATCTGTAAAATTTATTTCTAATTGTTTAAAACTAGCTGCTTTATACAATAAAACTGGTAAATTTGTTAAATAATTTGAAAAGAGAGGTACCAGAAAAAAAAATGAAGAGTTTCCTTCTTAGACAATAGTTTAAACATTTTCTTGAAGCATCTGTCCTTACTTTTTTGAATCTACTTTCCTTTCCTTAATACTTTACTATTATTTATAGTGATCATAATGACATGACTTTCTTTTAAGTTATCCATAAATGTTTAAATCGTGAATTATTTCCTTGGTACTTACAGTACTGTACACCTTTTCTTAATAGCTGACTTTGATCTGTATAATATTTTTGTTTTAGAGGGGTTTTGCTGGCATTTAACATTTCTCTCTTTACTGTATTTTCATTTGCCCTTCTCTTTTAATGTATTGATAACATATTGATCCCCTTATTTAATTAGTCTGGGTTTTATTATAATCTCACTACATGGAAATTATTAATATCGAGGATTTTAAACATGTTTCTCATTGCTATTAAACTTTTCATACTTTCTTCCTCCTTTTCACATTATACTTACATTGGTCAACACAAAAAAGTGTAATTCAAAGCGAAAACTAAATTTTAGGAATCATTATAATGACGAATCATGAAGGAAACAGTTCATTCCTTTAGTTTTCACACTATTTGCTATGATTTAACAAAATAAGCTGTGCTCCAACCACTTATTTTCAGAAGTCACATAATTAAGGTGCCTGTCTGGAGTTCAGGTCAGACACATCCAATAAAGCTGGGGTTGAAGTGCTATTGTGAAAAAGGTGCCTTATCCTGTAGCAGCCATTCAGCCTGACAGAAAGGTCAGGGTTACAGCTAACAAATAGAAAGTCACCACTATCCCTGGAAATTATTGTAGGGCTTGGCTGGAAGTGACAGTATGCTTTTAGTGATCTATCTATCTATCTATCTATCTTTGTTAAGTCATTTTTTCTTGCTTTATTTCAGAAATGTTTAATCGATTATGTGATCTTTACCTGGATACGGATTCTTATGGGGAAACAGAGTCTTTGTCATTTGCAGACTACAATAATGGTAAATCAGTTCTTTTGCTGACATTTTCTGTGGTGTAATTCAGTACTCTAGTCCAGTTTTAATTATTAATCCCTGTTTGTGTTGACTAATTCTCTTTTGTTCTGTGACTTCATATTCAATCTGTGCATTAAATCTAGGCTATTTGGTTGGCTTCAATGCATGCACGTTTTACCCGGTTTGTCTCTTTCTCTTTTGTAAATAGCCTTTAACCATCAACTAGTTTTCTCTTAACATGCTCGTTTGTAACCTAAGCCTTAGATTTCCAATTTTGGGTGGAGTGTAACCTAATGGCTTTAAAACTCAAGGCTGCTGGTTCACTCATCTCTGACTCACTGAATAATACTGTTTGTTCCTTAGCTTTTTTTCCATTCTGTTTTATGGAAGTATTAAAAATAAAAAATTGCGGCAGAAGAATGCAATATTAAATAAATTTTTTGCATATTTGAAATAGTGGTAATTATAATTGTGCAACCATGAAGAGCCATTTCAGACAAAGGTCTCTAAGTATGAAAGTCAAAGATTCAAAAACTTCTGTTCAGTCAAGTTTATAAAATGAGCACAGGGTTCATTTATTTTTTTAATTATAGGATAGCATAGAATGGTGTGAACAATGGCTCTTATAAGTTTATTAGCAGGCACATACAAATCTGTATTTTTTTCTGGGTTATGAATAAAGTAATAGCTTAGATCTTGGTTCTTGACATTTTCTGAAAAGTGTGATTTTAGCCTGTTCAGGCTTCCTTCACTGCTAGTTCAGGACTTTCAGGTTGTCTTGTTGCACCATTATTGTGATGGACAGCTGCTGGGTCATACTGGCATAGAGAAGTAGTTCGAAAAAGGTATTCAAATGAAACTGTAACAGTCATCATATATGAGCAAAGTAAAAATTGACTTGTTTGGATACATTAATGCATTACATACTTTCTTCTATATTTTTTATATATTTATTATTCAGAACGGCACAGTTCTGAATACATTTTCTTGCTTTTAAGGCCCTAGCTAACAGCTCTAAAAACTCCACCACAGAGTACTCTCTCTAACGGTGTGTGAATTTTAGCAACTTTTACTTTTGACCCATTCCTTCCTGCTCCATTCCTAGTCACCTTCAGTGATCACCACTTCTTCAACACTATTTTTAAATCTGAAATTTCTCCATCCAAATAATCACAGTCACTGCCCAGCACTGTCTTTTAAATGGCGGTCTCCTAATTCCAATGTGGCCCATACACATCAGCGCTGATAGGCTGCCTGCCATATCACAATATTGTCAAGACTAAAGGGTTTCCATTGCTTCTGGTCTGGGCAATGAGATACTTGTTGAACTAATCCAGAAAGTTTGTGCATTCAGCAGCAGGTCAAACAGCTCCAGCCAAACCTCCTTACCTCAGGACAACATCTCACACCTTTAATGTTGTTTTTTTAATTTGATGGTATTTGAGTTAGTCCTTGAAATATGTTCTCCAGTGCTTGATGCTGGTTTAGACCTAGAAATGTTTAGATATTTCCTGTTCCCTGTGAGATTTAGTAATGCCCAAGTGTCCCAGAAAGAGTGAAAGTGTATGAATGCATTCAGTAGTCACTGATGTATTGCTCCTGTTTTAGTGGACTGTAAGTAGCTCTTGAGCCTGCTGGTGTTCTTGCCAGTGTTGTTAAGGTCACTTATTACTCAATTGAGCATAATCTCCTCCTGATAGTGTGATGTTCACTCTTACACTATTTTGTATTCCTACATAGTAAACAAAGTCGTTGGGCTTTAGTGGTTTTAATTGTTTTATTTTTTTTCTTCCTCAGTTTGTGATGCTGGTATTACCAATTGCCTTTTAACCAACCATTGTAAGGCTAATAAGATTTGTAAAATCCAATGAGTTAGTCATATCATTTTCTTTATCTTTTTGGCTAAATGTTCCATTTTAGTCCATGGTGTCAATACTGTCATGCTTTTTAGACACACAGAAAATCCAACGTTTTCTATAGCCAGTTTTCTATCTGACCTACTGTTTATAGTGTCTTTTAGATTGTTACCTTATCAAAGCAACATCTGACAGACAAGCCTCCATTTTAATATTCCAGTGTGCATTTGAACAGATATAATAAGTAAATCCTGCTTTATTATATTATACACGTAGAACAGCTGTCTTCAACTTAATTCCCCTTTTCTCCTGCTTTTTCTCATCAGAAGGAGACAGCTCAGAAGAAGATTCTGATGAATGCAACTGTCAAAATGGCCAATGTGTTCGATCCTACTTGGGAATCACCTGCGAATGTTTCACAGGTTTTCGACCCGACCATACCCGGACACGTTGCATCGGTATGCTTAACCTTGACAAATCTCTTCATTTTGCTTCTGCAGCATCATTGCTTTAAATTCAGAAGGGCAGCCTTCACAGAACCAGGGTCTTAAATGAAGTCTATGCTAATGTGCATTTTGCATGTAGGTTTGCAATTAATGGACACAAGACTGGTTTTCTTTATGATCTGAGAAAAAACAAATCAGTTGTCTGCTAATGGAAAAATAAGGCAAACTCAGGACTTCAAAATGCAGACAACCAAGCTACTACATGTACGTGTTTAAACTAAGGATAAAGCAAATCCACACGCAGCACCTACTTCCTCTCCTGAGGATGTGTACCTTATACTGTAATTAACTATAATGGTTCTTTTAGGAGATTCTCCAGACCTAACAAATGCTAAGAAAATGCTCTTAATCATGCAAATATGAGCAAAACTTTGTAATCTCCAAATTCAGACTCTTAACAGACTTGTTCTTTTCTGATGCACAAATTTCTGATTTTTTCTCAGACTTCTAGTAGTCCTTTTTGTTTTTGTCTTGCAAGAACTTGTACAATAAAAATAATATTCTAGAGATTAATATTGTGATAGAACTCATATACAAGGCTAAGAGCTTTCTGCAATGTTATAGTCTTTTAACAGTTACTGAACAATTAATAGAAAATTATATCTACACACTGATAAAAGGTTGTTTTTGTGCCAGCCTACCATATCCAAAGTAACACCAAGGAGTTAAACAGGTAAATGAAAAATAAAAACAGGTTAATAAAAATAATAAAAACAGAGAGAGATGCAAAAAGTAAACAGCAAAACAAGAACACCTGCTGCCTTCCTAAATAGGTTTCAAGGCCCTGCTTTATGGGTTCAGTGATTACTCTTACATACCTACTTCGTTCATCCAGACATTGCCTTTCTTAGCTTTGTCATGATTTAAACATTGTGGCTTATTTGGATTTTGTCTTGGTTTATTTTTTACATTTTTGGTCATTTATTAGTATTTAAAGTTATAATTTTTGGTTATAATGTCAATGCAAATTTTGTGTGATATTTTGACATGTATCCACCATAATTTTTCAATGGTGCGAATTGCCATGAGTGCTTTGTTGTTGGTTACAATGCCCAGCATGACCATGGTGCATCCAGTACATCATCACTGTACCCCGTCTTTAAGATGGTGATGCAATAACTTCAGTTTTCAAGATTGTGAATTTAAACCCCAATCAATCTGCATTGTTGTGATTAAGAAAGTACATTAATAACTTTGGACAAGGTTTATTTAAAAAGATATCTGGTTAGCATTTTAATGGTGGGGTCAAAGTAGTTTAGTTTTCCCGGCTGTTGACCCCTGCTTTGGTTCTGGTATTTATTTCTCTTCCATTTCCTGGTTCAATTCCTTACATAAATTCTTTGGCTAAATTCCCCATACGTTTCTCTTTCTCTCAGCCCAGATGCCTTTTTTCCTTCCACTTGTTGAGCCAGCACCCAGTCTCTCCTCTAGATTGCAGATGTATAAAACTCTTGGCTATAAGGCAGCTTTAAACACCAGTCTGTGTCATGTCCGGCCATCTCCATAATCAATTCTAAAGGGTCCAAAGTTTCTGAAATCCCTCTAGCCAATCCTTAAGTGCCTGTATCCACAAGCCTTTAGTTTATTATTAACTCAGTTTGGAATTACTTTCTGTGTTATAATTGATTTCTTTAAAAGTTTATTAATTGGTTTTAATTTTAATTAGTTTTTTTACATTTTCATTTCTTTGATAGATATCAATATTTTGTGGTCTTTGTAATTTGTAATGACAGCTGTTGCTGATCATGTTATTCATCATTAACACTGTGTACTTTATCATGTTCAGACTGTTTAAGAAGGTGGCACATAGTAGAGTCCAAGCTTTTGGATTCAATTAAAAGAAACGAGTAAAAAGTCTTGAATATGACAATATAATTAGGGAAAGAATGATTAGTTATGGCTAGGGCCCTTTTGCATTGTTATAAGTTTTTGATATTTGTGTTTTGTTTTTTTTTTTGTTGCTAGCATTGTTTACAATCTCTTTGTTTACTCCCTTAAGGACCCAAAATCTCCTGGTCTTTGATTTCATTCCAGTTTGTCATTTGGACAGGCTAGAATTTTCACTTTGGTCACAATATAGCTGTCTTTAAAGTGCTTGGTCTCCATGGCAGTTTCACATCAGCTTCCTGTGTTAACAGAGGCAGCATCATTTCATACAATTCCTTCTGGTACACTGTCTCTTTTAGCAGCCTGGAGGATGTGCCACTAAGACGTGTTATTACTTTGAGTTGTTATCATGGGTTTAGCCTGCCCAACACCCCAAATATCATAGAAGTCGTACATGAATGACAGATCAAAAATAAAGTTGGGGGAGTGGGATTGGTTCCAGACCAGGTACTTGTATATCAAAATGAAGAGTAGGGGAGGGATCTCTTATGGGGTTCATATGAGTGAAACATGGATGTCATATCAAAGAGCTGGGGGGGGGCATCTCAAAGACCGGGTGCTGGATACGAGAGATCAGAGGCTTAAGCTCATAAAGCCCTGCCATAATGTTGCCACTGGTACCACCTTTTGCTTTCCCTCTCCAGCCTCACTCTCTCTCTGTTCTGGAGTGTGTCGTTCTTGTTATATGCATTTCAGCTGTCCTGAGGTAACAACATCCTTCTACCTAAGTCACAACTCTTTCAGTCATGTTGGCATCAGTGATAAATGCATTTTAGGGGTACCTAGCATGCCAACCACTCCAGTCATCCCATATTGACTTACTCAAGGCATGTTCCTGTTTTTAAACTTTTTCTCTTTCTTGGGACATACAATTACCCTGTCTAACTTTGTCAATACAGTTACTGTTTCTTCCGTCCATGTACCCTTATAAAATCTTTATGAAATTAGTAGAAAATGTATTTGAAGTTTGGTAGGCATTTCTACATCACAACTTCAGAAACCATGCACTGCCCATATTGAGTTGGCATGTTCTGCTGTCTTACATTTTGCCTAGATACTCCAGTTTTGATGTGTATGTATATCCCTGGAATCCTGTAACAGGTAAAATAGGTTAAAAATGGATGGATACATGTACAATGTATTGTGTACATGTATTGTGGTGGTTACAATTTTAATGTTTTGTACAATTGACAGATTATTAAAATTATACTGATAATAATTTTAACTTTTTCTTTTTTTTTAGATATTGATGAGTGTGCAGAACAGAGCCAAAGAGCATCCTTATGTAAAAATGCTCATTGCATAAACACCATTGGTTCCTACAAGTGCCTCTGCAAACCTGGTTATGTCAAATTACGATGGCCACCTGTATGCAGTCGCTCCAGGACACAGTAGTCATCCTCAGTACAGACGTTTAACTAATATGCTTCCCTTTTCTGACAACCCATGAACAAAGGCAACATTAAAAAATCTGCTCTCTATACTTTGGCTACCAGTAAGCATACAACATCACCAGTAAAAGTATTGAAAAATAAGGGTTGTATAGGATGAACTGCAAAAATAATACAATCAGACCATATGTTACATATATATTTTTTGTAAAAAAAGAAAAAGGAAAAAGACACAAAAGGGCATTTTGATTGTTTAACTGTATTTGTTTTTTATTTGCACTTTTATTCTTTTTTGCAATTAAATTATGTTGAGTTAGAAGGCTGCATTGTCTAGTATTCTTTATGTGACTGTGTCTATTTCTTTATGGCCTTAACAGTTCAATTTTTTGTCTGCAACTTTGTTTATTCTTCCTCCAATACTTCAATCTGTAAATTCTGCCCTGAAGTATACAAAGCAAGTGCTAGTTGTGTTGTGCCATTGCTCTGTACATGCCTGTAAATATTATCACCCTGTTTGCATAACACTGAGATATTGTTAAGGGATCAGTCCTCTTTTAAATAATAGATTGGCTGTTTTTGTTACAAGCTTGTGCTGTAAATACAGTAACATCCTGAAAGAGGTACATTTATCAGGTGGCTGCACACTGCAAAATGAGGCGGGGCAACCTGGAGAAACTGACCAGAAAATCAGCTTCTGAGAGCAAGGAAGAGAGGGGTGCAGACAGAGCACTTAAAAGAAGTCCTTTTAGAAGACCAGGGATCTACTGCTAAAGTCCAGCTGGGTGCATGGCCACCACAGAGCTTCAGGTATCCCTAAAAGAAGTATTCAAATTGGGTATCTCAATATATTTACAATGTCTGTCTCCAGAGTTTGTTTTATTTATTTCTATCATTTTTTAATATGGTGTATAGTATTGCAAAGAATTATTTCACCCACGTGTTACAAAAAAAAAAAAAAAAAAAAACAGAAATGTTTGAAGTAATTTTGAATGCAGAGTATCAATAGTGGTGTTATAATAGACAAGATTGTGTATTAAAATAAAATAAAGTATCTATGTGCAGGAATGTGAGGAGATTCTTTTACATAAAAAGAAAGCAAACTTGTGGCATGCTAACTATAACTGAAGTGTAAATCTCTTTGGCACATATGAAAAAGTGTCAACTATATCAAATAAGACATGGTAAATGAAATAATATTTATCAAATAATTTCACACATTTTGTTCAGAATTTTTTAGTTCCCGACCAGGTGAATATTCAAAGAAAAAGAATTTTTGGAATTTAAAAACAGTGTTTGGTAAAATTAAAAACCTAACAATCATTAATGCTTTAAAAACTAGTTTATAACTACATTTCAACTGACTAACAATTTTCCACCAAGTCCTTGTTAAAAATTGCACAATTTACAACAACAAAAAACACAGAGGACTGAACAAGCAAAGTCAAAAGTGAAGGTATAAAAACTAAAGCAAATTACTCTCCTCCCTATTTGTAACTGATTAAACTTATGATTCTTGATAATTCAAACACATGCTTATTATTTGGATTTCACTGTAACATAAATTGACTTTAACTATATTTAATTAAGTTTTGATCTTACTTTTCCACAGTTATTTTTACAATGAATAATTGCTTACAAAATTATTTTTAACATTTTAGTTAGTATAAAGTCTAAAATTTTCAGGATATTTTGGTATTCATGATTTAGATTGTGTTTTTTGCTTTAACTGTTATGATCTAGTAGTTTTTCTTTTTGGTGTTTCAAGAGTTCTGTGTATGTATTTCAGAATGTTTCTGTACAAGAAATTGATTTTTCATATTATTTTTTCCTTAAAGGTTTCAAGAAGAGGGTGGGGCAGTGGGTAGCGCTGCTGCCTTGCAGTTAGGAGACCCAGGTTCGCTTGCCAGGTCCTCCCTGTGTGGAGTTTGCATGTTTTCCCCTTGTCTGTGTGGGTTTCCTCCGGGTACTCCGGTTTCCTCCCACAGTCCAAAGACATGCAGGTTAGGTGCATTGGCGATTCTAAATTGTCCCTAGTGTGTGCTTGGTGCGTGTATATGTGCCCTGCGGTGGGCTACCATGGCCGGGGTTTGTTGGCTGGTACTGGCTCCAGCAGACCCCCGTGACCCTGTAGTTAGGATATAGCGAGTTGGATAATGGATGGTTTCAAGAAGAAGTTAATTTTTATGGTTACATTTTGATGGCATTTTGCATTATTACTGATGCCTCCATTTTCTGCATGTTAGAATTGATGGCTGCCTTGGCATCCCTGTTTAAAATGTTCTACAAGTGTGTGGTATGTGATGTCACAGGGGCGACTGTATAAAGATTAACTCACGTATTCACTACTTATCTAAGACTGGACAAACATTGTGGGCCAGTTGCCTGAGATAGCACCATACTAGTTGTGGATTAAGACCAGACTACAAAGTACTGTACTAAGAAAAGACGATCCTCAGGTCTAAGTGCTGTTACAGTGAACAACGGAACATGGTCAACACCAAATTTAACTCCTCTGCAGCAGGTCTTGTTTTGGTTTTGTGTTTTTCCCCAGGTTGCTCAGCTGGTCGTCTAATTGCTCCTTAATGGCAGCACACTGGCAATTAATGGCTCGCCCCATCTCAATTAATGATGCTCTGCTACACATTCCCTTCAATCTAAAGGGAGAAAACAAAGGGAAAAAACATGTCCTTATATAAACTTATTACAAAATAATTACAGTCGTTAAGCTACATTAGACTGGAATGAACATCACGGTCATTGTTGTAAATGTTATTCACTTCGAGCATATGAAAAGGCTTTGAAATTAATCACTATAAGGGAAGTAAAGACGAAGAAAGGTAAACACTAGCAAAATCATATCTAAAGCATAACTGTCTCTCTGTAATTCCTGGGGTCATCGTATATGCAAGGAAAAGTAATACCGGCATTTTTCTGTTTTTGTTTTTACCCTATGCTTTACCACACAAGTTGGGTAGAGCCATGCCACCTTCTGCATTAGGTCTTTGTAGGGTCACTCTTTGAATACGTGGATGTTTTAAGTTCCAAATAAATGAGGTTATGGTTGAATCCAATTGCTTAAAAAATGATTTATTGATGTGTATTGGAATGTTTTGAAATAAAAAGAGAAGCTTAGGAAGGATACTCATTTTAACAACGTTAATTCTTCGAGCTAGGGTGAGATGAAGGGTTGACCATCTATGCAAGTCTTGCATAATTTTTTCCATAAAGATGGCAAAATATTGTTGATAAAGAGCTTTATGTTTACTTGTGATATTTACCCCTAGGTATTTAAGCTGATCTGCAATGATAAAAGGGAAGGAGTCCAATCTAATATTGTATGCTTGAGAATTCACTAGAAAGAGCACACCTTTATTCAAATTAATCCTGAGACTTTTGAAATTCTGTAAATGCTGTTAAAACTGCAGGCACAGTATTTTGTGGGTCTGATATATACCCATTGTACCATATTATCCCCTATGTACTATATTATCTGCATATAAAGAAATTTTCTGTTCAAGTCCTTCTCTGATAATCCCCTTTATCTGATAAGCATTTCGACAGTGAACTGCCAGTGGCTCAATGGCAATTGCAAATAGCAGTGGTGACAAGGGGCATCCTTGTCTGGTACCACGTTCTAGTTTAAAGTAGTCTGAACAAATGTTGTTAATACAAACTGAAGCTTCTGGATTGGTATACAGTAGTTTGATCCATGCACAAATGTTCGGGCCAAACCAAAATTTCTTTAATGTAGTGAAAAGGTAGTTCCATTCAATCATATTAAATGCTTTTTCTGCATCCAACTATAATAATATCTCTGAGGTGTTTGACTTTGCTGGTGAATATATTACATGAAACAGGCATTGAAGATTGGAAGCTAAGTGTCTGCCTTTAATAAGTCCAGTTTGATCTTGTGATATTACCGAAGGTAACACTTTCTCCATCCTTCTAGCTATGACTTTGGAGAGTATCTTAACATCATTATTCAGAAGTGAAACTGGTCTGTATGATGCACATTGTAATAAGTCCTTATTTTGTTTAGGAAAGACGGCGAAAAGTTTGAGGCAGAATTTGATTGTCTCTAGCTTCTGTAAATGTTGCTAATAAGAAGGGAGCTAGCTGAGTGGAGAATTTCTTGTAAAATTCGACAGGGTAGCCATCAGGGCCTGTTGCTTTCCCACTCTGAAGTGACTTTATAGCATCTAGTAATTCTGATAGCGCCAGAGGTTTATCCAATTCCTCTGCATTAACAGTATCTATTTGTGGTATCTGTAATGCATCCATAAATGCATTAGATTGTGTGTTGTCTTCTGTAAACTCAGTAGAATATAAGGATTTATAGTAGTCTCTAAATGTGTGCATTATATTTTTATGGTCAATGATTTTATCTCCGTTCATGTTGGTGATTGCTGGGATTGCATTGAGAACTTCTTGCTTGTGGATTTGTTGAGCTAAGAGCTTACTAGCTTTCTCTCTGTGTTCATAGTAATAATGTCTTGATTTAAAAATGAGTTGTTCAGTTTCTTTAGTTGTTTAGTGGTTGAGCACTAAATGCAGAGCCTGCCTTTTCCTATGAAGAGCCTCACTTGGACACCTGGCATGTTCTTGATCAATTCTAGTAATTTCGCTGGTTATCGCTGATACATTTAGTGAAGAATAATTGCGAAATATATGTTGATTGTATTTTCTTATTTTTTTTTTTATTTAAGCACTATACATTTTTACATGCATTGCTTGTCTTTTTTCTGTTTGAGTTAAATATATTTAACTAAGTATCACACTATACTTCAGTGTTAGTATGAATATAAAATAGTTTACAACTTTATTTAATGCCATATTAGTGTTTTTCATGTCTGTGACAGACTGTCTGATGTATGTGGAATTCACTTTGCAAAATTACCTACTGTACTAAGTCTATTAAACTTGCTCACAATGTGGTCTAAGTTAGTACCTGTTTTTGGTCCCCTTCTCTGGCTCCAAAAAGCACACTACAACTGCACTTAGTCTTAGTCTGCAACTTTGGTGAACACTGTAGCAGTGCTGAAACATAATTGTTACTGTAAATACATACCAATACCAAATCAATCATGGGATCATCCCCAGTGTGACTTAGTAATTCTTCTTTACACCTTATTTTTGGTACAAATAAACTTTTTTTCACGTTTAAGAATTAGATTTTTCTGGTTAGGAACTTGGCACTTGTAAGGTATAGACTATTTGTTTACTTAAACTCGATTTCTGTTCACCTCCCTATCCTCATTCATAAATGACTTTCTTGTTACACTGCTTACCGTAACAGAATTTTTATTTTATATTGCATTCTTAGTTTTCCTCATATTTTCTAGTTACTCTACTTCTGATTAATGAAGGTTTAGAGAAATTTAGTTCTGTTGTGCAATAAATAAATCAATGACAATATGAACAAGAGCTGTATCAGTGCTGTAGTGAATGTGTAATCACACAATTGCCACTTATAGGACAAGTACACTGAATAAAAGCAATAAATTTTGAGTCTTAGACATGAACAACAAAATATGAAATTAAATATACAATTGAAAAAAATAGAAGAGATTTTAGAACTATGTTTTCTTAGGGGTCTTCTGCATTAAATTGATTTTAGTTTAACGTTTATTGCTATGGATGAAAAACTATATTCTTCTCTATTGGTGGTAATAACAATGATATTTCTCTTTGATTTTTTATTAGTATAGATACTAGTAAGAGTTGTCTGTTTTATTCATTTTTTTTTTGCTTTAGCTGTTCGTATCATAGTTCATTCTATTGTTAACCCATTATAATTATTACTTGTCATCATCATATTTCATTATATATTGATGGTGTTTTTATTTCTAGCTTGGTATGGTACCTTCAGACCTTCCTAATATTATGAATCTTTTTGCTTACTTTGAGATGAAGTCTAGTTATAAAATTAATTTGACTAAATCTGCATTTTTCCTTTGAAACAATGCAGTCAGTATGCAATTTTATCTCTGGCTTTACTGTATCATTTACTTTTATTATTATTATTATTATTATTATTATCTGTAATTCGCATTGTTATTCATTTCATTTATTATATTTTTGTGAAAATTTGTTCAATGTTTATGAATGGGTATCACCATTTTTATACATTTTTTACATGAGTTTCAGCACATTGTTGACAGCAATGATTCCTGCTGCTAATTACACTGGACAATGGTGACCCATATTGGATGATCACAGAACTTCAAATCATGTGTCCTTTCTAACATTATCTGATACAAATAACATTCCCCTGTATTAGAAACATTATACCCTAAATTTCCTCTGCAACAACCTTTGATGAATATATGTACAGGTTGCTCAGTCTGTCTGAAGAAATTTCGGAATCCTCCAGTTGTCAAGATAATGCATCCACTTTTACATTTTTGTTCTGGCCAGTAAGAAATTACTGTGTGTAAATCTTCTAGATTCAGGGTCTCTTTGAGACAGCAAAGCCCATAAACTAGAGGCATTTACAATTATTAATGAGTGCACAAAAATAGCAAATGGGTTTAAGGCATCAAAAACAACCACAAACCAGACCAGGGCCTTTCTGACCTGCCTAAGCTTTACTGGAATGCTTCAGCCTATCCAGGCCAAAAAAATGCAGCACATGCTTTTAAAGTTCAGAATACTTGTTCAAAATGTCTCTGAAGATGAAGGAGAACAAAAAACTTTTGGCTTGAGAAACAAGTCCTCAAACAATCTTAATAGAAAAAGAGGATTTATTTGAAATCATTTTTTTGAAATGGCCAAAAATTCAGAAGCCAGAAAAAGACCATACTAATGAAATAATGCACTTCTCATTTAACAACCAGAATTAAAAACTGAAGAATCCACTCCTCATCCTCACAATAAATGATATCCTTCAATTATGATGTTATGGCAGCCACGTTTGTGAAATTCCACCCACAAAAGGAACACAAGAGAAAGACTAATATATAAATATGCGTAGTAAATAATTAAATAAAACAATAATCACAAAAATATAATACGTAATATAATAACTACATGAAAACCAATACTTTAAACAAGGAAAGCACAAAAAGGGAAATTAAAAGCCATTTAAAACATCCTGACTGAAAGATGACATACTGTACAACATTTACCACTTTTTCACATGGTTTAGTACAATCAACATACCTAAGTAAGTAGCAGAAAAGAATAATGTCTTCATTTACTAAAAACACTCTTTTTGCTGGCTCAGACATTCCGAGCTAATGAGAACCCTTTTTTCTAAGGGAAGTGATTAAGACTATAATGTATCTGTTATACTAGTAGGACTAGCAAAAGTATTTCTGAGCAGGCCTAGAAAATAAGATCTACTCAGAAAGCAAAAAAGCATTTAAACTGAATGACTGAGAAATCAACAGACAGAATTGCAATGAGAAGCAAAATGCAAAATCAAAAAACAGCAAAGAAAGGGCCAACACCAAAGAAGACTGGAGTAATTTAATTCAGAGAATGAATTTGTTCAACTTGAATGAGGAAGTTCTCAAAAAAAAACAAGCTTTTAATCCACTGTACCATAATCCGGAGGTCACAGCCTTCAGTGAAACACCCCTGGAAAGAGCCGGTGCTGACATTACAATGGGGGAAGCAAATTACAGCATCTGTAAATTAACAAAATGTCGGCAATGACACTGCAAAATCAGAACATAAAAAGTAAGCAAATAGTAAACTAACCCCAGAATTAGATTCTTCACCTTGAAAAATAACCCTAAACAGAGTGTCCATACCTTTCTATACACAAACAACCATTAAATATTTAAAATAATTTAATTCATGACAGTACTCAAACATTCTTTATGAATCTTGCAAAGACTGCACTTATGTGACAAAATTAAGGGCCTTCCAGTTCCATATGGCCTGTACTTTGGAGTTATCCATTTTGGTTCAATAATTTTGTGGTTGTAACTTTAACAACAGAGATGTGGTGAACTGTTCTTCATATGATTAGACATTATTTGAGGGGCTATCTGCAGTTAGCTCTAGTTTTCTATTTTCCTCCTTAATCGATGTTACCACCCAAACTACTGTGTAGAAACAGAAGCAGACGCATCAAGGTGAAAATAATAAAATAAATGTGATTACATTTACATACATGAATATAACATGAATATGAATATTCAACAAAGAAATTGCCCTCACCTGGGTTTAAACTAAAGACCAGGTACTTTTATAAAGATTTAAATAGCATAAATTATAAAATATGCTTAAACCAGTTCAGGGTGCAGGAGGCTACCTGTACAGCATTTGGGAAAAGACAGAAGTAATAACCCCAGACAGGGCACCAGACTTCAGATTGGCAAGCTGAGATGAGTTATACTGTGTATTACACCTTAAAGTGAGATATTTCATCTTTAGTAGGAGTTATGTGAATATTATTAGATAATTAATGTGCTTTTTTTGGAGAACTATCCATTTAAAACAAGGGTGTCAAACTCAAGACTCCCTCAAGATTTAAGCCCTAACCTTGATCCTTTATAAAGTGGCTCATTTCATCAAAAACGTTACATACGCCCAGTGATAACCCCCTTTAACATATATTTCATATATAGATTGGGTCCATATTATTTAGCTGGATGGCATTTAAATAATATCTCCAGGAATCTAGCTAACTGTAATGAACCAAAAAGAAAAAATTAAAAGAAGGTGACATTCCACTCTACTGTAAAGACGTTAAGCGTTTTAGCATGATACTAAACATGTGATGACAGTCTCCTGAAGGAGGTACGAGTTCACATTCACAGTGCTTAATTATTTAGGCTACACCGAGCTGGCCAACCTTCTTCAGCTTATCTGATTGCTGCCGCTATCCCAACATAATTATTTTGTCTTTTCTGCTGAATTCTTTGTTCAGTGTAGGTGAAAAAGACATTTGAATTTCAGCTCGTGTTAAATGTGAATGCTGTCCGTTTCTGGCCCATTCTGATGTCGTGTTTGTGATCCATTGGTTTTTTAAAGTGGTCAAGTTTGATTCGATTGTGATGCACATTAAAGTACTTTTCTTTAGCTACAAATTCTCCTATGTGTGCAAACTGCTGCTCTTTGTTGACCTTTAGGTACATATTTCACTCAGTGTTAATATTGGTCCTGTGGGCTGGTAGCTTTCTTAATCTGCTGCAATGTCCAAAAAAAGCTGATACAGAGGGAAGATTGTTTCAAATGAAACGGTTAGTTGCTGAACTCCAGCAGCATTACAATAGAATAATATAAAAAGACCATAAACAGTAAACAATCAACTCTATAAATATAAATAAATAAATAAATAAATATAATAGAATTAACAATAGAGCATCATGAACTCTAGGCACTTACCTTGCTTAAGATATGGATGGTCTGTGGACAGAAGCATTTCTTCGCTCTTCATGAACTAGTCCAGTTGTGATGAGCAGAGCGGTACCTACAGTCCCTGACAAAAGTCTTGTCGCTTCTCTATTTTGTAGAAACTCCTGCTATTAACCTGACTTTTAATTAATCAACTGGTGTTAGAAATAGCTCATATGAAAAACTAAAGCCCTCCCAAATGATGTTTAATGCACTGAAATAAATTAGTTTCACTGAAAAAAAGATTTATCATTTAATCAAGACAGAAAGGTCAAATTTGGGAAAGACAAAAGTTTTGTCGCCTATACAGAAAATGAACAACTTTACTGCAAATCCAAAAATATGTCAGCAAATTAAGTACTGGTGCTGTGAGATCCAAATTTAATATCTTGTATGACTTCCATGAGCTTGAAGGACAGCATCCATGCGGTTTGGCAAGGATTCATACAATTTATTGATGAAGTCATCAGGAATAGCAAAGAAAACAGTCTTGCATGCCTCCCAGAGTTCATCAATATTCTTTGGTTTCGTCTCCCATGCTTCCTCTTTCATCCTACCCCACATATGCTCAATGATGTTCATGTCTGGTGACTGGGCTGGCCAATCCTGGAGCATCTTGATCTTCTTTGCTTTAAGGAACTTTGATGTGGAGATGGAAGTATGCGATGGAGCACCATCCTGCTGCAGAATTTGGCCTTTTTTATGGTTGGGAATATAAGAGGTAGCTAAGATTTCTTGGTATTTTAGACTATTGATGTTGCCTTCCACCCTGCAGATCCCTTGCATACCCCCATACTGGATGTAACCCCAGACCATGATTTTGCCTCCACCAAACTTCACTGTTTTCTGGGTAAATCTCAGCTCTATGCGGGTTCCAGTAGGTCTCCTGCAATATTTGCGGTGACTGTGGTATGATTCAACAGAAGATTCATCTGAAAAATCCACCTTCTGCCACTTTTCCAGCGTCCATCCTTTTAGCAGGCTGGGGACCTTGGCAAATGCCACATGGTTTTTCAGTTGTCTTTTGTTTAGTGCTGGCTTATGGGCACTGATTCGACCATGGAGGCCATTTCGAGACAGAATCTGACAAACTGTTCTGGTTGACACAGGGACTTCAGGTGACTAGGTCTCGTGGAGCTCTGCTGCAGTGGAAAATGGGCTGGCCTTGGATTTTCGAGCCAACAAACGGTCCTCTCGAGCAGTTGTCTTGCGGGGTCTTCCTGACCTGGGCTTGTCAAAAACGTCTCCAGTCTCTTCAAATCTTTTTTTTATCCTCTGAACTTGACGCTGAGACACATTGAAGGTGTTTGCCACATCAGCAGTGGACTTGGTCTTCAGCCTCTTGATAATCAACACTCTAGTCTCAGGGTGAATCTTAGGCATGTTTGCAGAGGTCTAGTTGCAGTTGATGTGAAGGTCTAGTGTACTGGGGTTCTTTTTATACACACCTGAGACCTAATTGATCCATTATTAGTAACAGGTGAAGCTCATATGACAAGGCGACAACACTTATGCCTTGCCAAAAATTGACTCAATGGGCTTTACCAAGCTGTGAATATTAGAATACTTTTTGTCAGTTTCGTTTTGCACTGAAACATTATTACAAAAGCTGATGGGATTAAAATGACCCATTTCTTGTAACAAAATCTTGATTAGAAATATATTTTAGTGGCACTTCAGGTCAATTTGTACACAAGCGACAAGACTTTTGTGTGCATTATTTGTATAGAAAATGTTGTTTGTTCATATTGGAGCACCTTGGGTCAGGACCTGAGAGAGACATGTTCCACTGGTTGGCTGAAGATTATCAGAGTGGACAGGGGTGACGCAGACACAGCAATGATCTTTTTCAGGAATAACTACTAATTTTCACAGAGTGCTGTGGCAGTGGGTGAGTAGAGTAAAATCGAGTAATATCCCACCAATGCCATGTCTTGATGTAGTCCATGTTCATATGACTGTTGATTCTAAACTTTAAGCCCAATTGCCTGTTTGGCCCTTGAACGAGGCCCTTAACCTGCAATTGCTTCATCCTGGGTAGGATGTTAACCTGCATCTAGCTTGGAAGCGGGTCTCCAACTTGCAGAGAATATTCAGGGGTTGCTGACAGGATCAGCACTCCAGGCACCGTAAAAAAACTCACATTGTTCCAGTGTGATGCTGAGGCGTCATCCGTTGCACACCTGCACTCGGGTTCCAGTCTTGGGAGATTTGTTGTGCGGTGGGTGTGCATGCACCCAACCTCCTCTCCCTCCTCCTCCAGTCATCTAGAGATAAGAGTTAGCCTCCCCAAGACCATTCATTGGAATACAGGAGTTTAGAGAATGACTAAATGCTTTCTCTTTTGAAACTGTTATTTTAATATGTATGTTATCTTTCAAAATACAAATTTGTTTTTTTAAACAGTAAATATCACTTCTGTTAACACAAATGATCTGTTTATACCCCATAAGAGAGAATGACCATACCAAAGACTTTTTATTTTATATTAATATTGTTTGTTGAAAATCCATAGAATATTTTGAAATACAATTTTTAGCTCAAGGCCAAAAAGGAATAAGATGAACACAGAACAGAACAGAAAATAAAAAATCTAAATATGGGGAAAACATAGGGGCATTGAATAGTCGGACAGGATGATAAAATTAACTTTACATGTTAGAAAATTTTCAAAACATTAGCCAAATATTTGAGTTATGACACATTTTTTAAACTAGGCAGTTTGATTCCAAATGAAGAAATATTGGTTTCTGATATGTAAAGATGTGCACTTGAATGAGTCAGGCTGCAGCTTGATGGGTGGGATATTGCTCGACAACATACAAGTTCAGAAAGAACCATGCAGTTTTAAATGCTGTTTATTGAATATTCGCTCTCTTGGCACTAAAGCTGTTTTGGTAAATGATATTATATTAAGTACAAAATCTGATCTGTGTCTTCTCACTGAAACCAGGCTTAGTAAATATGACACTATTCCCCTAGCTGAGGCGTCACCTATGGATACTCGTTCCTTCGTAAGTCTAGAGATTCTGGTCGAGGAGGAGGCCTTGGAATAATTCCTTGTAACAAAATGCAAATCACTTCTAAAAATTCAGGCAACTTTACATCCTTTGAGGCATTCATTTTAAATATTAAAGCAGATTCCAACACAATTATAGTGCTAGTCTACAGACCACCAGGGCCATATTCATTGTTCATGACTGAATTTAGCAACCTTCTATCTGATTTGGCTATAAATTATGATCACGTAGTACTGATGGGGGATTTTAATGTACACATTGATGTGGAAACTGACACTTTTAGCAAATGTTTTACTTATTTGTTAAATTCAGTAGGATTTTGTCAGATTGTCAAAGGTCCAACTCATAATCATAACCACACATTAGATTTAATTATAACTTACAAAGTTGAAATTCAAAATTTAAATATTACTCCATTAAATGAAGCTATTTCCAATCACTTCTTAATTACATTTGATTTAGTCCTGCCCTTGCCAACGCACTCACAGATTAAAACAAAGACAGTGCGACATCTAGATTGTAATTCTTCTTCAAAATTTATAGATACTTTGAGTAAGTCAAATGTAATTGTGGAAAACCATTTAGATCAGTTAACATCAAATGTAAACGTGGAATACAATTTAGACCAGCTAACATCACATTATAATGTGACCTTGAGAGATGCTCTGGACACAGTGGCTCCCCTTAAAACAAAAATGATCAAAACACATAGAAACTCTCCCTGGTTTAATGAAAACACTCGTGCTCTTAAATTAGAGTGTCGAAAACTGGAGCGCAGATGGATGAACAACAAAGCTACATGTCTTTCAAATTGCATGGACAGAGAGTGTTAATACATATAAAAAAACCCTCTTTAAAGCTCTCTCAGAATACTATTTTACATTAATAGATAGCAATAATAAAAATCCTCGGGTACTGTTTAGAACAGTGGCTAAATTAACAAATGGGAATTCAGATCAACAGTGCAAAATACCAACAGATATTAGCAGTACAGACTTTATGAATTTCTTCAATGAGAAAATTAAAAATATAAGATCCCAGATCTCAGCATCACAGTACAAACCAAATACTAGCTTAGCAGACCCTGCCGCACATTGCATTCAGAACTTTAATAATTTTAATCCTGTAACTGAGCAGGAAGTCTTAACTTTAATTACTAAAATGAAGCCCACTAATTGTTCCCTAGATCCAGTGCCAACAAAACTAGTAAAAAGTGCAATGGATGTTCTTGCAGTGCCTATTCTAAACATTATTAACAGTTCATTACTGCATGGCACCGTACCTGATGCACTAAAAGTGTCAGTCATTAAACCTTTACTTAAAAAGTCAGACCTAGGCCCACAAATACTAAATAATTATAGGCCTGTTTCAAACTTACCGTTTCTCTCTAAAATACTAGGAAAAGTAGTCGCCCGTCAGCTTCAGTCACACCTTACACATTACAATTTATTTGAGAAATTCCAGTCTGGTTTTCGCACTGGTCATAGTACAGAAACTGCACTAACACGGGTTGTAAATGACATTCTGATATCCTCTGATGAAGGAAACTCCACTGTAATTATGTTGTTAGACTTAAGTGCAGCATTTGACACCATTGACCATTCTATTTTACTGCACAGGCTAGAAAACGATGTTGGGCTTACAGGCCCCGTGCTCGCTTCTTTATTTCCTATTTATCAAATCGATTCCAATATGTACAGAAATGTGCTGACAGTACTCCATCATTATACACAGAAGTTCAATATGGTGTCCCGCAGGGCTAAGTACTGGGACCTTTACTGTTTTCACTTTACATGCTTCCACTGGGATCTCTCATTAGTAAACATAATGTTCATTTTCACTCATATGCAGATGACACCCAGTTATACCTTAAATCAAATGAAGTTTCTCTGATGTTGTCTTTAATTAGTTGTGTTAGCGAATTAAAGGAGTGGATGAATGATAACTTCTTGTCTTTAAATACAGATAAAACAGAGATGTTAATTGTTGGAGGGAATGACGCTGATCACAGCAATATTTTGTCATCATTTAACTCAGTTGGAATCCCAATAAATTTTACTGAATCAGTCCGCAATCTAGGAGTTATCTTTGATTCTAGCATGTCATTTAAAGCACATATTACAAAGTTGTCCAAAATATGTTTCTTCCATCTTAAAAATGTTAGGAAATTAAGGCGCTTTCTAAATAAACAGGATTCTGAGAAATTAATTCATGCATTTATCTCTAGTAGGATTGACTACTGCAATACAGTGTTCACTGGCTGTTCAAACTGTTCTTTATACAGCCTCCAGTTAATCCAAAATGCTGCTGCAAGAATTATTTCAAGAACAAGAAAATATGAACACATAACTCCAGTTCTTAAATCCTTACACTGGCACCCGGTTAAGTTTAGGGCAGATTTTAAAATCCTCCTTTTAACATATAAAGCATTAAATGGCCAAGGTCCGGCTTACTTGTCTGAACTTATCATGACTTACAAACCTGAGCGCACATTAAGATCTCAAGATGCTGTTCTGCTTACAATTCCAAGGATTAATAAAATAACAGTGGGAGGTTGAGCTTTTAGTTACAGGGCCCCTAAACTGTGGAATGGTCTTCCTGCTTCTATAAGAGATGCCCCTTCGGTCTCAGCCTTTAAATCCCGGCTGCGACTCACTACTTCAGTTTAGCATATCCTGACTAGAGCTGCTGATTAACTGTACATACTGCATCTCTGTAGTTAGTCATTAGCACTGAAACATAAGTAACATGATAGTTATAATTGAATACTAACCCTCACCTATTCTGTTCTCGGTACTCAAATGTGGCAATTGGTGCCATGGCCCACCTGCCAAGTTGTTTGCCTGCCTATGGTAAAGTCATCCCTGATGGAGGATCACAGGAATCATGGGAAAGAGGGATCCTTCATCAGATTGGCTGGCCCAGCACTGTTTCAGCCGTGGAATGGCCAAATGGGGGAGGCAGCTTGATGGATGAGGTCTCCAGAACTCTAAAAATATCCAAATCTTATTATGTGTTATTATCTACTGTTAAATTCTGCTCCGTACTTCTAAAATTTTTATTTTTATGTTGTATTAAGGATTTGTTCTGTTCTGTGTATTGTATTGTATTGACCCCCTCCTTTTGACACCCACTGCACGCCCAACCTACCTGGAAAGGGGTCTCTCTTTGAACTGCCTTTCCCAAGGTTTCTTCCATTTTTCCCTACAAGGTTTTTTTTGGGAGTTTTTCCTTGTCTACTCAGAGAGTCAAGGCTGGGGGGCTGTCAAGAGGCAGGGCCTGTTAAAGCCCATTGCGGCACTTCCTGTGTGATTTTGGGCTATACAAAAATAAACTGTATTGTATTGTATTGTATTGTATATCAACAATTATTATAAACAGACTGCATTCAGAGTTAGTTTACATCACTGCAAAGACCAGAAAAAGCTAGAAGAGCAAGAGGAAACGTGATCAAAAGTAAATCTCATGCAGATTGACCTCAGAGAAAGTACATATAGTGAGGGCAGAAAAAAAGAGAGACCCTGCTTGATCATGACAATGCAAGGTTCAGGGGCCACTAGAGGGAGCTCTATCCTGGTGTTTTTGTAGTAGCATAAATGGGCCACCCTCAACCCTGTAAATAAGGAATAACGGCAACACTTTAGTTTAGGTACTGCAAAAAGACCTCTATTACTTACGTATATACTGTTATGTAACAAGACATTAACAAAGGCTTCTTTTGGTCTTAACTAACATTTTCAAAGTATCAGTAAAGAGATTGTTCACCTTACTGAAATCTGGGTAAATTTTATTGTGAAAAGGAAGGATTCACAGGTCTCAAACTTAAATATGCAGTATCAAGAGAAACATATCTCTGTTAAGGCACCACAGATAATTTCAAACTGAAATTATTTTAGTTGGCCATATTGCTGACATGAATAAATACTTAATTAATGCTTTGTAAGTGTAATTAAGACCAAAAGAATTGTTACTGTCTTGTTACATAACAGTGAGCAATAGATGCATTTTTGCAGGACCTGAACTAAAGTGTTACCGTAACAGCAAATCTTGAATCAGAAGTCACACTATAGTGAGGAAGTGAATAAAATCAAGAGTGACAAAAGGAATAACAAAAGAAAAAGTTCCTTATTGTACCTAGGAGGGAAGTAGGTAGATGAGCCCATTAACCCGAGGGACAGAGATTTACCCAGGTGAAGGAAGACCAGGTGCAGAAGCTAGTTTGGGATTTCTGTTATACGAGCATATTTTGACCTTTTGTGACATCTTCCTTGTGGATTTAAAAACAAATGCAAGTATCATTGTTGCCATGGCAAGAAGCTGCAAGCATATTCAGCATTCAGAGTATATTAAACTTCAAAGACTCTTGACGACTTAAATTACAGAATTTCAAAGATGCAATGCTAGAAGGACATTAACCACAATGTCTTTCTTTACTACTCCTTCAATTAAATCAAAAATTTAACAATTTAAAAAATAGATGCAAGGCTGTAACTACGTTTTTTTTCCAAGTTCCTAAAAAGAACCAACTACAGAGTTAGCAGGGTAGGATCCAACATGAGTCAAAACGCATAACGTTTTGTAGTATTTTTTATTCTTCAAAATAGTGGTGTCATTTGCTTGTTGTACTCAGTTGGAGTGACGCTCCTAATTTCATTGAAATTTTTTTACATTGACAATAAAGGCTTTCTATTCTATTCTATTCTCCTCTATTCCATTCTATTCTATACTATTCTATTCTGTTTACTTCAACTAATCAGAAATGCTGGGCTACTCAGTTAAGGCAAATAGTTTAAGATTTTAGAAAACTGCCAAGAAATCAAAGCACAACAAAACAGGGAAGCAGTTCTCATAAAATGTTTTTTTTCTTTCAAAGGCACACACCCTTAACTTTATGACACCCGAAGAATAAATAAAACTTTTGCCAGCACATCTAGCAGAATTTCCACTGCTAGACCTCAGACTGCACTTAAAGATACACTGCATGAATCTGAGATAATGAGATTTAGCTTTCTTATTACTCAGTCACTGTAATGATTAGTCATATTTTTCAGTTATGCGGATTCTGGTATTTTTCATGCTGCTACTAGACAGAACACACATGCATAGTGTACGTTTCAAATGAAGGCTGTCTACTGCATCAGCTCTTCCCTTGGAAGAAAATGGAAATGTAAAGGACAGTCACAATAGCAACGACTCAGTAATTCTGAAAATAAAATAACAGATACACCTAATCTGTCTCTGTTCTGTTTTTTCCACTTATTCGGCACGAACACCAATAATTTTGGTGCTGTATTTGCTTAACTCAGAGGTCAGTGAAGTTTATATAGTCTAAGTTATCATTAAAATATAAATAATGTAAATTGTGCTAATCATTGAATTATACTTCCATCCATTCATTTTTGAAATACACTTTCTCAAGTCTAGCACTGTCCCCTGACCACTAAGCTAGGCTGCATGACTGTGAGGTTTACATCTACCATGTTAAAAGGGCACAGGAACAACATGTGGGTGGATAGTCAGGTAAATGGTCTCCCCTATAGCCCCTATGTAGTCTGGCATACATAACAGGGCAGAAAATGTTGTCTTGGCAAGGTTTACATTAAATGCTTTAGTGTAACTAAAAAGATGTATTATTGGTAATTCTGGTGAACTATTTTTTAATATCTGAGTAATATTTACATAGACAAAAAACAAGTATAGTTACAGTGGTGTGAAAAACTATTTGCCCCCTTCCTGATTTCTTATTCTTTTGCATGTTTGTCACACAAAATGTTTCTGATCATCAAACACATGTAACCATTAGTCAAATATAACACAAGTAAACACAAAATGCAGTTTTTAAATGATGATTTTTATTATTTAGGGAGAAAAAAAATCCAAACCTACATGGCCCTGTGTGAAAAAGTAATTGCCCCCTTGTTAAAAAATAACCTAACTGTGGTATATCACACCTGAGTTCAATTTCCGTAGCCACCCCCAGGCCTGATTACTGCCACACCTGTTTCAATCAAGAAATCACTTAAATAGGAGCTGCCTGACACAGAGAAGTAGACCAAAAGCACCTCAAAAGCTAGACATCATGCCAAGATCCAAAGAAATTCAGGAACAAATGAGAACAGAAGTAATTGAGATCTATCAGTCTGCTAAAGGTTATAAAGCCATTTCTAAAGCTTTGGGACTCCAGCGAACCACAGTGAGAGCCATTATCCACAAATGGCAAAAACATGCAACAATGGTGAACCTTCTCAGGAGTGGCCGGCCGACCAAAATTACCCCAAGAGCGCAGAAACGACTCATCCGAGAGGTCACAAAAGACCCCAGGACAACGTCTAAAGAACTGCAGGCCTCACTTGCCTCAATTAAGGTCAGTGTTCACGACTCCACCATAAGAAAGAGACTGGGCAAAAACGGCCTGCATGGCAGATTTCCAAGACACAAACCACTGTTAAGCAAAAAGAACATTAGGGCTCGTCTCAATTTTGCTAAGAAACATCTCAATGATTGCCAAGACTTTTGGGAAAATACCTTGTGGACTGATGAGACAAAAGTTGAACTTTTTGGAAGGCAAATGTCCCGTTACATCTGGCGTAAAAGGAACACAGCATTTCAGAAAAAGAACATCATACCAACAGTAAAATATGGTGGTGGTAGTGTGATGGTCTGGGGTTGTTTTGCTGCTTCAGGACCTGGAAGGCTTGCTGTGATAGATGGAACCATGAATTCTACTGTCTACCAAAAAATCCTGAAGGAGAATGTCCGGCCATCTGTTCGTCAACTCAAGCTGAAGCGATCTTGGGTGCTGCAACAGGACAATGACCCAAAACACACCAGCAAATCCACCTCTGAATGGCTGAAGAAAAACAAAATGAAGACTTTGGAGTGGCCTAGTCAAAGTCCTGACCTGAATCCAATTGAGATGCTATGGCATGACCTTAAAAAGGCGGTTCATGCTAGAAAACCCTCAAATAAAGCTGAATTACAACAATTCTGCAAAGATGAGTGGGCCAAAATTCCTCCAGAGCGCTATAAAAGACTCATTGCAAGTTATCGCAAACGCTTGATTGCAGTTATTGCTGCTAAGGGTGGCCCAACCAGTTATTAGGTTCAGGGGGCAATTACTTTTTCACACAGGGCCATGTAGGTTTGGATTTTTTTTTCTCCCTAAATAATAAAAATCATCATTTAAAAACTGCATTTTGTGTTTACTTGTGTTATATTTGACTAACGGTTAAATGTGTTTGATGATCAGAAACATTTTGTGTGACAAACATGCAAAAGAATAAGAAATCAGGAAGGGGGCAAATAGTTTTTCACACCACTGTATATAAAAATATATCAAATGTATTTTTGAAGTGAATAGTTAGCGATTACTTCGATCAATTTACTTTGCTTATTCATCTGTGTGGTTTATTATGAGTTAAATAAAGTCACTTTTTTGTGTACTCTTAGCCTTTTAGTATCATGTTCTGTGAGTTTCTTCTAGTGGATACTGGACACTGTATACAATTATCCATTTGGAGAAAAGAGTCACTAGCTACAAAGTATGAAAAGGACTTTTGATTCAGAAAAAAATCATTTTTGTTCTGCACTAGAGAGGAGCAATAATAAAGGCTAATGGCAGTCAGTATGGCATATTAACTAAGACACTTACTGTAGCATTAGAACAATATTGACAAGAACACACCATTCATTCCAGCAAAAGCTATCAATCCTTTTTACTCAAATTCTCCAAAGTGGCATCATTAGAACATTAGACCAACTGTGACAAGAACAAGCCATTCAGCCCAACAAGTCTGTACATCCTATTCCCCTACTTTACCCAAAATAACATCAAGTTGTGATTGCAGAAGATGGTAGATTGGATCAAAAGTACAAACAGTGTAAGGAGAGTGGAATGGAAATTATTGCAAAGAAGACACAATTAATGGTGACTAGCAAGAAGAGAACATCACAGACAAATATAAAAATTGAAGATTAGCAATTAGAGCAGCTGATGGAATATAAATACCTTGAAAGCTGGATTACAGAGCAATGGGATTGCTGAAGAAGAATGGATAAATTAATGGAGAACTTCTGGGACTGCAACAAATTTACTGAGAACATATGAGAGAATTGACCTTAAAAAGTGTTGATAGCAATACATGGACATATGATAAAGCAAATGTTAGGAGGCTGAAAGGTTTTCTGATTTTGTGCTACAGAAGGATAATGAAAATCAGCTGGACAGAAAAAGTGACAAAGGAAGACACGATCAAGGGAATGAGTATAGAAAAGAGTATGGTGGAGAGATGAGAAGATGAGAGAGAAAAGGAAGATGAGCTTCACAGGACATATGCTGAAATGTTCAATTGGAAAAATGGCACAATTGGTGATAGAAGGGATTACAGATGGAATCAAAGACAAAGGAAAATAAAGAAAAACATGGGGTGATGATATAAAATATGGTCAGCATCCAAAGAATGGGGGATGTTAAAAGATAAGCAGAAGTGGAAAGCTGTGGTTACCACCCTGTGGATCGAATAAGGCATATAAGCATTAAAAGTAGACCAAGGAAGTCCAACTCTTCATCTCACTACTAATGCCTCTATGGCTGTGTGAAGAAAATGTTTCTAATATCTGTGTAGACTTTGTTCTTAATGAGTTTCCAGCCTTGTCTTCTGTGTTGTTGTTGAAGAATTAATTTTTAATGAACAGCTGGGATCCTCCATACTAATTTTACACCCTTTGATCATGTCACCTTTTCATCTCTGATTAAATCAAGCTGAGTTTTGAAGGTTCATAACATTCTACTGTGCACTACACTACTTGGTAACTTAATCCATGGGTATATGGCTCTCCATGTAAAGAACAATTTTCTAATGTATGTGTGAAATTACTGTTCAGAGGATTCCATCTGCGTCACTGTGTTTTTAATAAAGAACTCATTTTAAAATAACCACTGTACTAATTTTCTTCATAAATGCATGCACTTCAAACGTGTCACCTCTTAGTCACCCTTTGAATAAAGTGAAAGGATTCAACTTGATCTTTCCATTTACCTCAAACCTTGTAGTCCCAGAATCAGCCTATTTGCTCTTCCCTGGACTTTCTCTACTGCTGCTAAGTCTTTGTTCTAAGATGGAGACCAAAACTGCACACAATGCTCCAGATAAGGCCTCACTAATGCATTACATACAGTAGCTTAATCAAAACTTCCATGACTTCTATTTTCAATATTCTGCCATTTACCCTAACATCCCATTTGTACTCCCAATCACTTCTGTACACTATCTTGATGTGACAAGTCCATTATTCATATCTATTCAGTTCAGTGTACTTTTATATTGTGCTTTTCATTGCATGCAGTTAGAGAAACTGTGGTAAGTGTAAGGTAAAAAACATTTAATTACTAATTACATAATAGGTACACATAAAGACTCAGATATATTTAAACAAACAGGAAAACAAAATAGTTTGAAGCTGACTAACATAAATGGAGATCAGCAATAAGCAATATCTGTCCATTAAAAAATTGTTAAACCATGGCCAGTTGATAACAGACGAGAGGAAAACAACAAACACCATTCAGCAGCATTCCCGGAGAAAATAAACCTTTGGTGATCTACAGTCATTTATAACAGGCCACATCAGACACAGTAACAGTCCGGAGGCCTTGGCCAACTGACAACTTAATCCCTTCCTGGGCATTTTACAGTGGAGTGTGTGCTGGGCCATCTAATCTGACACTACAGCTCCCAGATTCTTTTCATAACAAATACTTTCAGATTTCACAATGCCCCTTGTGTATTTACATTTAACATTTTTACCTCTTACATATAATGCTTTAAATTTACTACTACTAAATTTCATTTGTCATAAATTTACCAAAGTCAATACTCTCTCCAAGTTCCTCAGCAATGATATGACTGATTGTATGTTATCTGCCAATCCACCTAGTTTGGTATCATCAGCAAGCTTATTATTTAAATTCTTATTAATTCCAAAAACTGGGTGCAAAACTTTGCAGTTGCAGTGTCAATGGCTCACTGTGTGACTCTTATTCATTTACTTAACCTTATGACAAATCATTTTTAGACTGAAAAATGTACTTATTAAGAAAAAAAAGGAGCTTAAGCTTTTTTATAAATTTAAAACTACTACATTCAGGCATTTCATTATATCATACTCAATATATCACAATCTCAGTATATTAGTGTTTTTTTTATAAATATCCACCTTAATAAAAGGATAAGTCCCTCTGTCTCTGAGTATCTATGTGTCCATCTAATTGCTATTTCTCTGTCAGTCCAACAGATGGTGTGTCACAAATATTAACATTCCTTTTACAACTCCCATATCTAAAAGCATATACAGTAACTGTGTACATGAGCTTTACTCTGTTAACTGGCCTCTGCCACACCATCAAATTCAGAGACAGATTTAAAGTTCAGGTCATAAGCCGATCAGGCAGACAACTGCACGAGTGTACCTGATGTCTGTTTCTTGTGTGTTTGCTGCCGTTGTTTGTGTTATATTTCTGTCATGAGGCTGTGGGACGAATGCAAGGAAGAATCTCATTGTATTGTGTTCACATACAGTAATTTTTAAAGATGAACTTTCAAAAAAATTGAAAAATTAAAAAAAAATTTAAGGCACACATACTTTTGTCTAGCCTTCTGTGAGCTTTATAGTGTGTTCAGCTGGCTAAATGATTCTGAGGAATATTAAAACTATCCCATCAATTTTTTAGGCCCAACTCAAATGCAATGAACATGTACTTAATTTAGAATTACTTACTTATTTTATATTGTTCCACATAGAGGGGAAACAGAGCAGGAACATGATTATAAAATTCAGATACTGCTGCTAGAGCTGAACTTTTTTTTAATGGACTGAGCAAAACACTAATTATTATTATTACTTATTTGGCCAATGCCTTTCTCCAAGGCAACTTACAACATTTGAGATGCAATTGGTTACGCTTCTTTTGTTTTTCTGGTTGGGGAACAGTTAGGTGAAGTGACCTGCTCATGGTCACACAGTGTCAGTAATGGGATTTGTACCCACGACGTCAGGGACTGAAGTCCAAATCCTTAATCACTATGCCAAGCAGTTATTTCTAAAGGCCTTTGGGTTCACCATAACAGGCCCACAGCCTTTAATTTAATCCAGGGTGCTATGTATAAAATTGACTCTGACTGTTCAATCGACAGTTTGAAATGTAATCTGTAGTGATCTTTGTGTAGTTTCACTACTTGGAAGGAACTAAGAAATTTACAACCTGCTTACTGTTTTATACATATGAAATACACTTACCATCATATTTTCTTTAAAAATAGATTATGGTAAATCTTTATTTTATTTTTTTCTCTTTACTTTGTTAGATACATTTCTATCAACAATACATGTGGCTTGGTATTCAACAAAACTTTAAGTGTCACAATTATGTGGAAAGCCTAAAGGAAGTGAATGCCTTTAGCTTAAACAGACGGTGAATACAAAGAACTGAAACAATAGCATTTATAGTAATGGAAGAGCTAAGTAAAGCTGATGCCAGATGTTTATTTGAAATAAGTTAATCATCAGGGACTCAGAGTTACAGTTGTAACCTGGATAAGACTGGATTTCACACAAATGTTGTAATACATTTCCGCAGATTACTTTAAATATGCTACCCTAACAATGTGATTGAGGCCATTTTGGGCACAACAGTTAAAATCAAATATGGATGTTGCAGTAGGCTGAATGACCTGTTTTTATTAATTGGCCCCCCATGACACAGTATTGAATAAAATAAGTTTGAAAATGTGTTGCTATTTAAATAAAATCTAAATTACCCCCAGGTTAGAGTTTGTGTGCATGCTATATTAATAATAATTCATAATTCTTTACATTTATATAGTACTTTTCTCACTACTCAAAGCAATTTTCATAGTGAGTGGGGAGCCACGTCAACCACCAATAATGTGCAGCATCCATCTGGATGATGCGGCAGCAACTATTTTGCACCAGTATGCTCACCGCACATTAGCTGTTAGGTGGTGAGAGAGAGAAAAACAATTAGAGACAGGGGATGATTAGGGGGCCAGAATGACTAGGCCATGGTGGGCAGTATAGCCAGGACATCAGGATATTATACTCTACTCTTTATGGAGGATGTCTATGGATTTTTTATGACTACAGAGAGTCGGGACCTTGGTTTTACGTGTCATCTGAAGGACGGTGTTATATTTGCAGCACTGTATCCCCATCACTGTATTGGGGCATTGGGATCCACATTCAAACCATAGGGTAAGTGTTCACCAACACGTCTTCCAGCAGCACCCCAAGCTTTTTCTAGATGGTCTCCCATCCAAGTACTGGCTGGGTCTGAACATGAACACACTTAGCTTTAGGTGGATGACCTCTACTAAAGTGTATGTGATGGATGGGCATCTCATCCTGGATTTGTTCTTGCTTTGTGCTCAGTAATGGCTGAATTATCTCCAGTTCCCAACAACCTTATAATTGACAATTAAAATATATAAAAGACAATTGCCCAGTAAATGGCTGAATTGAACATTTTTAATGAGCACTTTGATGAATAATTCCACAAACAAGGTGCAGGCTATTAATACAAAATTAGAAATGACAAATGAATTGTCCTGTTTATTAAAATCTACCTGCTGAATAACTCCTCACTCATCTACTTTACATGTATTTGAATTGTGCTAAAACAACATACATTATACAACAGAATTATAGTTTTGATTTCACCAAAAATGTAACACGGTCGTAGAAGATGCAAACCATATTCCAGGGTCTCTGCCATTTATAAATATGGCTTAAGTATACACTATGCTGTGTATGATAAAGTATAACTTAAAGTGTCCTTCTCAGGAAAACATTATGCTGTAGGCAAATAGGAAATGTGCTAAAGTCTACAGCCTCATCTGAAAGAGCACGGTCTAGACAAAACACTCCACAATTGTCTAAGAAGCTGTAACTACAGTGTTTTATGCAGAGCAAACAATTCTCTGCCATCATGGCACTTCTGGGTTTCCCATTGCCTGCATTCCAAACTAACAACTCATCTGCTTTAATGATGAATATATTCATTAATTTGTTTCCCAGAGTAAAGTGCCTATTTTATTTAAACCTCTGCTGGTTTTTTCATTGCTTGAGGGAATTGGGGTAGACAGAGACCCCAATGACACCTGCTATCTGGAAACCCACAGTTTATAATCCTCCAGAGAATGTAAGTAGTGACTATTGTTAAAGTGAGACAGGCAATTAAATATATATCATAGTACTAAAATTAAAGAAAACAATAAAGTCTTCTGTTTCACAAACATTGCAAAAACAAATGATTTCTTGTGGGATTTCCCAGTGACTTGTTCTATTCTCTTGGCTCCTGAATGTCTGAGGCTTTCCATTTAGAAAAATCCATTGCGGCATGTAGTTACTTCCCTTTTGTTTCAATAGGGGATGCAGTTCTTCTGGACTACTAGAATTCAGACGATTGTGGCTTAATTAAAAAACAGAACCACAGTGCCAAAACTGCTTGAGAAACTGACTTTGAAAATGAAACCAGATTCTTTCCATTTTACCTTCAAACGCTTGTGTTGAAGCAGCTCTGGATTATTTGCAGATTTTGGCAACCTCTGCTTCCTGTATATAAGTGAGGGAAGAATCATTAAAGACTGTGGTTGGAATTTCAGAGCTTTGCATTTTGTCTTCTCTGAAGCATAACATTTTTAAGAACATTAGAATGTCAATAATATTAATAAAAGTGTTACTTGATCAGGTAATCAAGACAAAAACAGTACATTTGTTACCATAACTATATTTATGTAGGCTGAGATAACATTTTACTATGAAATTAAGAGACTCACTGAAGGTAGCAGAACTTCTGGCTGTTTTGAATCCCTGGGGATGGTCCATGGCTGTTTTAATTATGTGGGGGTTAAGCACAATGACTCAGTCCATTTTTAGAAACATAGCCTCGATTTGGACAGAAAAGCAAGCTCAGAAATCCTTCCCAGGGGTTCAGATACATCAGTTTGTCAGGGAGTACATGATAAATGTTAATAACAATAACAAAAAAAAATCTGAGAATCACTCCACTCAAAAAGGATTAAGGAAATTTCCATCCTTTCATCAAACCTCAGTATTGCTTTCACATTCCTTTACAGTGTAAAACTAATAACCATATTTCTTTTGCTGGATGAGGAACTGTATGTTTACTTACTCTCCTGGCAATTAACAACAAAATGTATTTGGATTTATCCATACCTGTCACTTGAGACTTAAACAGAATTTATGGCATTAGCAGCTACTGGTGATTGCCAAAAGCTCCTGAATATTCAGTTTTCCACTTTGTCAAGATAGGAATGAGAATGGCATCTAGCTGGCTATGAACCTGAAAACGAAAGTGAACTGGTGTCATTATACTGCTGAGTTTATATCTTGCCTCTCAAAAGTACTCCCCATATAATAATAAAAGTCACATTTTACATATGGTATTCTTGTGCTGTACAAACGTGTAAGTTAAATATTTTGGTGCCATAAGCAAATCATTTGTAAATTTAAAAACTGCATAGGTTAATTCATTTAAACATTAGCAGGGGTGAGCATTAAACAAAATAAGATGCTAAACTATGTACACTGTCTCTGTCAATACTCAGTCAAATCTCCTACAGGAGCACTCATAGCCATGTCTTTGTGGAAACATCTCTGCTATCTTTACACTGCAGGATATCAAATATTTGCACTCTTATTTAGGAACCTGCTGACAAAATGACAAGTGACTGGTGGTTAAGTGCAATTTTCAAGCATTTGTTTTTAGGTCTGAACATTGACAGGAACACTTCTGTATTTCAATAGACACTTCACTATGAGACAGGAAAGACACTGAGGTGCAATGCACTGCTGGAAAAAGAAGTCAACAGAAAATGAGACACTGAATGTATCAGAATCTGCAGTTGCACACAGTTGTGAATGACTTTGTCTGATCCATCATCATTGAGTTTAGGAATAAAAAATCACATTTTAATAAAAATGTAAAAAATTTGAGTAGATTATTTCATACAGATTGTCACAAAAATGACCATCAAGCATTGAGAAGTTTTGGGGCAGCCACTAATTGTTCCTGGCTGCAAAACTGATTAATAAACAAAGACGTTCATTCAACTGAGTCCAAAACAGAACTGATTCTCTGGAGACAAGATGGTGGCTTTAAAGGCCAGTACAGGAAGTGATGTCATCAATACCGGAACCAGATGTGACGTCATTGGCTGCCCCTGAGCCGGGTGGGATTTCCCTAGAATGGTCTGCAAAAGATTGAGAGGGAAAATTAGTGCACTTCGCCACCCCCTGGTCTGGCATGGAATCACATGTATTCAAGCCCTTTAGTTGTCTCCTATACACACGTGTGTGACAAGATATATAATGCATAAGTTCATAGACAGATAGATAGATAATTATTTAGTGATGCCCATGATGCACTGAAATAGCAGCTAATGCTTTGGCAACACAGTTATGTCCTCCAGCTTCCTGTATTTTGCTCCTTTTGAATTTAAAACTGATTCTATTTTTATATCTTTCTTTTAGAAAACTGAACTTGTTATACATACATAAGAATATTTTGTTAATTATTAATTCTTATGGATTGATTTACATAAACACACAAAGTCTATTTTGACGAGAATACCTGGTTTGACAAATCAACTTTAAATAATGAATTGTATAATTAAAAAAAGGGAATGTTATTCTAAAATCTAAACTAATGTAACTGGTTAGTTTGCTGAACCTTAGCACCTCAGTCGTCAATTATCAAAAACCATAGCCCACCAGTCTCTCAAGTGAATGTGACCGGGTAATTTGTTCATTTCATTTCCTGCAGCTAAGGGTGTATCGGTGGCTTGGAAAATAAATGCATTGTTGTGCCTTGGAAACCAGGCAGATTTTGTTCTTCTTTATGTATTTGAGAGTGTAAACAGTATCAAAGCACCAACTGGTTTATCACATGTAACACATTTTGTCCCATAGCAAGTAAAACATTATATTCTGTTTTAATAATTATTGAAGGTTAATGATATTGATTACATTTATCTACCAGCGCTAAAATTTAACAGTAGTACTAAACAAGAGGTGAGTTGGAAAACCAAGGAACTATGCAACAATTTGAGGTTTCATTTGAGGTACCTCTGGAACAGAACAAGTACTGTATTACGTTTTTCTCTCGTATGCCAAGGCTTCAGGACACTCACCCAGGCAATCCTGATGGTAGATTAGCACAGGATTTATGCTTCTGATATGATTATACTAATGTTCACCTTTAGTCATCATTATTTTCCATATAGGAATTGGTTTAAAGGTCCTTTCATATCATCAAATTGAATAAAAATGTACAGTAACAACAGTGACACTCATTTAATTCTAAAGCAGCTTAATGATTGCAGGTATTTTTAAAAAGTTTATATAAAAACATAATTATTCCTGTGTTCTGTCCCATTAAATCAAGAGGATTGTGTAGCTGCAAGTCATTACTTGAGAGATATTAATTGCCAGAGTGCCATCTTTAATGGGCAATCAGTTGAACAGTTCAACAAGACAAGGAGAAATACAAGGCCAAAACGAGATTAACTGCGTTTTAGTTACACTTGGTACTGATCGTGCTCCACTGTTCACTGTAACAGCACTTTGACCTGAAGATCTTAGTACCATACTATATAGTTTGGCCTTGATCAACAGCTTATATGCTACTATCTCTGGTACACTGCAACTGACCCAAAAAATCACAAAAGAATGGCTTAAAACTAATAAATAGAGACTATTAGCTGAATTAAAGCCCAGAATTAAATTATACGTATAGAGTATGCTGCCTCCCAATCTGAAGAAGGCTGTTCACGCAAAAAGACCCTCGGACATCAGCTATACTAGTAGGAGTAGGAGAGGTCAAAAATGATAAATAAAATACATTATTATTATTGTTGTTGATGATATTTGACCCAGTTAACTAATATAAAGTTATGAGAAATTCATGCATGAAGCTATTTCTGTCAAAAAAGCTTCATCAGTAGAAATGCACCAAAATAAAAATCTTATCAATACCCTTAATCCTTTTCTTCTGTATCATATCTGCTAATATCAATTTTGATATTTATTTTTATATTTTTCTGCGTTTAGTGTATTCACACTAAAACTGATGGCTTGAATAAGACTGCTTATATGAAATAAGCACTTTATTATACTGTATATCTTCCCTGAAAAAGGAAGACAAACCTATACACTAACATTAACCCTAACTTTTTAAATTATATTTCTAAAGGATTTTAAATGCAGACATGATGTACTGCAGCAATGCATACCAGGGTAATGAATTTTGTTTTTAGGATGTCTAGAGGGAACATCTTAACTTAATATAGCAGCTCAAGTGACAAAAGAATGATGGGCTGCACCATAGGCAATGCAGGTTGTTTTCTGTTTCTCTTTAAGGTGGGCCTTGTTCTTATCTGAGTGGTACTCTTTTAGATTATAATTCGACTAACATAGTATTTTAATTGTGTGCTATACTTCAGCCAGTCAGAACATGTGTTGCATGTTGTTTTTTTGATGACAGCATTGATGTATTTGTGTCTGCAAGGTGTTTTCCTCTAGGTACCCTGTTTTAGCTTTCATTTATAAAACAATGTCCATTTTAAGTGTCTTTAATCTTTGATTGATGTGTGTGAGCGGGCACTGTGGTGGACTGGTACCCTGTGCAAGACTGGTCCCTCCTTGCTTGTAATACTCTCAGGATAGGCTTCAGCAACCCTGACTTTTATTATGCAAATGTAAGTAAGTGGTTAGTTACTTTCATGTTCCTGATGCTGCTGGGATATGATCTGGCCCCAGTGACTTGAATTTGTGCATTTAAAAATCTTAACATCATATTAAGTTAACTTTAGAGACTTTTGGTTAAAAATATACCATTTTGTACTAGTATTAGGTACAGTATTCCACATTGAAAAGAGAAAGGGCTATAATGTATTTAAGCTTTTTTGAGTTCATAAGAGACAAGATTATACACCTGTGATGGCTAACAAATAAAGCATGCAAACTAGACAATGAAGATACCAACACCTAAAGTAGTCCATGCAGTATTTAAAAGGCCAAAAATTAGGTACCTATGTGTACACTGATTTATTTTCAAATCCACTTTCAGCAGTTCAGGGTCTTTGAGGGTTTAATCCTTCGCAGCATCAAAAAACCTCATGTGTCAGTCACAGTGCACACTCTCTCTCTCTCTCACACACACACTTAATAATACCAGCCCAGTTTAGAGTTGACAGTTAACTGAACCTGCACACCTTTGAAATGAGGGAGGAATACAAAAATACCAAGAAGATGATCCATGCAGACATAAGGAGAATGTGTAAACAGTGGACCAGTGATATTTCAAAACCTAGTTTAGTGAGACCAGATGTGATTCTCACGTGAAAACATCTGACTGCAGACTTAAAGTTTCATTAACATTTGTATTGAATAGTGACACAATCTTACTAAAAGCCTATTCCCACTTTTCTCTAGTCCATAGATTGTAAACATCAGGGTTACAGTGTCCTATTTCTACTCATGCATTAAGCAAATGCATAAAGTAACTATGGAAGGTAAAATAGCTGTTATCAAAACTCAATAATTGCAGCTAAATGATTTATTTACATATCTTGCAACCATATGGGCGTGTTTGGCATTTTCATTTAGACAGTACTGTTAACTTACTTTAGTCATTTACTTACAGAACATGTTGGGTACTGTGCAGCTTCATCTGTGATTTTGTTGGAGTGGTTTCTGTGTCATTAGGCACATTAACTTTTTCTGGTGCACTGAGGACTGAAGTTAAATCTCCTGTGGCTCTTCTATAACATCTTGCTTAATGGCAGTTCTTTCACCTCCTTATAACTTGTGGTGACTTATTTTATTGTTAATCTATTTCAACAACGTAGATGCCATTTCCTTCATCCTCACTTTGACTTTGGCACTATCATCATAAATAAGAGCAACAGATACCACAGTGACAGTTCACTTTTACCACTAGCTAAGTGATGTAGAACTAGATAGATAGAACTTTATTTGTCCCTGATGGAAATTTGGCATTCTACAGAAGCTCTTTAAATAAATAAACACATAAATAGGTAGATAAGTAAGTAAAAAAATAAATATACACACACAGTTCTGAACTCAAACTGGAATTACTATAAAGGAAGAAAAATTAAAAAGAAACTAAAGTTCTAACTTGGCTATCACAGTCCGGTGAGGCATCATGCAGACATATTGCTGTTGGTATAAAGGAGCCCCAGTAGTGTTTCTTGACACACTTCTGCTGAATAATTCATTGGCTGAAAGTCCTCAGTGTTAGTGTGTCAGAGAGAGGATGCGCAGCAGTGTTCTTTAAGCCACTCGGCTTTGTTTTAATTTTCTCCTTTGCTATGACCCCTGGGGGTCTAGAGTACATCATATAACTGAGATTGCTCTTTGATTCAGTGAGCCTCTTTGTCTTTTGATGTTTTTGATTGCCAACGCATAATTTGGTTTTCAAAAGGTTTTTCTTCTTGCTGAAGGTTATGTTTATTTTTAACAGATGTAAAGTGTTTTCCTCACACATGATATACATTTACATGTTTAACAGAGGTGTTTTTAGGAGACTTTTCAGCCTTAGAAGTTTATGCATCATGACCACAATCTTGATGTCTGTCGGGCCAAGTTAAAAAGCGCACCATTGCTCTTTGCTGTTTAAATCCCTGCCCTTACTCTGAGCTCTGCCTTCACGAGGCATTCGATTGGTTTTCACATATGAAACTGAGTAAACTGTATAATTGTTCCGACCCACTTTTAAGCCAGATTCACTCATGGTTATCTCTCAACATACTGTATGTTTTTTTACATCTTGCTCTGTGAGACTATTTAAAATCAGTCTCCTGAAGCGGTGAGGAAACATATCTGACTACTGTTCTGCTGTGCTATCCAGTGCTTAAATTACTAATTTTTAGCTACAAAACAGGTTTATTATTCAGAGTCATACTGATTAAAAACTATATAATTAAACTTTACAAAAAGGATTTTTCATTCATTGTTACCACACTGTATAGATGGTTCACTTCCAGCAGATGAACTAATATTTCAGACAAAAATGTAACCCTCATGATTGAACATAACATTTTAAGACAAAAAGTTTCAGAGAAATGAGGTGAGGCTTTACTGCACTTTTTCTGAATCCTCACATGTCCATTTGCACACAATTTTAGTTCTCATTTTTTTGTCACTTACAATTCATGATATCGCAGAGTGAATGTGTTACCTAGAAATAGTTGGCTGGGTACTGTGTATGAATGTTATTGGGGGAGCTTCTAAATCAAAGCAGTCTGGTTAAAGTCAATCATGATGACAACTCTAGAACTTACATAACTACTCCCTGGTAAGATTCACCGTTTTCTGCCAACAGTCATGGGAACAGTTTTCAGAAATGAGGATATAAACATTAGTCAGACTAAAAAGAAATAAAATTCTAACCTCAAATTATTTAATTAAGATTATGTATAAGCAGTAGAATAATATCATACTGAAGCAAATAAAAGATTAATTTTAGATCTTGTGAATGAGTAAACAGAGCTCTTACATTTATTACTCATTGATTATGCTTTGGAGGTAAGTACACCGGGGAATGACAGTCAAAACCTGCATTTTAGGGACTGAACTACACGCTTTAAAATAATGGTCCTTTAATAGTATTTTATCTTTCTTTACTGGGTTGTGTGGTTCCTCATAGAACCTTTAGAACCAACCTGGCAAAGAATCATTTCATTCTAAGAGGGGATCTTTGCATTAAAAATGTTTTTTGGGCTTTGAAAAGATAAACACAATAAGAAAACCTGAACTTAGCCTGAGTTACTGTGCATATGCAGCAAGAGTCCTTTTAATATCATCAGTCATTAGTATGTCACAAATCTGTTACCATGTGTTCATGGTTATTTACTGTATGGAACTTGTTACTGATCTAAATAAATAGAACTTCTTTCTGAAACCTTCAGATGGATGGGTCTTTAATGAAACAAAAATCTGAAAAAAAACTCTGCCACCTTTTATATTTTTTAAGTTTAGATCCCCATAATAAATTTGTAACAGCTCTGACATTTTTGGCTTCAGTTTATCACAGTTTTTATTGCCAGTCATCAACCTACATAACTAAAGGTCTTTATAGCATTTTACATCTAAAAATGTACATTCAAGGGTGAAAAAATGGTCGGGTTTACACTACCTCACCACATGATAAACAAACCTTTTAAAAATATATTTTTTTCTTTTTTGTCTGTATAAAATATTAATTTAACATTTTTTGTTAAGAACAAAAATAATAGAGTACCTCTAAAGTGGCCTGGCATGAGTGTTCATCTGTAAGTGTGCTTTGGATTAGGCTGGTATAGTTTTTGCTTTGCACAATTTAAAATAGACAAAAAAGTTTATACTGTGAACCCAACTTGCATAATATACTAATGGTTTATTACACATTAAAATCAATAAGCTGTAGTCTGTATCACGTACTGGTGTGCTGAACCTTTCTATGAATGGCTTATCAACTTTCTATGTGCAGCCATACTTTTTGTAATGCCAATAATGCAGCTGGTTTCTTTGGAAAAAAAAATATTTTAGAAAACAAAAATGGAAAAATGCAAGTCGACACAAATGCCTACTTTGTTGCATGGAGGCTTATGAAATGTGTCGTCATACACTTACAGGCACACACATGTTTAAATGAGTACCATCATAAGGTTTGGTTTTCAGGGAAAATTCTTCCTTCCCTAATCTAAGAACCATGTAGTTACCATCATATAATTATAAAAGGCGGAATGATCATTGCTGTGATGATATGTTTTTACTAGATGTGCCTGGGTTGTGCAATCCCAATTGCTTGGTTTACAGTAGATTACTTACTTTAATGAAGGCACCAAACTCACTGCATTTACATTTATTAGAGAGCTCTGTGGTTGAGACACACTGACACTGGCAGTCAGAAAGGGCAGGACAAATTAAAGAAAAGGAAAACAAGGGTACGGAAAACTGCAATGTTTCATTTATTCAGGATGAATGTGTTTAAAAAAATCTGACGGTTGTGGTTTATAACATTTGTTCATTTACTGAATCACATTAGGCAATTTCAGTAAACAACAAGATGATAAATCAGTATGATTTTAAAGAATATGACTACATCTGAAATAAATCACAATAGTAAAGCTGAAAATAACACTTCAGACGACTCAAGGCATGTTCCAAAGAATTAAAATGCTATTCCTCTCGATTGTTATTATTTCCCACTCACTAACTAATGTGCTGTAAGGACCTTTCAGACGAGCTCTGCAATTTACCGCCTGATCGTTTCACATCAGAATGCACACTAAACTTCTGCAGTGACAGAGCCTCTGCGGTCACAATGCACTATATCAGAGGTGGGCAAAGTCATTCCTGGAGGGCCGCAGTAGCTGCAGGTTTTTGTTCCAACCCAGTTGCTTATTTAGAAAACAATCCTTGCCAATAATTACATTTCATGGCTTGTTAGTGCTTTAACTCTGCTATGTCAAGTCATTCTCATATCCTAGATTTTGTTTTCCATTCTAAGGATATCATCCAAATACTTTGAAGTGTAAAATGGATGGGTAATTCTCAATCCTTCACTTTTTTCTCTTCTCTTTCCTTCCAAGTATTTAATTAAACCAAATAGTGCACGATAAACACACAGGTGTAAAGGGTAACAAGCAAACTGGATAACTGCTGGTTTCTTTTGTCATTTGCATCCTATTGCTAATAAGGAGCAGTTAAAAACCAAGAATGCAGCTGTTTAAGACTTAAATAAGCAATAAGGGTTCAAAATCTTAATGAGGGAGAGAACTAAAATGAAGCAGAAGTGTTTCTAGAGCAATAAGTGCTTCTTATTAAGCAATTGGGTTGGAACAAAAACCTGCAGCCACTGCGGCCCTCCAGGAATGACTTTGCCCACCCCTGCACTATATAAACCCCTCTCTGCCCTCTTCAATAAATGGTCATACTTACTGAGTATTTGGGCTGAATGTGTTAATCTGTATTGATTTAATATAGTCTATTATGCTTATGGTCTAAATTACTGAATAATAGTTCCCTGTCTTTTAAAAAAAACATCTGCAGTTCATTTTGAACTATCCTTGTACATTATAAGATCTTTCAAAAGCAAAATAGAAATGCCTTATACTTCAAGTACAATTACCTGACTATTGTAGGATATCTCAGTATTCTTCTTTGATCTTTTAAAATAGGTATAAAGTCATTGTGAGATATTATAAAGTACATTAATGATAATAAACTCAATTGATGTACCATTTTGTGAACTCACTTTTTCAAGTACAGGGCTCACTTACTCCCACACCCACCTCCACCATTCCAATTCAGCATCCCTGGCCACCTTAACAGCATGTCGCGCCCTCTCTCCGTGTGTTGAATGATTGCCCCAAGTCAGAAATATACTGGTCACAATAACCCTAAAAGGGAAAAAGGGATATTAGACCCTATTTATAAAGCCAGGTAATGCTTTCTGGCAAGCATCTACTTGCAAGGTGCACCATACACCACAGTCATCCTAAGGCTGTTGAAAAGGCATTGAGCTGCCATGTGGGCTCACCAGCTGAAAGAGAAAGATCTAATGTCAGATGTAATGCCAATTGGGTGTCAGGCAGGTGTAGGATGGGTCCAGACAGACTACACCTTGACAATGGAAACTAACTCTTTCAGTGTTTATTATTACTCTCCTTCTGGGAATAATTGAATTGTGTCACCCAAATATTGTTAGAATTACACAAAGCAATGACTCAGGAGCCACCTTCTTGATAGTGGGTGTCTTGTACTTTTATTATGCTATCCGATTAAAGAGAAACAATGGTGGTGTGAGTATACTCACAAACTCTGAACTGTGTCTTCAGATTTTATAAAGGAGTGAGAGGTCACCAGAAAGGGGCATTGGGTCACACAGAGGAAAGAACTCCCCATTTGCTTGCATGTACAGTATTTGCCTACTCTACTACTGTGAGGAATGATGGAGATATCAAGTGAAGTTCATTTGCAAAATGTTAGATTGCTATGTCAGTCATGAATGCCCAAAATAAACATCAGGTTTAAATAAGTTTTTCATTGGTTGAACACAATAAGGTTAGTTTTACTCACTTTCTCTTTTCAATTTCTGCATGACCACCACAGTAGAAGACAGCATTTCACAGAAAAGACTATTGATGTAGTAACTATAGCCCTGCCATACAAGGCCCAAGTTATATGTAACAGCTTAATGCTGTCCACAATATACTTTCAAAATTCTGCAAATTTTTACAGGAGAAGCATTTTGGGAATATACAGTCTTCTTTAGCCAAAACGTTAGCAATCCAAACTGACCACCTCAGATCTGCCTCCATGTCCACCCCTTCCCAAGTCCAGGTTGTTTAACTCAGCAAAAACTATAAAAAGGTGTATTTTATGACCAGTGTGTGTGTGGACAGTGACATTGGTGACAGCTTTTGCACCATTCTTCTGCTTCTTCTTCTGTTTTAGAATCTGTGACAATATAGTTCTTCTAAAAACCATATGACAGTAAAACAATTTGCTGTGCTGATTTGTTTCTTTCTTGATAAATGTTTGGTATTTGGTGCATTTATTAAATCTTGCAGCAAACAGAAATAAGCCGAAATAGCCCCAGACTTTGAGATTAAAATAAAACTACTACCTTTTTGCACTTTCACAAATGTACCAGTTCCCTTTAGTGTTTGATGCCAATGTCACGTTCAGTATATAAAATAAATCTGTACACAATGTATATTTGGACTAGTTGCATAGCTACAGCACCTTTCTGTAGTCTCAGTTCCCAATATTCTCAGTAAAATAAATATCTTAGCCTAAGTGAGTGTTTCAGTTCTTTCACTAGACAATCTAAATCATATATCAGGGTTCTGCAAGTCTGGCAATCTTCTATTCTCCAGAATTCCTAAGATACTTAGAGTACAATTAACCTATTCAATATGCCTTAGAATATAACATCTCAAGTGGATTACATTCTGCAGTTCAATAATAAGTGTTTTTAGACTTTAGTTTTTCATACACATCCCTAAAATTCTACTTTATTTGCAAAATATTTTTCTTAAGTACCATAAGCCAAAGGCTTAGTAGTAGTTGTGCCATTTGACCTCAGGCTGTACTGTATGCTATGGAAACTCATATCCTTGGTGATGACTTTCCAGCTGGTACACAAAACTTTAAGAGATGAAAACAGGAAAATGACTGTTCCTTAACAAAACTTTTTGTTATATGATGTTATGGAACTGTGGATTGCATTATGTAATGTGTAAATAAAAAATACTTTTACAATAACCCCAATAAATACCAAATACCTTCTGTGAATGTCATGTGAACTCTCAGCTCTAGAAATGCTCCTTCTACATCTCAGAGAATGACATGTAATTTGAACACCTCAGTATTGGGGTTGGCTGCAAGAAGGGATCACAATTTTGTTGCTGGGTGATATTTTGCCACAAATGCTGAAGGCAGTCTATATCATTGAAATGGGTTGGTTTCTTCAAAATTTTGTGGAATACAGGGTAAGTTTTAGTGGACTAATTTTCAATAACTGAGACCATTTACTGGAATGACACTTTTCAGAATATGAAAGTAGCACATGGCTTGTACCTGAAAACTCAATTAAACCTAAGGGAAACAAGTAACTACTAATCTCCAGGCACTCTGTTACGCAAATAACAGCAAAGATGCTACAGCGTTACTCAGTGTTCTTCCAAATAGTTAAGGTAACTTGAGATTTCATGTATGTTAAAACAGAAAGAAACTATTGTGTGCTATTTTTTAAGTCATCCTGAACTATATAATAGATGTATGAAAAGATTATAAAATAGATTGCACTGTACATTTATATATTTAAATAATTTAAGTTATTGCAGAATAAGAAGGAAATCATTGTAGGACAATCAAGAGTAATTTTCAAGGTAGCGTCACAAATTATTAACTACATTTTCAAATATCTTAAAATAACTTCCTGTCACTTTAAAAGAATTGTAAGATAAACAGGAAGTCTAATTGTAAGTAACTTTTCACAGGATAAGATTTCAAGTATCTCCCCAGGTCAGGAAGATATTTCAAGCTAAAATCAACAAGCTAGCTCCATTATCTGACACTCTGTGAGAATCCCCATTAAATAACAATATTATGTTTACTGGCATTACAGATTTGATAAGCATTCTCTTTAAGTGCATTACAATTTTCTTAGTGAGTGTGTCTAGTTATTTATACCAGAGTATGCACTGTAAACACAATAATGAAAAGTTAATCCAAAGAAAACAATAAGAAAAAGAGAACCGTGTAAATAATAAATATTTTAACAGTTTCTTTAGAAAATTGTCTTTCTATATTAGTGTCAAGAGCTTCAAATATTGCTGGGTATTTTTTAAATGAATTATAATGTTACTATTTGATTTCAGGCAATGCGCTGCTATTTGGTAGTTTTTTTCTTGATGACTGTGGCCATATTGTTTGTAGTTACCATGCCCCTTTCCAGGCATGTGACAGAACAGCTATATGATGTCCTATATATCACAGCTTCTACATTTTTAGATAAATCGAACTTGTAAAAAATCTTGAAAAAATCTTAGTATAACTAAAAAAAAGTATATTTAGTCAAACATATCAAAAAAGGGAATGCAAGACACACAAAAAAAAGTCCAACCTACCCACTGAGTAAGTTTCACCTGTGACTGCCTAGCCATAAGTCAAAGGGCAGACATTTAGCTTGCACAGGTCCAGAAATGGGCCGAGACTTTTGGAGTTTAAAATATCTAGAAACAGTTGGAAAACTCGGGTCCACAACCAACAATACACATTTTATTTATACTTTAAAACTTTACTTAGAGATTTTAAAAAAGCAATGGAAAAATAAGACAGAACAATATCAGCACCTAATAAGCATGCAAATTAAATAAATTATAAGATAAAAACAGTACCTTGAAAGAATGTCAAAAATAGAGAAATCCAAAAATCATCAACAATTAGAAAACTAAACATAATATAGGAGTCAAGAAAAAAATTTAAAGTCTGCAATATCAGGAGATGTCAACAGACAATGCAGCTTTTCTGCTTATACTGCTCAGGGCAATCCACCACCTGTATCATCAGGTGGCCCCATCCCCTTAGGCTCTAAATAAATGGGACAGGGCAGACAATAAAGTAACCTAATATATGTACTGTATTATGATATCACAATATTAAACAGAAGAACAACAAGAGAGTTAATAACAAAATATGCAAAGTAGCATTCGAAAAACAAAATGATTTAAAAAAAAAAAACATACTTGTGCCGGGAATGTAACCCAGAGTGAAACATGAGGCCAAATGACTCTGCTATTGACTTAATTGCAGGGACTCCTTCACCTAAATGAAAAATGTATGATCTGTCACTTCCACATTTCGCCCTGGGATCAAATAAAGTTCTATAAAGTTCCAGAGGCAAAAGCCATGGAGGAGTAATATAAATTATAATCTGGAAAATGTCTTTATTTGATTATCCAGCAGTCATATTGATGCAGCATGGATTCTTAAAGCTATGCATACACCAATTTAAATGTAAAAAATACATCAGAATTAAATAAAATCACAGTTAAGAGTAATTACCCACTCCCCTTGATTTTATTATTAATAAATCAAGACACAGATTCCACTTTCCTTACTTAGCTGCAAGATCTAAGACGTCTTTATAACCTGATTCACACTCGAGAGGGTAATAAAATGGAATTCAATGTATCTACTGGGCACTTTGAGTATTTGCACTACAGATTTACAGAAAGTTTTGTTAATATATTTATGGATGTTTTGGCATTTTTATATATTGGTGAATGCAGCGAATATATTGATTTTTAAAAATATTTTGGGACACATCCAAAATATGTGGGAACTTCTGTCATGTTTGTGTCATAGTGTCCTATTTGCCAAATTAGAAATGTGAATTCCAATAATCGTTTGTGTTCCTTCTTGCGTGTAACATAACTTATCAAGGATTAATCACAGACAACACCAAAATAAATGCAATCAAAGTCTTCAATTAAACAAGTCTGACATTTTCTCATTACCACTACCATTGAACTTTTATTAAAAATTTGCAGTTTAATTATTTCTCCAATAACAGCACTCACAACACTAGCAATAAACTTTCCTGGACTGTTGAAGCTAAGGAAGCTTTTAAAAAAATAAAAGACACATTCACACGCCCTTTCTGTTGAGAAACCCAGATATTAGAAGCAGCCGATAGAGAAGAGGCTGAGAATCTGGAGAGTTGGAATCAGAACAACAACCTTGCACTCAATTTCAAGAAAACAAAACAACTGATTCTGGACTTCAGGAGACTGCACTACAGCGGTCACCATCACATCAGTGAGAGGGTGGAGACAGTCCAAAGTTTTAGATTCTTAAGAGTCCCCATTAGCCAGGACCTGTCATGGAACACTAAGACGACAGCAATGGCCAAAAAAGGTCTTAAAAAAGTTTACTTTCTGAGGAGCCTGAAAAAAGCACAATTCACCACAACAGGTGCTGGTTAACTTCTACAGGTGCACCATAGAGACTGTCATCACGTACTGCATGACAGCATAGTACTGTGGCTGAAAGAACAAGAAGGCCTTCCAGCATATCATCAAAATGGCTGGTGAATTACTGGTGCTCAGCTACCATCACTGGAAGATATCTTCACTACCTACTGCAGCAGAAAAGCAAAGAACATTTGTAAAGATCCAGCTCACCCCAGCCATAGCATTTTCTCTCCTCTGCCCTCTGGCAGGTGCTTCAGAGCCCTGCATGCCCGCACTTCCAGATTGACGAACAGCTTTTACCCCGAAGCAATCAGCCTATTAAATGCACAGCATTCATTGCCCCTTCCTATAACAGAACTACCACTGATTGAACTGAACTCCTGCACCAACCACACATAATCACACACTTATACATGACCCATGTGGAATGCATGACCATTACATTGACTGTAAGTCACTGTTTAATACAACAAAAATTGAGAATAAAGAAAAGAGAGTCCTAAGCAGAGCCAGCTGCTTGAAACATATCATTAAAAATAATCACAACTATGATACTCCAAAAAAATTAATGGAAAAAACAAATGTATTAAACTTCAAAAAGAAAAGACAATAGTTTAAAATATCAAATATCAGAGGACCTTGAAGAATTGTAGAGATGCATACAGCTAGAAAAGGGTACAAAAGCATTTGTAGTGATTAAAGTATTCATCAATTAACAGTTAAACAAACTGTCTACAAATTGAAGATGTTAATTAGGAGTGGGTGTCCTACAAAGATCACAATCAGGTTATAGTGTATGGTGTTGAGGGAGATGAAAAAAAACCCTAATGTAAAAAAAGGAACCTGCAGCAATATCTTGAAGTTGTCAAAGTCTCTGGTCATGTGTGCACTATAATGAAAAACAGTGAACAAGACTGGTGCTCGTGGGAGAACAGCACAGAGGAACCCATTGTTTTCCAGCAGAAACGTTGCTGCTTGTTAGACGATATTAGCAAAATTATAAATCATAATATTTACAGAATTTTGGATGGTAACAGTATATATTACGGTATAGACCTTAAAAATCTAAAAAATGTCTAAAATGAAGTCTCTTCTGACTTCATTTATATCAAAATGATTACTGAATTTTTTTTTTTATTATTTGAGATCAAACTAAATTTATTTTTCTAAAATTTGTACAGTCATGTAAACTTCATTTAAAAAAAGACACAGAAAAAAATTACCAAATAATTATATGCTGTTTTAGAATGACACAGTGCAGTGAAAAAATCTCTTAAATAAAAAGTTCACAATGTTCCACCCTGCATGTAATGTTTTTACACAACTTGGAATGCAAAGTGTGTAGCCAACATCAAAGTGTTCCAGGTATCAGAAAGCAGCAAAGCGGTCAGTATATGAAGTGCACAACCAGCACCAGTATGACAAGGGATAAGGAGAACACACAAGGTGGCATATTGTGTGCAGAACAAGCTGCATGTACACAGCACAGCACGTGTCAGCTTGATGGTGGCTGTCTACTTTGTATTCAAACGTGTGTGAAAACTCTGCAGTGCACAAACAGCATACCCAACAATATACACAAAAGCAAGAATAAACAGTTAACGTTCTTTTACTTGTGTATGCCTCTGTCATAAAACCATGTTTGTGTCTGTGTGATTTCAATACATGATCCAGCATGTCAATACAGCTGTACTCAAATCATATATTTTTTTTCTAAAAGGCACCTAATTTGTGGCCAAAGGCAGCACGTTCTATCGGACCTTCCATGTTCACAAAAAAGCCCACTGTTCATGGTCTGAATTGCATATCATTGGATGGATGAAAGCATTGCAACTAAGCTGCTTCTGTGTTTCTTACAAACAGATCGCTCCCTCCACAATGTGCCAACTCGCATGTTCTCCTTTCACTACATCAAACTAATGCTGGCTTTGTATTTTGTATTCCAAGCGTGCAAAAATATTGCAATGTAATTTCGGGTGAATGTATATAAATTTTTAGTTAACTGAAATAACTGGAGCACAAATAGTTTTTTACGCTAGTGTATGATCTTTTTAATTCCATGTACCAAAAAACTTTGTGTGATTATAAATTATATTTTTTCTGTGATATTTGAAGAGTTCTCTACAGGATAATGAGGCAGCAATTCACATTTAAGCAGCAAAATACAATAGGTGTGAGTTTGTGTATGTGATTTAATACAAGTGCCAGCATTTCAATATAGTGATACAGTGGTCTCCCGCCTATCGTGGAAGTTACATTCCAGATCCATCAGCGATAGGTGAAAATCCGCGATATAGAAACACCATATAAATAAACATTTCTTTTAATAGTTTAAGCCTGAAAATACCCATCCCACACACTTTAAACACAAGTAAACTTATTAAAACACACTTTGTAAACACATATATGTGGATGTCGGGTTAAGGATATGAGTAACATCGCTCTAATATAAAACATTTTAAAGTCACGCAAGACAAGGCAGTTAGACAGAAAAACAGCTGCTGTACAGGCTTTTAAATGATTGACGCGCAGAGCGACAAGCAGAACAAGCATCTTGGCAGAAGCAGCAGAAAGTCCACTTCTCCTTAGCATGCATTCAGCTCCCCCCTTCACAACACAAAGTGTCAGGAGTGTAGTGCGCCTCCGGGGAAGGGGGTGTGTGTGTTGGGTTTGAGCAAAGCGATCGAAACCAGATCATCTCGGACAGACACTTTGACAACATGCAAGACTAGACATTACAACCTTAGGAAGCAAAACCTGTGAGACAGTGACTTTTGCACGTCACGCCCTATTTATAAACAATTTAAAACAAGTTCACTGATATCCAACCTAGCAGGTGTTGGAATGCTTTTGGCAGAAAAACTTCAGGTGCTCCCAGCTCTTAAAACAATGACAAGCAGAACACGCAGCTTGCCAGCAGCAACTACAGAAAGCCAGCAGATGATCCAAGCACTTCTCTTTAGCGTGCATTCAGCCCTCAACACACACACACACACACACACTCCTCCTCCTCCTTCAGAACACGCAGAGCGACAAGCAGAACAGGCATCTTGGCAGAAGCAGCACAAAGCCAGTAGCTGATCTGTCCATTTCTGCTTAGCATGCATTCAGCTCTCCCCCTTCACAAAGCGAGCGGCAGAAACGCGAAGTGGCAAAAGGACAGCTGCTGTACAGGCTTTTAAGTGATTGATGCAAAGCGTGACAAGCACAACACACAGCTGGCCAGCAGCAGCAGCAATACACCAGCTGAACCGATCGCATCTCTTTAGCGTGCATTCAGATCTCCCCTTCACAACACGAGCAGTGTTATAAGTGCAGCGAGAAAGAGATTTAACCACACCCAGGTCAGGAACTAAAGGACAAATATTGGTTTTACAAAAGTTTTAAAAAAAAAATGAAAATAATGCATATGTAACAATTCCAATGAAAATAACAATCTCTTTAAATTGTTTATCCGGTAAACTAAACCCGGGTTGGCGAGTGAAGTGAGCAGGGCGCGGAGCCCCCTAGTAATAATAATAGTATTAATAAATCCGTGATGTAGCGGGGGCGCGAGAGCTGAACCGTGATATAGCGGGGGATCAAAAAAAGTACCTCATTCATGAAGAGGTACCATGTTCCATCAGTTTTTCCATTTTCACAAAGAAAGCTCACTGTTTATCTTCACCTGCTTTTTCTGTCTGCACAGTTGTATCACCATATGCCACTATAGCATGAGTATCACTTTTGTGACAAGAAACAAAGTCACTTTCCTGATGTGCTAAGCCACAGTAAAATGGATGCACAAAAATTTCTGTGAGTTGATAAATTTCTACCAGTGTCTTGTTTCTACTGGTGTACTGCATAACACTAATGTTTGTGTTCAGTTTGGAGAAGACCACTTGAATGTTTCATAATATTTCTGGGACAATGTTCTGTGGATGGATGAAACAAAAATGAAACTCTTTGGCAGAAAAAATGCATTGGTCTTTCTAAAGGAGCAAAAGATCTGCAAAACCACATCAAGTTCCCATCCAAACCTTTAAGATTAGTGGAGGAAACATCACGGTTATGGATTGCTTTGCTACCTTAGGTCCTCAACAGCTGATTGTGATTGTCTATTATGGTGATATAGTTGAAGATCTGACCATATTTTATTCATGCAGAAGTCAATATAATTCCAAAGGACTCACAAATGCTTTCACGCAACTGTAAATATTTAAAGAGTAAAGATACTCTTTTTAGTGAATTTAACCAATACAAAAAGTGAAATGAATAAAGGATTTTAAAAACAAAAAGATAAATAAAGCCTCATATGAGGAGAGCTGAAGAAAAAAGAAAACAACAGATAGTTATAAAAGATGGAAACAGCTGTGCCACCTGGCCAGAAGCAAAACACTGACAGGAAAGTCCTAAAGGATTACAAAAAAACCACATCATGGATCACTGCCATTTAACTCCCATCTAGTTGAGCAGCAGATGGGCTCTTCCCAATGCTGAAGCCTGTTGACTCTAGAAGGACCATGCTGTAGAAAGAGGTCTTCCAATAATCAGAAGAGAAACTCAAGGGATTGGTAGCCAGTGCCCATGGAGGTTGGGGGAGGGGGCACTATGTGCACCACAGAAGTTAGAAGTAGAGCGGAGTGGTGTAAGATGTGAACGAGTAGAACCAGAATGCGAGTGGGAGACAAAGAACCAAAAGGAGAAGATCAGGGGACTTTCAAAAAATGTGAAGAGAATACATGGGCATTTGTGAGAATATGGTGATAATTAGGGTTTTTGGAGGAGAGTTAGATATTTTTTAAAAGGGATATTCCATGTTAAACCCATGCACCCTTTTTATCCTGCCCAACCAATCATGTGACTGTGACATACTTTATGCAGCTAGGCATGATACAAGGTGGGAGGGATGAGGGGCAAAGAGCAAGAGAATTGACCTTATGCTTAACATATGCACAAGACATGTAGATTCCAGGGTGCTATTCCATTGCTTGCTTTGATGCTTTTCTGTTTTTCTAGCACTACCAGATGGTCTTTCTGGAAGTGTTTTTTTCTGTCTTGATCAAATATAGCTTGGCAAGGTGGTAACATTATTTAGTAATTAATATCAGACCAGTCATGTATAATACTACATATACTATTTCAAAAGAGGAATAATTATTTTCTTCTGCACAGCTAGAAAGTGTCAATTCAGGCTTTATTTTTAACATGCCAAAGTGCTGAAATAGCACATTTTGGTCTCTGAAAGAGTGCCTTGTAAATCGTGTTCCTGGACCTGCCTATGTGCTGATTTTTATTGACACTACTCTTTATTTCTGAGCCATATAAGCTTTGATCCCAGTTCACTTCTCATTTGAGGTTTCAGTGGACTTTACTTATTCTTTCTACTTTGCATTTCCTTCCATTTTTTGTTGGCACCATATTCTTGGCTCTAATTAATGTTTGCAACCATACAGTATGTCAGCAGCAGTGTCCAGTAAGAATATTATGTCTTCTTCTTCTATCGGCTGCTTCCATTAGGGGTTACCACAGCGGATCATCTTCTTCCATATCAGTAAGAATATTATGTAATCCTGTCATATACAGCTCACACAGCACAGTGACACAGACAGCAGCACTAGACCTTCAAGTGATTCCCAGCCGGTGGTGTCTGTGTGTGGAACTTCTGCAACATCCTCTTGTTTCTAATGGTGTCCTTAACAGACCCCACTTTCCTCAACCTGTCCTGGCATTTGTGCGAGTGTGTGTGGGTATGTGTGTGCCCTGCAATGAACTGGCATCCCACCATGTGCTCATTCCAGCTAACCAGGACACAACAGATATAAGCAATGGAAGGAAACTATTTGAAGAAAAAATGCAAAGTTAATATAGCAGAAAAAAAATAGTTAAATGAAAATGTGTTAGAGAATTATTTGCTTACCTGGATTGTGTCATGTCCAGAGTGCCATGTTGCTGCTAAAATGTTGTCATTGCTCTTTGTAATTTACATAATGATAAAGTTGTTGACTTCAGCACTGGAACTAAGGCAAGATGGCCACCTACTGTTTGCAGCTTTCCTAAAATGGGTATTAGCAAATTATTTAATTTGATAATGAAGCAAAAATATACAAAATATATGTAACCTGGGCTAGGTTTAAAAAAACGCTGAAACAGAAAGGGGAAAAGAAAAGGACAGTTTCAGGCAAAAAGCCGAAATGAAAAGGGAAAGAGAAGAACAGTGGAGGCAGAATGCCTAAATGAGACGGAATAAGAAAGAGGAAATAATTTTAGCAAACCGCTAAAACATTAAAGGAGAAGGGAGAAGAGAAAGCTTTAGCAACACGCTAAACATGATTAAACAGAAAGAAGCGATAGAAGAACACTAAAAGAAACGGGAAGCATAAAAAGTAGTGAAACAGCATAACAAGTGAGAAAGAAGTCTAGCAAAACGCTGACGTGCAAAGTGACTCACTGAAGCAATAGATATTTCAGAGAGGAGAAAGCAAGTGGGGAACACTGTAAAAGTGCACCATCAAACTGACGGTGTCTATAGCCAATGGAAAGGACAAGTAAGTGTGCCACTGCAGAACGCGAAGAGAGTCAAGAGAGGAGAGGGCCTGACATGGGGTGGACGGAGCGATTTGGTGACTTAAATAATAGAAAGACGGTAGGACACTGGTAAACCGTGAGTGAGGAGGTTGTTCAAGAGAAAGGGAGACAAGAGGCCCAAAGGAGGTACCCAAGGATAAAGGAGAGTACATTCAAACAAGGTCTGTGTGTTTTTTTTGTTTGTTTTAAATGGCTTGATTTAAATCCTCAAGTGAAGGGGCCAGTTCTGTTTTCTTTGTTTGGCCAAAACATACCCAAGCTACGGTTTGAGGCCCCCAACGTAGTGAGTAAACTTCACTGACGGTGGTAATTAATAAGGGTGAGCTCACCAGTAGTATGGGACGGACGATATACAGTGCATCCGGAAAGTATTCACAGCGCACCACTTTTTCCACATTTTGTTATGTTACAGCCTTATTCCAAAATGGATTCAATTTATTTTTTTCTTTAGAATTCTACACACAACACCCCATAATGACAACGTGAAAAAAGTTTACTTGAGGTTTTTGCAAATTTATTAAAAATGAAAAAACTGAGAAATCACATGTACATAAGTATTCACAGCCTTTGCTCAATACTTTGTCGATGCACCTTTCGCAGCAATTACAGCCTCAAGTCTTTTTGAATATGATGCCACAAGCTTGGCACACCTATCCTTGGCCAGTTTCGCCTATTCCTCTTTGCAGCACCTCTCAAGCTCCATCAGGTTGGATGGGAAGCGTCGGTGCACAGCCATTTTAAGATCTCTCTGCCCCAGTCTGAGGTCAAGAGCACTCTGGAGCAGGTTTTCATCCAGGATGTCTCTGTACATTGCTGCAGTCATCTTTCCCTTTATCCTGACTAGTCTCCCAGTTCCTGCCGCTGAAAAACATCCTCATATCATGATGCTGCCACCACCATGCTTCACTGTAGGGATGGTATTGGCCTGGTGAAGAGCGGTGCCTGGTTTCCTCCAAACGTGACGCCTGGCATTCACACCAAAGAGTTCAATCTTTGCCTCATCATACCAGAGAATTTTGTTTCTCATGGTCTGAGAGTCCTTCAGGTGCCTTTTGGCAAACTCCAGGCGGGCTGCCATGTGCCTTTTACTAAGGAGTGGCTTCCGTCTGGCCACTCTACCATACAGGCCTGATTGGTGGATTGCTGCAGAGATGGTTATCCTTCTGGAAGGTTCTCCTCTCTCCACAGAGGACCTCTGGAGCCCTGACAGAGTGACCATCATATTCTTGGTCACCTCCCTGACTAAGGCCCTTCTCCCCTCATCGCTCAGTTTAGATGGCCGGCCAGCTCTAGAAAGAGTCCTGGTGGTTTCAAACTTCTTCCACTTACGGATGATGGAGGCCACTGTGCTCATTGGGACCTTCAAAGCAGCAGAAATTTTTTCTGTAACCTTCTCCAGATTTGTGCCTCGAGACAATCCTGTCTCGGAGGTCTACAGACAATTCCTTTGACATCATGCCTGGTTTGTGCTCTGACATGAACTGTCAACTGTGGGACCTTATATAGACAGGTGTGTGCCTTTTCAAATCATGTCCAATCAACTGAATTTACCACAGGTGGACTCCAATTAAGCTGCAGAAACATCTCAAGGATGATCAGGGGAAACAGGATGCACCTGAGCTCAAATTTGTTCTGTGTATTGTATTGTATTGCATTGACCCCCTTCTTTTTGACATCCACTGCACGCCCAACCTACCTGGAAAGGGGTCTCTCTTTGAACTGCCTTTCCCAACGTTTCTTCCATTTTTTCCCTACTGGGAGTTTTTCCTTGTCTTCTTAGAGAGTCAAGGCTGGGGGCTGTCAAGAGGCAGGGCCTGTTAAAGCCCATTGTGGCACTTCTTGTGTGATTTTGGGCTATACAAAAAATAAATTGTATTGTATTGTATTGTATGTGCCAATGGCTGTTCTCTTTTTTTATTTTTTAGCCTTCACTATGTCTGGTTTTATTTAGGACCTGTCTCTGGCTCTGTTCATCTTATTTATTTGCAATTCAAGGCTTGTTTTTATAGTTATATATAAGCCTTTGAGCTTTACTACAATGCTCAGGCCCATTGCCACCATTTCTTCCCAAGTGGATTTAATTTATTTGAATTGCTTGGCTATTTTGTAGTAGGCAAGGATCTGGAAATAAAAACAGAAGTGTTGTGGACTGGCAACTTTGCAACCCAGGTACATAACCTACCATATTTCATCCTGGCTTTAAGATTTTTTATGGTCTTGTTTGGCTTTGTTCTTTGGAAGTAAATTTCTTGTCTAGCTTTTTAGATTTAACCTCTGTATTCATTTGACAATAAATACAGAGCTGCATACTTAATGCATACAAAAAAGGTAAAGTATAACATTTAATTTTCTGATTAAAAAGAGAAACCATTGTAAACACATAGCAAGGTATCACAGTGCCCACGTCAGTAATGCAGAGACAATGACTGTGGTTTCCAGCTTGACTACAATCTATGTGAAGTGCACATGTGTGTGTTGGATTTTACATGATTTTTAAAATTTCTCTCACATCACAAATTAATGAACATAAAGTTAATTGCCAGTTCTAAATTAAGTGTCAGGTGATGCATGATTGAGACTCATCCGGGGCTACATGCTGTCCAGAACTTATTGTTGGTATAGCCTATGCCTCTCAAACCTGATGGATGAACACATGAATAGTTTACACTCTACACAACAAGGTAAGTTTATTATATTTCTTAAAATTAGATAATGGCAAAAAATACTAATATTAACACTATGCAGGTAGATCAAGATTAGGAACATGAAAATCTTGTAACAACTGTCACTGAATGTGTAAATGTGGACTTGGATCAAACTATTCCTGGGTTTAGTAGACCCTTCAATAGGTTTAACCATTAATTAATTGAAGATGCTAGTTTAGTGAGCACCAAAGCTTTAACATTAGTTGAAAAAAGTTTCAGCTTTAACATTAGTTGAAAAAGCAAAACAAAACAAAATTAGACATAAAAAAATGTTTATTAAGCTCTGCTTCACCCCAAGTTGTCTCTTTTCCACAATATATATAACATTGGCCCATAAAATCAACAAAGTTCTGTGGGCAGATTTCATCACAGTTACGCTTCCTAATGGGTATGCCATCACTAGATTCTAAAGTATAAATAAAATATACATATTTTAGAATAATTTTTGATTTTCTCACTTACAAAGTACAGTTACACACAAATATTAGATTTACTAGAATTACATAGACAAGAAACACTCAGGCAATACTGTCTTTGAAAGCCATGGCGAAGCCAGGCCCCCCCATTTAGAACCCAGGTCCCCCAAATGCTTTTGCCTCATTTATTTTAATCATTAATTACCAATCACGTTAGCGCTCCACTCACCTCAAAGTATCCCCACGACCCCCCCGAAATGGCTCACCCAGTTCTTTCCAGTCCCACCCACTTTGCAACGTCTAGCTTTGCCACTGATTGAAAGGCTCAAAAATTCTGCTGCATGAATGAATCTTTTACAAGTAGTTGAGGGCATTATGGTGTATTTCTTTTCCAGCGTAGCTATTTGACTTGAGAAATCCCATCAGTTACTTGTAGCAGTGGCATTTGAGTGCTGGGGTTAGTGGTCAAAGATTTCTTCATTCTGGTCGGGTGTGGGCCCTTTTACTTTACCTTCTGTGACTTATGCACACTGCTTTTGGTTTTGATGATTTTCACAATTTACTTGCTCTGTTAAGGGTTGAGGTGGCAATGGGCAGATATCACTCCTTTCACAGGGGTGATGACATCTAACACTGCAAAGACAATTACACAGTTTGTAACTGACCACAACTTATCAGACCCCTGGAGATTTCTAAACCCAAACTCAAGAAAATATTCCTTCTACTCACCAGTGCATCATTGCTACTCAAGAATTGATTATTTCTTTATAGATAATAATTTCTTGCCTATGATTAAATCTTGCAAGTACGACACTATTTTTATTTCTGACCATGCCTCTCTGATCTTGGAGCTAAAATCATTATGCCCCACATACTCTTCTCGCAGACGGTGTCTTAATCCACTTTAATTAGCAGATAAGAACTGTACAGAATTTATATCCAAACAAATCAGTTTCTTCCTAGTGACAAAAACATCCTCAGAGGTCTCTGCAGGAATACTCTGGGAAACCCTGAAGGCCTTCTTAGGAGGACAGATTATCTCATATCTTTCCCACAGAAATAAATTGGAAACCAAGTAGGTATCAGAGCTAACCAGTGAAATTACTAGAATAGATCAAGAACATGCCAGGTGTCCAAGTGAGGCTCTTCATAGGAAAAGGCAGGCTCTGCATTCAGAACTCAACCTCTTAACAACTAAAGAAAAAGAACAAGTCATTTCCAAATCAAGACATCATTACTATGAACATGGAGAGAAAGCTAATAAGCTATTAGCTCAAGAAATCCACAAGCAAGAAGTTTGCAATGCAATCCCAGCAATCACCAACACAGAGACAAAATCGTTGACCATAAAAATATAATGCACACCAAGGTTATTATAGTTTTGTCTTTTTAGATTAGTTTTTATTTCTACATTTTTTCTGACCTTACTTGGAAATTCAATTTAGTTTTAGTTTTCCTTCATCGTGTATTTTTAGTTTTAGTTTAGTTTTTATTTCACAAAGACATTTTTATTTTATTTTTATATCTATTAGTTTCAGTTTTAGTTATAGTAATTATGGCATGGAGCTCCTACAGAGTTTAGTTTTGTATCACAATCAGACAGAACTGTACACTTAAAAGATTTGGATACGAGTTTAATGTTAGTGGAAGCTTACTACACTACATGGTTTACTATCTGTTTTTGTTTTGTCTAATAAAAACAAGCATAATCAAAACTAGATACTGAATATGAACAATTTTACACAATTTTATAATTTTTTAAATATTTTCTCATGAAAGTCATGGGGGCTTAGGAAGAACAGGGCTGTTAGGCTTGAATCAGTGTGCAGACCCCACCTAGCTGTTTTGAGGGAAACAAGATCAGGGGCAGTGAGACTTGAATAGCCCAACATAAAGAACAGTAAACCCATAAATGAGCAGAGCAAGAGCAGGTAATAGGAGTACGGACAGGCATAAAACGACAGAGACAGCATCTGAGATTAAGAACAATATATACATTATCTAAACCTGTTAATCCACAGCAGGATCGCAGGAAACCTGGAACCTACTGCAGCAGGTTTGGATGTAAGGAAGGAAAAATCTCTGGTATGCAATATGTATGATAAAGCTGATGTTAAGAACAAAAAGAATATAATATTTCAACTATCTATTTTGAGAGAGAGAGAAAAACATTGAAAAAAAGGAGACAAATATTTTAAAATATAATTCTGCTAATGGATTCATTTCATAATATTAGGTATTTTGAGTTGTGAATATGAACTAAAAAAGATAAGTTAATAAATAAGGAATAAATACAAAAACCCATTAGTATGTTTAGTTTTTCATCACTTGGCCAAAGTGATTGGTCAGCAACAATATGCTGATCTTGTATGATGATCTAGTCAGTCTCTCGATCAGTGCTGTTTTATTTTCAAAAACCGGGAGTGGTCTCCCCCAGACTTTCTTTTATACTCAGATATCGGGATGGATATTTGAGGAGTAAACAATGATTATATTTTAATATTATGTACATTAAGGAACCATCAACAAAAAATCTAATTAATAATATATTGAACAATTATTATAATAAGTAAAGTTGAATAAATCGGACATAGCTGCATGAATAAAAAAAAAATTGAGTATGTGTTCAGGTAAAATACCTCTTCCGGGTGATGGATTTGACCCAAAATTTTTTTTTTTTTTATTTTTTTTTTTTTTTTATTAATTTTATTACAATCCATACAAAGCAATCAAGTTTTTACAAAGAGAAAAATTAAGAACAGATCGATCCCCACCCCTGAGAGAGAGAGCAAGCCAAACGGCGTTAAATTTAAGACTTGGAGACATACCTAAATTAATAAATTCTCTGTGCCTTTTGAACTTATTTTAAAATATTACTGATTAGATCCTGCCATGTTTTGAAAAAAGTCTGTACGGATCCTCTAATTGAATATTTGATTTTTTCCAACTTCAAATAATATAACACATCGGTTTCCCACTGACTTAAAAGAGGAGAGTTTGGGTTCTTCCAGTTTATGAGAATAAGTCTACGTGCCAAAAGTGTAGTGAATGCAATCACAATTTGTTTGTCTTCCTCCGCTTTAAACCCATCTGGAAGAACACCAAACACAGCTGTTAATGGGTTTGGAGGGATTGTAAGTCCAAGGCTATCTGAAAGGTAATTAAAAATGTTTGTCCAGAATAATGTTAATTTGGTGCAGGACCAGAACATGTGACCTAGTGAGGCTGGGACTTGGTTACAACGTTCGCAGGTTGGATCATGCCCTGGGAACATTTTGGAGAGTTTTAGTCGAGACAGATGTGCTCGATATATAATTTTGAGTTGTATAATTGTATGCTTTGCGCATATGGAGCTCGAGTGAATTCTCTGCATTGCTACTTTCCACTCCTTTTCTGATATATTAATTGAAAGATCTTTTTCCCAGTGTCCTCTTGGATCTTTAAAAGGGAGGGATTGTAAAATGATTTTATATATTGTAGAGATGGAGTCTAAATCCTTGAGATTGAGCAATATTTTTTCCAGCATGGATGAGGGTGCAAGATGAGGAAAATCTGGAAGGTTTTGTTTAACAAAGTTTCTGATTTGAAGATAGTGAAAGAAATGTGTAGCTGGAATGTTAAATTTGGAATGTAATTGCTCATAGGATGCAAAGACGTTGTCTATATAAAGATCTCTAAGCAAGTTAATTCCAAATTTTTTCCAAATATTAAAAACTGCATATGTTTGTGAGGGTTGAAAGAGGTGGTTCTCTTGCAGGGGTGCCACAGATAGAAGCTTCTCCGTCTTAAAATGCTTTCTACATTGGTTCCAGATTCTAAGTGAGTGGAGCACAATTGGGTTATTAGTGTATTGCCGATAACGTGTGTTTATTGGAGCACAGAGCAAGGAATACAAAGAAGTACTGCAGGAATTTAATTCTATTGCGGACCAAGCCTGTGTATGTTCTTCTATTTGTGTCCAGGTTCTTATCGCCTGTATATTTGCTGCCCAGTAATAAAACTGGAAGTTAGGTAGAGCCATGCCGCCTTCTGCCTTTTGTCTTTGTAGGGTCGCTCTTTTGATGCGTGGATGTTTTGAATTCCAAATAAATGAGGTTATTGTCGAATCTAATTGCCTAAAAAATGATTTATTAATGTATATTGGGATGTTTTGAAATAAAAAAAGGAGCTTAGGAAGAATATTCATCTTAACAGTGTTAATTCTTCCAGCTAGTGTGAGATGAAGGGTTGACCATCTATGCAAGTCTTGTTTAATTTTTTCCATGCAAACGGCGAAATTTTGTTGATATAGAGCTTTATATTTACTTGTGATGTTTACCCCTAGGTATTTAAACTGTTCTGCAATGATAAATGGTAGGGTATCTAATCTAATATTATATGCTTGAGAGTTCACTGGAAAGAGTACACTTTTATTCAGATTAATTCTGAGACCAGAGATCTTTTGAAATTCTGTGAGTGCTGCTAAGACTGCAGGTACAGAATTTTCTGGGTCTGATATATACAGTACCATGTCATCTGCATATAATGAGATTTTCTGTTCCAGTCCTTCTCTGCTAATCCCCTTTATCTGATCAGTATTTCGACAATGTATTGCCAGTGGTTCAATGGCAATCGCAAACAGCAGCGGTGACAAGGGGCATCCTTGTCTAGTGCCACGTTCTAGTTTAAAGTAGTCTGAGCAAATGTTGTTGATGCAAACTGAAGCTTCTGGGTTAGTATACAGTAATTTAATCCATGCACAGATGTTTGGGCCAAACCCAAACTTCTCCAATATAGTAAGAAGGTATTTCCATTCAATCATGTCGAATGCTTTTTCTGCATCTAATGATAATAATATTTCTGGGGTGTTTGATTTAGTTGGTGAGTATATTACATTAAACAGGCGTCGAAGATTGGAAGATAAGTGCCGGCCCCCAATAAATCCAGTTTGGTCTTGTGATATTACCGAGGGGAGCACTTTCTCCACCCTTCTGGCTAAAATTTTTGAAAGTATTTTAACGTCGTTATTCAGAAGTGAAATTGGTCTGTATGATGCACATTGTAATAAGTCCTTATTTTGTTTTGGAAAGACAGTGATTAGTGCTTGGCGAAAGGTTTGTGGAAGAGATTGGTTATCTCTGGCTTCTGTAAATGTTGCTAATAAGAGGGGGGCTAGCTGAGCGGAGAATTTCTTGTAAAATTCTGCAGGGTAACCATCAGGGCCTGCTGCTTTCCCGCCTTGGAGTGATTTTATAGCATCTAGTAATTCTGATAACATCAGAGGTTTATCAAGTTCCTCCGCACTACAAGCGTCTATTTGTGGTATCTGTAATGTATCCAGAAATGCATTAGATTGTGTATTGTCTTCCTTAAACTCAGTAGTATATAGGGATTTATAGTAGTCTCTGAAAGTGTGCATTATATTTTGGTGTTCGACGATTTTATCTCCGTTCGTACTAGTGATTACCGAGATTGCGTTGCGCACTTCTTGCTTGTGAATTTGTTGAGCTAAAAGCTTATTAGCTTTCTCCCCATGTTCATAGTAATGATGTCTGGATTTGTAAATTAGTTGTTCAGTTTCTTTAGTTGTCAAGAGGTTTAGTTCCGAATGTAGAGCCTGCCTTCTCCTATGTAGAGTCTCGCTTGGTAGTCTGGCATGTTCTTCATCTATTTTAGTAATTTCGCTTTTTATATCTGCTACTTTCTTGGCCTCGGATTTATTTCTGTGGGAAAGATATGAGATAATCTGTCCTCTTAAGAAGGCCTTAAGAGTTTCCCAGAGTATCCCTGCAGAGATCTCGGGGGATGTATTTGTCTCTAGAAAGAATTTGATTTGTTTGGATATAAATTCAGTACAATTCTCATCAGCTAATAGAAGCGGGTTGAGGCGCCATCTGCGGGGTGAGTGCATGGGGCTTAGTAATTTTAGCTCCAAGATCATAGGTGCATGGTCAGAAATAACAATAGCATCGTATTTGCAAGATTTAATCTTAGGCAAGAAGTTATTGTCTATAAAGAAGTAATCGATCCTTGAGTAACAATGATGTACTGGTGAGTAGAAAGAATATGTTCTTGAATTTGGGTTTAAAAACCTCCAGGGGTCTGATAAGTTGTGATCAGTTATAAACTTTGTAATTATTTTTGCAGTGTTAGATGCCGTTCCCCCTGTGGAGGAAGTCCTATCTAAAAGTGGATTCATAACACAAATTTAATACAGATCTACAATTGTAGTGTAACAACCACATGCCGAATTTCATCCATCTATCTAGTTGCGTTTTTGAGTTATCGTGTTTACACACACACAGACACACGCACGTGCTGTTCAAAGAAACCTTTACTCTATGTACAGAAAAATCATGAGTGAGTAACGTGTCAGTTTATTTTTCAGGTGCCTGCGTTTTGTTGACAATAATTCACCTGCCACATTGCACAGGAGAAATCCTTTTTGAAAGTAAAACGGCACTGATTGAGAGACTGACTAGCAGATCAGCATATTGTTACTGACCAATCACTTTTGCTATAAAAAGGTTGTTTAACAATGAAGTGATACAAACCTTGTAAAAGTCCTGAGTTGACAATGTCTCTACTGAACTACAGGTAGGTAAGTGAAGAGTGTCTGTCAACTGCTGAAAAACTAAATGCACTAATGTGTTTCTGTATTTATTATTATTATTTTTTTTTAGTTTACATTCACAGCTCAAAATACCTTATATTGTGAACATAATCCAGTAGCCAATCTTAAAATATTAAAATCTTTGTCCCCCGTTTTTCAATATTTCTCTCTCTTTCAAAATAGATAGTTGAAATATCATATTCTTTCTGTTCTTAACATCAGCCATCAGCCAGATCAATATGGCTGGTAGAAAATAACAAAGCCCAGTATGGGAGATTTTTGAATGCAATATTGAAGGCATTCATTATAAGCACATTGTCATATTAACTTACCTATAATATATTTAAGGCTAAATGTCCTTTACTTAGTAGGGTCAGCCATTTTTTAATAATGGAACAACATTTGCTAGTGCAGCTTTGTATTGATAAATATTACAGCAATATTACTTCTATCATTTAGCAAAGTTAAAGTTTGCAGTTTATTTTCTTTTTTGTCATAGATGCACTGAAGTTCTTTATGAAAGAATTTATGGGTTGTCAATGATTTTTTTTTTTTCTGACTGAAAAATAATGTAGTTTTCTGAGTTACAGAAAAACGCCTTTTTAATGGAACAAGTAATGGGTTAACAACTTACTGCTTTTCTGAAGCAATGGAAGTTAATTAAGCCTTAAAAGTTGATGCAAACTATTTCTACAAGTGTCTCAACTTTTGTTTAATACTTACACTCTGTCTTCTGTTTAAAAGCATTATTTGGACAATACTGCATTACAGAAAGTAGTATTTTGCTATTATAAAGATAAGAAAAGGGTCGTTAACAAAGGAAATTGGAAACATTGGGGTGTTCTTAAAGTTATAAACAGTAGTGTATATCACCAAAAAATATATGTTTAAACTCATTAAAACCTGTGAAGGGATGGATGGGGGTTGAGATTATTTGATACATTTTACAAATGATGTTAAGTCTGTTTGTCAAACCATATTTACCTATGTGACTATGTCACTACCTCATTTGTACTTGTGATAAAGAGGTTCCAATAGAACTTCTTTTTCTAATAAATCTAGCTAAATGAAATGCTATAAACATTGAGTAAAATAAATCAGAGGGTCTTAATAACAAAAGTATAGAGTTAACAAAAGTGGACATTTAAGACCAGAGCCTATCCCAGCAGCAACAGGTACAAAGAAGGAACCAACCCTAAATAGGACTTACTTATGCACACAGTCAGAGACCGCCTATTTGGAATCTCCAGTTAACCCACAGAGGCACAAAGAGAACAAGTAATCTCCAATCAGACAGTGATTCAGCACTGCATTCAAACCCCATACCCTGGGAGGCGACAACAATGATCACAGCATTACTGTGCTACCAGTTTCAGATCTGGAGCAAGGAACAAGTACCTTTTGTAATCACCAGGGAATGAATAATTTGAGCTGTCACGAAGAGTAAATGTACCATTTCTGTGCTTCAGCTCATTTACTGTATATTGTCACTGTAACATTCATCTTTTTAAAACTAACTTACTGATGACTATTTCTGATCAAAAAAAGTAATTTTACAGCCATTAACACAATACACAGTGCAATATTCATTAGGGCATAAACAGATAAATGTATCTTGATGCTCTATATAATAAATCAATTAGCCATTTGAAAGATCCAACACTGCATTTTTTTTATTTTGTAAAATACAATAATTAGGAAAATCTCCTAGTTACATACATTTCCAGCCAAGCCTAATCTTTGCACTGACAATGTTTATTCACAACGTCCCATTATGAAACTTTGTGGTGCACTCCATGGTGCAGACCTCCATTTTAGTTCCACCTACTGCACTCTGTGTATTTGAAAAGGCACTAAATACCAAGTACAAACTTTTTATTTTGTGTGTAAAGGCTTTTACAATGGAGAAAGGTTCCTGTGCATCACTATAATGATATAATTTGAAAAATGTCAGGAGACTTATAATATAAAGGTGGCATTACACCACTGTCGCCCTGGGTTTCAAATCTCTATAACCTCCTAATGTAAAAGAGTAGATTCAGAAGACAGTTGAAATGGTTAGACATAAATATCATAAGTCATATCATGAGTTTTAGGAGCCCTATATTAACCAGTCAGCCACAATGGTTCATGATGAGTTCTCGTCACATCACACATACAGAATCTTCCAAAAACTGGGACTGAGACATCTAACTGTTGTGGACAAGAAGAACCAAGTAGTAGGGATCATTACACAGAAGGACCTAATGGAGTTCAATCTGGAAGAGATGCTTGAGCCTTCTGTTTGTCAGCCTAAATCAGATACTGAACTGATATTCCTGATGAGCATGCCATATGAATCTTCTCGTGAAATTTAAAATGCAATTTATCAGAGTTATATGATTAAAATGTTGACAGCTATCAAAAGAAAAACAAAATTGATTGCATTCTGCACTGTACATTTTTGCTTCCTAATTATTTATAACATTTTTGTAAGTTGGGTAGTAGTATGATACTTTATAGAATAAGTACAGATTGGATACAAGAGCTGACTAAGAATAAAATAAAATAGACCGCTATTTATTTTTGTTACTTATTCAATTAACCACATATTATTGGAATTCTGAAACCTACAAATGTTTTTTGTCATGTGTAATGTAACTCTTTTTACTCTTTTTTTTATTTTGGGCATTTTGACATATCTTTTGAAAAACTTCGGCTAGTGAGTCATTTGCCAGGAATCGACATTGAGGTTATTTAACAAAATGTTTTAAATAATCAAGGTTAGTAAGTCAGAGAGGCAGGAATTCTCCAAATCAGGGTCACAGGAGGCAAGTTATGAAAAAACTCTGGACAGGGCGTTAGTCCAGCACTGACATGATCATTATACAAAGCTTGTATATATACATAAATAGATGAAAAAGGTTAAATCCAAACTTAAAACTGAAAAAAAACTTCATGAGTGAAAGCCAAAATAAAAAAAGAAATCAAACAAATTTCTTTTCACAGTGAGCCATATCCAAGCAAACAGGAATTTAAAACATAAGTAAAAGCCTTTCTACTCATAAACATTTAACTATAAGGGAAGGTACTTTATCATACTGCAGCACCTGCCTGTAACATGGCAGTCACTTATGACATGTAATTATTATTTTGTTGTAAATAATATTAATATAAATTAACTCAGACTAATGATTATGGTACAATTAAGAATTTTCTGTTTGTTTCTGTTTTATTCATTATGCTGTTATTTGTTTAATAGCTTCACCGGGTCATTTTGTGTACAGAGTACAGTAAGATTCTTACTTTCATCTGCTAATCATGGAGCATAGTGCTGTGATTATGGAGTAGAACAGCCTTACCTCGAACTTACAATTATGATTAGAGAAGACCCAACAAATCAGTAACTTACTATACTGCCACTCATTACAAGGTTGCCCTTTAAGAGAGTATTGATTTTGTAAATGTTTTGTCCAGATTACTATAAATGCACTTGATAGGAAATGCTGAATTACTCTCTAGAGAAACTAGTCAAAGTAAATGGTTTTAAAATTTCAGCATTATAAAAGACTTGATAAATATTCAGATTGATGCACTTATATTTTCTTTTTAGCAGTGGTTTATATTATAAAAAGTATCTACACACATTACATGTTTAAAATAAAGGAATGGTCAAACAAAGCGTTTGAAAATTAGGCACTCCTCCATACTTGTATAGTAAAATTCTTATTCAGAATATAAATGTAAAATTCGTATATATACAGTGGTAAGTGAAATTAATATTTAAACACTGTAAACATTTTTTCTTAAAGTCAGAAGAATCCATCATCAACTACTACTAATTCAGAAAGCAGTGGCCTTGGGGAACAGAACAGCAAATCATACAAAGGAGGGTCCAATACAGTACAGCAGCCTCAAATAAGAGACACACACTAGCCAAGGTGAGAGTAAGATCAGGGAAAGAAAGACTAGGGAGAGTGAACATCTGATAAAAAGAATGTTTTATGGACTGTAACAATAGCAAAAGCAAAACCTGTTTGGTTAGACTAACATAAATTGATAAAAATGATTGAGAAGACAAGAAAAAGTAAAAATAAAAACACACACAATGGTGTCAAAAGATAAGGCAGCAGAAAAAAAAGGGTTTGGGGCCACCGTACCATAAACTTGAAAAATGTTATGCGGAAAAAAAAACATGTTTCTATAGGCAGGAGTCTAAAGTCTGGTCTATAAATACAGGTGAAACAGGAAGAGGTCTGATCAGGGAATCCAGAACAGGAAGTGATGTTGTCTGTAGATGTTTCTGTCAAGGAGTCAAATTAGGACCAAAGTTAAGGTCAATTTTGGGAGTGAAAAGAGGATACGGCTGCCCGAAGTAAGGATTTGTCTCTCTTTCTCTCCACAGCTTCAGCAGGTTGACATTCCGTTTGCTTAGATGATGATTTGGTTGTTTATCCATTTATTTATGTGTCGTTAAGTGGAATGACCTATCACTTGCATTTATTTTTGAGCTGAGAGTAAAATAAAAACAAAAAGAGAAAGATGAGTCAAGTTAATTCAACCGTATTACTTATTTCTGTAGTTTTGTCTTCCAGAAGTTTCAGAAGAACTTCAGGGTATTGACTCTTAATACCACTGCCTGCTTAATCAGTTAGGGAACAAAATTATTATTTTAGCATTAGCATTAGGTATGTAATACTGTCTGGAAGTACTGTGTAAAAGAGTCAGCAACCTAAAAAACCTTAAGCCTGACCTATGTAATTGTCACTGCTACAAAATGTGAAAGAGATGTCACATGTCAAGGCTAGGACCATTGACAAACGACCTGGCAAAACCATTTAAGTATAACAGATGCTGAATATAAGTAAAAGTAAGACAAATGTAATTTGTCAATGAATATGAAAAAAGAATGGCTTATTTCAGTAAATACATGACATGAATGTTTCTTTGGCATATGTACTACTTAAATAAAAAGGGGGGAAAACAAACCTTCTTTCTAAGAAAATCCAACATGATGGTGAAGAAGTTCCTTTACCCTGGTGACCATGGAGGAGTTACACATTTAGAGAGGGGGTCCTGTTACTATTGAGCTGCTGAAAATCACTAATCTCACGGCTTGAATTTCATGTGTGGCAGAGAGAGGGATTCTCCTCCAGAATAACAACAAACAGAGGGATTTCAGTGCAGGTTTGAACAATCTGACTTATCTAACAATGAACGTGTACTACATTTATTTACTGACATTTTTTATCTAGTATCTGGAAAACAAAAGCTGCTTAAAATCAATACTAAAAAATATAAATTCAAAATGTATTATATCATTTGCTTATTACATTCCAAGATTATTCTAGTCATTTTCACTTATGCAAAATCTTTAAAGCTGCTTTTGTAAAAATACACTTTTCAATTCACCTTTGCCAGAAAATTACTTTATCAGGTTTGTGACATTTTCTGTAATGTGATTTATGTTTGTATTGGTATATGGAGGGCACATTGACTGGTAATAATACTTACTGAAGAGTAATATTAATGGGCAGATTAAATTCAAAAATCAAATGTCTTAAAACCATGACACATTCATTTTTCAGTTTCACCCTCATTTTGTAGATTCGTCATAACTTTAAGATTACCATTGTTAAACAAAGTGTGTCAATTTAAGATGATTATTATTTTAAAAATAGCTGTAAAACAGCCTTTGTTCTGTTGTTTTCAAGTGGCCTCACATAAATAATCAAACCTCATCACTCTGTTTATGCCTGTTTGTTATTAGAGACTTTAACTGCACTATTTAATCTTTCTGGAGACTTCATCCATTTTGCTCTCTTACCATTCATAGATGTGTCATATGTGCTTCCACTACATGTGTCAGAGTTTAGTTTTGACACACTTAAACAGATTTGTAAATAATAGGCATAATCCTAGCAAAACCATGCCAAAGGTTCAAGTCCTGAATCAAATAAATAAACATAAAGATGTTAATATTAGCATAGAAAAATGCCAGTTTATTAAAATGGGTATAAAGGTACAATGGTAAGTCCAACACATTCGATTGAGTCATGCATTTATGAACCTCTGTTCACCAGTGATGCCTGACAACCCTCTTTCTTTGTGCTTCTTGCTGCCCTGTAGACATTCCAGCCTTGTTTTGGACAAAGACACATTTTCCATGATTTACTGCTCCATGCTCCACGCTGCTCCATGGTTTAAAATTTAAAATTATAAATCAAATAATTCAGATGTGATTAACTTCAATTTAAGACTATTAACACTTTTTCTACATGGTCCCCCCACTTCATGACACCATAATGTTTGGGACACAGTAATGGTAGGTATATTAAAGCAGTAATATTTAGGATGTTGTCGCATATCCCTTGCATGAAATGGCTGTTTGAAGTCTGCGAAACCTAGACATCACCATTCTATTCCACAAGACTGTTTTCTTATGTTCCAACTAGCGTCCATGAGAAATCCTTGCCCAGTTCTTTAAATATTGCTGGAAAAAAGAGAGTCTTTAACATCCAGAATTAATCCAAGACGCTGCCTACTGTAAATAAACATTTTTTGTTGAACTTTTCACTCTCTTTCCTGCTTTTTACTAGGACACTTCCAGCTCTGTTGTTCTGCTAGAGATTGACAGCTGGCAGCAAACAATGAGTTATGACCAGAAGAAAAGACAGGTAAAAAATAAAGTGAGGCTGGTAACCAGGAAAACAGAAAATCTATTGTAAACGTAAACTGAAAGTTAAAGTTGAGAAACACCGCCTAAAGTTGTAATACCAGGAAAGGTGTTTACAAAGAAATTTGCCACAAAGTTTTAGAAGTTTATCCGTAATCTTGGATAGAGATGAGATGTGAGCACTGACCTTTCATCTTGTCACGCTAAAGATGTCATGTGCATGTCTGGTTTGTTACCTTGGTGACAACAAACACTCGAAATGGAATTACCTATAAAAAACTAAGATGGCATTAGAAACTATACAACATTATTTTAACAACGATAAATACTGTACAAAAATGGAAACCATTATAAAATTTATATTATCCATGTTCAAAAATTGAATTAGGAGAAACAACATTACAAAAAAGATATAAGGGGATGTTACGAAAAAATATAAAATAAACCTGTTGTGGACTAGGAGTCCCAAAGCACATAAATCCTAAAATTGTAAAACATTTTCACTAAAGAGGGTCACCATCAAACTCTGACTAGTATCAATTTTTTTTTTTTTTCACAAAAATCCTCTTCAATAACAGTGAAGCTCCATGCAGCACAATAAGCAAAGAACTATGCCCAAAAACTCTAAGGCAGTCCAATGCCAACAAAGTTCCAGTACAGTATCCAGAATCATAGTAAAAAACAGAGCAGTAAAGTTAAAAAAAAATTCAATAAAACAAAGAAAGTCAAATAAACTCAACAACTCCCTAGCATGTCGCAAACTGTGGAACACCCTTAGCATTTTAGAGAGGTTTTGCTTGGTGGACCTCCCACAAAACACATGGAATGTGGCAAAGGCAACTAATATTAATAGATAAACACAAAAAGAATGAATGATATGCATAAGCAACATAAATAAAACAATCACACATGACAAAAAAGACAAAAAACATGAGCCCTGGCTGAGACTTTACAGCATAAAATAAGCCATACAAAAGAAGGTAAAAATTGTGGAGAAAATAGCAATGACAAAAGAAAGACTGTGCCTGGAGATTCCTTGTCTCCTACCCCATTATCATCACAATCACTCGCTCAATGCACTCCACACTGTGCCATAAAATGAAGTTGCTCCTGCTGCTTGTCCATTCTCATCTCTGTCTCCTTCACCATCCCTCCCCTACAAGCTTAAGAGCCCTGGCTATGCAAGATCAATTTGAATGGACCTACAAGTACTGCCTGTCTCAAATGCAGGATTTACGAACTGTGTGGCCAATCTTAAACTTTTTTTTGTAGTTTTATCTTAAAATTCAGCAGTTATTGGACAGTCGCTGCTTCAACAGTGCAGAAACGCATAGCAGCAGCATTTCCAAAACCAGGAAAGATAGATGTGATCTGTGGCAGCTCTCATTTGGTACAGCCAACAAGCTTTCTGCAACTTCATGAGGCAAGGCCCTGCAAAGACATCTGGTACACCACAGAGCACGTACTTTAACCTTTCAATAGCCTACTGTATATCCCAGGTATTTACTTGGATTTGTGTGTCTTTCAATAGCTTTCCTCCATAAATGTTCCGAGTATCGGCCATGGATCCTGGGAGGTGTGCAAAGGTTCTTTGGTTACTGAGATCACTTCCTGTGTTTTTGCGTAAAGAAAACAGGCCACAAAGACACTACACATAACCTTCTACAATCCCTAGGATTATTTGTGAGGTCTGGACTCTCACCTAATAATAACCAGACTTCCAAGAAAATTCTATTCCACTTATAACCCAAGACTGTCAAGTTGATTTTTCCTTACAAGCTAATTGTAAAGAGTTGCAACCTATATTAAAAAAAAAACAAAAAGATGGCAAAATATACAAGTTCACAATTCAAAGCCACTCAAGACTATTCTACACTAGTTCTTTCCAAAACTTTTCAGACAGAGTTTGCAAAATGAAGTACTCCATCAGTTAATTAGATTCTGTCTCTATGAAATTATTTTTCATTAGTTGCTTCACCTGTTTTTCAGTTGATGGTGACTGACAGCTTTCCAACTGTTTTGGAAACTGTTCCCTGTGACACTCCTTCTTGGGAAAACAGCACAGGAACAGAAACACTAAATTATCTGCTTTTGCATAAAAAAACGGATAAGGTCATTTTTAATCATAATTGTGATGTTACTAGCAAAACAGCATGTTTTCAAACCTTTTGTAACAATAACATTTCTTTAAATAAAATAGTAAATGATCTCTCTCCCTCAGTACTGATTCTAACAAAGTCCTTTTCCTGATTCATTTCATTTAAAATGCTGACGCTGACACCACTGAGAATACTGTATAATTATTGTATAAGATATAAAAATTTACATTTAACTTCCTGGATTAGTGCTGAACTGTGTTTATTCTTATGTAGTTGCTAGTCTTTTTTGACATTTTATGTATTTTACTTTGAAGCATTATTTTCAATTACAGAGTTGTGGGGAACAGGAGCTATATCTGGCAGTAATAAGTGTTATGTCTTACTGGTGTCACATTCACCCAGAATAATTCACACTCACAACCTAGTAATTTGATGTGACCTCCAAATCCCGAATAGTGTGGCTAGTAGGGGGAGATTCCCCCCACCCAATACCTCAGACACAATTTCCCATCAACAGTCGCAGGTTCAAAATGACACTTTATTTTTATAGTATACTTTATACAGGTTCCTTCCTTTCCTCCTGACTACGACTTCTCAAATGATATGAGGCAGAGGACCTGGTAGAACTTCTGATGTCAAGTAGTGATGGGCAATTTGTAAATGATTTGTTCTTTTTGAACGACTATTTTCAGAAAATCATATGAATAAATGAATGAGAACAAATTAATCGATTTAGTGGAGCTCAACGGAAGTGCTAAAGCACATGCGTGTCATGCATGATGCTCTTCAGTTTCTTTGATTTCGCTGATGCTGGTAGATGTTTAATGCACATCTGCAAACTGCATGAATCAGCAGTCTCTACTCATTTGATTCATGAATGAGTCACTTACCTTAAAACCAGTCAAACAATTCTTGTTCATTTAATATACGAACAAATCATTACGAGTTGTACAATTCTCATTCACTTGTGATACTCTAATGAAAAGCACAATTTGAATTAGGCATCTTAAATGTGCTATCATGCTTTGGAAACAGGACAACAACATCAAGTTAAATATATAGTTAATTGTATATTTATATTTTATTTTAGTCATTTAATACATGTTTATAGAAAATTATATGTAAATGAATTAACAATGACATTGTGACTATATATATATATATATATATGGTGTGAGCTGGAGGGGTGATCGCACCCCAAGAAGACAAAGACGCCCCTGGGCATACCCCTGAAACACAGACTACCCTCACACTGCTCCTTACCTTCTCACTTGCGCTATAACGCGTAATACAAGCCTCACGCGATACTCCGCTAACTTAAAAGCCTTGCGCAGCGCCTGTCGGTTTTGGAATTGATTGTTTGCTTTTTCTCTCTCTCTCTCTGCTCCTAGCGGAACTGTCTTCCCTGACTTGTCATGGAGCACATTTAAGCTCATGTGTTTGCAGTGTTCGAATAAAAATCCTTCTTGTTTTTACGACCTCCTGTGTCTCTGTGCAAATCTGTGACCCAAGCGTGACAAGTGGTACCAGGAGTGGTTGCACAGATGGATGCCGCCGAAGACTTATTTCAGATGTCTAAAAGTTATGCACTTAAAGACTGGAAACTAAACATGGATGACTCAATCTGTGCGCAAATTTAAGATTTGATACATAAAGTGCACTGCTGGTTTGAAGGAGACGTGATGGAAACAGCTGTCGTGAATATATTACTGGCCGGCATACCTGCAGTTCTTCGAGATGAATTTCTACGTCATGATATTAAATCATTACCGATTATATCCAGACGATTGGAAGGTTCACAGTCCGCTGTGTGTGTCCGGTGGATTTCGAGCTGCTTCGCAACCTGTGAACGAACGTCCAGGACATTCTCGTCGCTTCGATCGACAAGCTGCAGGACCTGAAAATCGAATGGGGTCAGGTAGGACCCCGGAAAATCCAGTCGTAGATGAGACACTTGTTTCTGGGGAGACAGCGGCAACAGCGGGCCGAGGAAACCGTGGACACTACAGAGGACGTCAACGTGGACGTCACAGAGGATATTTTGGAAGCGGAGCCGACCGTAGATGTTTCCGGTGTGATCAACTCGGCCATTTGGCAAGAGAATGTCGCTTGTCTCCAGCTCAGTCAATGGAGGTTGGACTGGGCGAGGTTTGTTGCTCAAATATTACATATTCTTCGGATGGAAAAGATGGCTTGTTGATCCCGGTGAAGTTGGGGGGCAGAGAAATCTCAGCATTGCTAGACTCGGGAAGTGACCTTTGTATTGTGAGACGAGACTGTCTTAATGAACAATGCCTTAGAGACTGTAAAAATACGCTGTGTACATGGTGATGTTAAATATTATCAGACTTTACTTCTTCCTTTAACTTATAGGGGTCGCCACTTTAAGGTTTGGTCTGCCGTTTCAGACTCGTGCCCATGGCCACTACTCATAGGACGGAGAAATGCCCTTTTTCCTAAACTAATTAATAAATGTCAGGGTCCAGCAATCGATCACAATATTGAACTTGGTGTATGAAGAAAATCAAGATGAAGAATTGGTAGCGGCCGGGAAAATCTAAAACCCAACTTAGTTATTGAACCCGATCTCTCAAGTGAGAAGGAGGACACCCCCGACAATTTTCCAGAATGGGCTGGTCCTTCTACTTCTTCCCAGATTGCAAATCCCTCCGAACACAAACCGAGCAATAACGCACAATCATATTTTGTGCATTTACAACATTCTGATAGCTCATTAGAATATGCATTCAAACAGGCTCGCTCTGCTAACGACTCTTATTACCAAGAGCGTGATTCAGGGGGTGTGAAAACCCCGCACTTTATAGAAAAGGACGGTTGCCTTTTCAGAGTGATCTCAGATCATTTAAAGGGGGAATTTATTGAACAACTGGTTGTACCTGAAGCACATAGGGAAACTGTTTTGCATCTGGCACATTCTCACATCTTGGGAGGGCACCTCGATGCTGACAAAACCAGAGAGCGGTTATCAAAACGATTTTATTGGCTTAATATGGGAAAAGATGTTGAACGGTTTTGTACTTCATGTCCAGACTGCTAGATCATCTCTGCTTATAAGCCTCCTCGGGCTCCCCTTTGTCCTATGCCCATTTTAGAAGTTCCCTTTGAGCGGGTGGGATTAGATATTGTGGGCCCTTTGCCTAAGACTAAGAATGGGCACCAATATTTGCTGGTATTGGTTAACTATGCAACTAGATATCCAGAAGTGATTGCCCTGAAAAGGGCTAACTCCTCAGCTGTAGCCAGGGCACTATGTGATATTTTTACTCGTATTGGTATCCCTAGAGAAATCTTAACTGATCAAGGCACACCTTTCACTTCTCGCATGATGAAACAATTGTGTGACAGCTTTGCTATTAAGAAACTGAGTACTACGGTTTACCATCCTCAAACAAATGGTTTGACCGAGCGATTTAACAAAACTTTGAAACAGATGATCAGGCGAGTTGCACATAATGATCCCACAACCTGGGACACTGTCCTACCTTTCGTTTTGTACGTGGTGTGAGAATCACCACAGGCGTCCACCGGCTTGAGTCCCTTCGAGCTGTTATTCGGCAGACGGCCGCGAGGCGTCCTGGATGTGGTGCGTGAGGAATGGATGGGGATCAAGAGAGCAGCTCAAGGTCCAAGCTTTGCAGATCGACTAATTTCGTTGCAAGACAGAATTTCTATGCTTTCCTCTATTGCTGTGGAGCATCAACAACGGGAACAGGAAACTCAGAAGCGTCTTTACGATAGGCGCAGTAAGCTCCGTGAATTCAAACCTGGTGATCGTGTTTTGGTACTGGTTCCCTCTGATCCACACAAATTCTTGGCTAAATGGCAGGGCCCCGCCATTATTGAAGAGCGTGTGAGTCCAGTAAATTACAAGGTTAGAATACCTGGCCGGCGCAAACCATTCCAGATTTTACACATTAACCTCTTAAAGGAATGGCACGACCGACAAGAGGTTAACACTTCCTTGGCTGCAATTTCTCAAACCGATGTTACCATTGGCAACGATCTTACTGACACGCAAAAGACAGAACTGTTAACTTTGATAGAACGGAACACTGATGTCTTTTCAGACTTACCAGGCAAAACTGACATCACAGAACATAAAATTACCACTGAACCTGGTGTTCGCGTACAAATGCGGCCGTTCCGGATTCCGGAAGCGCGACGAAATATTGTACGAGAGGAGGTAAAGAAGATGCTACAATTGGGTGTAATTCGTGAAAGTAAAAGTGACTGGTGCAGCCCAGTCGTATTAGTCTCAAAGCAAGACAGTTCGATTCGCTTCTGTATCGATTTCAGACGCTTGAATAAGGTCTCTAAATTCGATGCTTACCCGATGCCCCGTGTCGATGAACTATTGGAAAAATTGGGTCAGGCGAGCTACATCTCTACGCTAGATCTCACGAAAGGCTATTGGCAGGTGCCTTTGGAGGCTAGCAGTTGTGAGAAAACAGCATTTGCAACTCCTGACGGACTTTATGAATTTACAAGACTCCCGTTTGGTCTTCACGGGGCACCTCTGACTTTTCAACGCATGATGGACCAGATCCTACATCCTCACTCTGAATATGCCGGGGCATACCTTGATGATGTTGTGATTTTCAGCAATAATTGGCAAACGCACTTAGAGCGGCTGCAGGCCGTTCTTGAAAGCTTGAGACAAGCTGGCCTTACTGCTAACCCTAAGAAATGTAAACTTGGCATGTCTGAGACTCATTATTTAGGCTATTCTATGGGCAAGGGTTTACTTAGACCACAGTTAAGGAAAATAGAAGAAATGCTTGTTTACCCTAGACCTGAGACACAAAAACAAGTGCACGCTTTTCTGGGGCTTGCCGGTTACTACAGAAGATTCATCCCAAACTTTGCACATAGAGCTGCCCCCCTCACCGAACTTACCAGAGGCAGGAAAAACCGACCTATCTAATGGACAGAAAATTGCGAACGCTCTTTCAGCGATTTAAAAAAAGCATTGTCTTCTTACCCAGTTCTAAGAAATCCGGATTTCACAAAAGACTTTATCTTGCAAACAAACGCTAGCGAGTTTGGTGTGGGTGCAGTCCTGTCACAGATTTTTGATGGAGAAGAACATCCAATCACATATTTAAGTAGGAAATTACTTCCTAGGGAACGTAATTATTCTACAATCGAGAAAGAATGCTTGGCAATCAGGTGGGCAGTGGAAGCGCTTCGCTATTACTTGTGGGGACGAAACTTCACTCTGGTAACTGATCATGCTCCACTTCAATGGTTATACCGGCAGAAAGATACAAACTCTCGTCTAATGAGATGGTTTCTGGGTTTACAGCCTTACACTTTCACAGTAAGGCACCGACCAGGTTCTGAACACGTCATCGCAGACATATTATCACGCCTACATGAACCTGGTACTGAAAGTCGCTTGATTCACAAGGGTGTGAATAAAGCTGAGGGGAGGGGTGTGAGCTGGAGGGGTGATCGCACCCCAAGAAGACAAAGACGCCCCTGGGAATACCCCTGAAACACAGACTACCCTCACACTGCTCCTTACCTTCTCACTTGCGCTATAACGCGTAATACAAGCCTCACGCGATACTCCGCTAACTTAAAAGCCTTGCGCAGCGCCTGTCGGTTTTGGAATTGATTGTTTGCTTTTTCTCTCTCTCTCTCTGCTCCTAGCGGAACTGTCTTCCCTGACTTGTCATGGAGCACATTTAAGCTCATGTGTTTGCAGTGTTCGAATAAAAATCCTTCTTGTTTCTACGACCTCCTGTGTCTCTGTGCAAATCTGTGACCCAAGCGTGACAAGATATATATATATATGTATTTATATATATATATAAATAATGTATGAATTATTAAATTATATATTTGTAATATAGTCAGAGGATACCCACTTCCAGACTTCACATACATGCCAAATACTAAATGAATCAAGAAAATCAATCAAAAGAATCGATTGACTTAAGTTGTTTGAAAGAATCAAATCATTGAAGTGAGTCAAAAAGCCCACCACTAATATCAAAACACTTCACAGATTTAGTACTTAAGGGTCAGGTGGAAGCCCCACAAAGTAGCTCCCTTTGGTGCCACTCACTGAACCCAGCAATGCTGCCCAATGGAACTACATTTCCCAGTACGCCCTGTGTGTATGTTTGTGTGTGTATACCGATTCAGGAATGCTTCTGCTGGGAAGGCTGTTTCCCCATGTCCATCCACCCCCGGCAGATCAAGTGTTTTATGTCCAAACTTTCTGGAATGCTAGTCCATCTATTCGTCCTTCCATTTTACCATGACAGGCCAGCATCCAGACAGAGATAGGAAATGCCTTGCTTCTGACCACCCATTGTGTTGGCTTCCCAAGCAAGGGTACGGGGTCCATTACAGGCAGGATACCAATCCATCCCAGCTGCCCATCACATTAGACAGTGATTAGGTGGGGGATATGGCCTGCTTCAAAGCTCTACTGTGCATCCCATGTCAATGTTAATGTTAGTTTTTAATGTTTTGTGATATTCCATAAAAGAAAATGTAACATTTGCAATTTGATGGCCTGGATTACCATAAAATATTCTGCCTGGTACCCAGTGCTTTTAGAAAAGTTATGATTGAACTGAGTTTTTATTTTATTTCACATTTAATTTTGCATTTAATAACACAATTGTGGTGCAATAAGGGATTTGGTACCATGGACAATTTAATTCTGTTATTATATTTTACTTTTGATTTGGTTTTGACAAAAATTATTTTCATTATTTCTATTGTTACATCAATGGGGGAACATTTTTGTACACTGGGTGGTTTTCTTTTTCTCTTAGGCAAAGAAACAAATAAATATTAAATGTAAAAGCCAGTAGATGAAGAGGCAATAGACACCCTTTGTTGGGACTGGGGTGAGAAGTGAAAAGGCAAATTTCCTGAGTAATTGTGTTACAAGTTATTGATGATAGCTGTCTACAGAATGAAGATATTTACTTCTTTGATTCTGTTACATGTTATTATTGATGGCTATCTACAGAATGTAGATATTTATCTGCTTTGATTCTGTTGCTTAAACATTGAAAATATGTTTACACTACTGCTGATGAAAGCAAAATTGGTAAATCATTGTGTTGATCTAGGCAGGGGCTAAAGCAGATATATACTTCTGGGCAGTGGGTGGTGTTCGGACGGTGCAAACAGAGAGAGTGTGAACAGAAGGGACAGAACAAGTCCAGAGGATGGTGTGAGAGTGACGGCTCACTGAGAACGCTGTCAAGACCACTCGCACACAGCACAGGGGCTTACAGGCAGACAAGGATATGTGGCTGGCAAGACACAATGTGCACGGTCAGCGACACCTACCTCTAGGGAGGGAGAGACAGTTCCACCAGAGAGACGCCGGTTTTGGGTCCAGAGAGAGGGAAGACTCATGAAACAACTGAGCAAAGCTGGCGGATGAGATGTGAGGCATGCCTAGGTCGTTGGAGCAAAACAATTAGCTCTTCTGTTGGGAAACAAGCATCCAGCAAACAGAGAGTTCCTGTGGACAGTTGGACAATTAATTGTTGTGTTAACACAGGGCACAAACTGGACTTCACACAACTAAAGGTTATATCCTCCACTATTATGTTTTTAACAGACTTTTAGCATGTGGACTGTGTATTTTCAAATTCTTGTCAACTTTTTCTTGATGCATTTTATACTGTCTGGTGTAATAAAAGTTACTGTTGCTTTTCCTGAAAATGCTGCTGTGTATTTCATTGTGTGCTTACTCAGTGCCCAATTTAGAGAAGGTAGTGTGCCATTATCTATAAATCTCAAGAGTTCCCAGTTGCTTAATAAAACTTTGATATTTTAACTGTCTAGGCTAGATTATATATAAGTGTGACCAGACACCTGTCACAGTTATGTGCAGCCATTTTATGAACTTTTGTTTATGGTTGCTACTATGTGAAAACAGATAGTGTGAGATGTCATCATTGCTCCTTTAAGGTCAACATAATGCATTTCCTGATTGTCCAAGATGGTGGATAAATTTCAAGTGTGTGTAGCTGCATTTATTTTGAATTTGGGGTCAATGAACTTTTGGCAAAGTGTCTTTTGACTTCATCTTCTGTTTATGGCTTAGAGTTTGTCACTTAGTATTTTTTGGAATTTAAAGAACAGTTTAGTAATGTTTCTTTACCACAATTTTTATTAGAAATTTGAAATTTGCTCCACAGTGCAGTCTGTTAAGTTCTGAATTTTTATTGATTTATGGACACTTTTCATATCCTAATCCATGAATCTTTGTGTCACTACACACAGAGTCACAGAATGATAATAGAAGTATAAAATATGTTTTCATTAATTATATCAAAAAAAGATATATTATTAAAAACTTCTTGACAAGAACAGACCATTTAGCCCAACATGCTCACCAGTCTCATTCACCAAATTCCTATAAAATAACATCATGCTGGGATTTGAAGATCCCAACAATGCTGCTCTCTACCATACTTCTTGGAAAATTATTCCATGCATGTATGTTTTATGGTGTCAAGAAAATATTTTTGTTTTTTCAGTGTTTGCCCAAAATTTACCCTTAACAAGTCTCCAACCATGTGCCTGTGCTTTTGCTGAAGAATTTGTTATAATAATAGTTGGAATGTACTACACTATTTCACCTTATAATTTTAAATACTTCAATCCTGTCCCCTTTTAATCTCAATCTGTTTAAATAAAAAAGCTCAACTCCTTCAGTCTTTCCTCATAATTCATACCTCTTTGTCCTAGAATCAGCCAAGTTTGCTCTACTCTGGATTTCCCTTAGCATGGCCACTTCTGTTTTGTAACAAGGAGACCAAAAATGTACACAATATAATATAGTAATATAATAAAATAATACAAATAAAAAGCAGTACAGTATACTGTAATTCATTAGATTCTTTGTAAATCTTTAGCATAACCTCCCTTGACTTGTGCTCTTTACATCAGACTACTGAATACAACCTGACATCCTATTAGGCTTCTCAGTAGCTTCTGTGCACGGCCTGGATGCAGATAATAATAATAATAATAATAATAATAATAATAATAATAATAATAATAACTAGCCCGCCGTAGCATACGGTGGTGAAAGAATAGGAACGGAAAACATTGAGAAAGGAATTAAGAAATCAAGAAGAAAGAAATACTTCTTGAAAGACGTAGTTGTGAATAGGTGTTTTGCTGGAGACAACAGATAATGAATCGAAAGATCTAATCTCGGAAAGAGCTTGAATTTCAGCTTCACCACCATAAACTCCAGATGTTGTCATGTATTGATAGTACTCCTGTGATAACTCGACTTGCGTTAGAAAGAACAACAGGAAGAACATCTCCAAATCTGTCCCAATGTGATGCAACGAAATCTACTGTCCTATGTCGTAGTGAGAGTGCATTGCCTTCATCAACCGTTTGTGTCAAGAAATAACCCACTGATAGGAACAGGCAGTTGTTGGATCACAGAATAGAGATGACGTTGTACAACAAAACCATTGACAGAGAAGATACTGTCGTTCATTTTATAACAAAGGCTTAGGAAACAACCATCGCAGTATAACGAAAATAGCAAGGAGCGAAACCAATGCCAATGGTCGAGAGAGTACCTTCTTGTAGCAGGCTACGGAAAAGACTCCCAGGCGCACACATGGCCTGAGAGTGAAAGTTCACGTGGTCAGGTTAGATATAGGGCGGTGATGTGACACCAATGAAGTCATGAGAGAGAAGCGAGGAATGAGGTAGTCCGAAGGAGGAATAGGACTCGAGAAAAGCGGTGTGGGGGTGTATGGGAGCTGCACGCAGCATGGGGAAGGGTTTGGAAGAGGAGGAATAGGAATCGAGAAATGCCGTGTGGGCTGCCTTTGGGTGGGGCCGGGTTTGAAGAGGAAGCAGGATGAACCAGAAGAGAAATATATATAAGAAATAATAATAAATGCTATTTATATAGCGCCTTTCCCATGCTCAAGGCGCTTCACAGAGTCTTACGAAATTACAATTACAATTCCTGGGTCTTCTAATCTTTTAGTTTCATTGTGTATTTAAATGCATATGATAAAAAAGAAACGCCCCTTTTTCAGGACTGTGTATTTCAACAATAATGTTTTAAAAATCCAAATAACTTTACAGATCTTCATTGTAAATTGTTTAAACAATGTTTTCCATGCATGTTCAATTAACCATAATCAATTAATTAACATGCACCTGTGGAATGGTCGTTAAGACCTTAACAGCTTACAGAAAGTAGGCATTTAAGGTCACAGTTCTAAAAACGCAGGACACTAAAGAGACTTGTCTACCAATTGTGAAAAACACCCAAAGAAAGATGCCCAGGGTCCCTGCTCATCTGCGTGAACGTGCATTAGGCATGCTGCAGGGAGGCATGAGGACTGCTGATGTGGCTAGGGAAATAAATTGCCATGTCCACACTGTGAGACGCCTAAGACAGCGCTACAGGGAGACAGGAAGGACAGCTGATCATCCTCGCAGTGGAAGACCACGTTTAACAACACCTGCACAGGATCGGTACATCCGAATATCACACCTGCGTGACAGGTACAGGATGGCCACAACAACTGCCCGAGTCACACCAGGAACACACAATCCCTCCATCAGTGCTCAGACTGTCCGCAATAGGCTGAGAGAGGCTGGACTGAGGGCTTGCAGGCCTGTTGTAAGGCAGGTCCTTACCAGACATCACCAGCAACAACGCCGCCTATGGGCA
>JANRMT010062796.1:38642618-38669819 GCA_026402145.1 Polypterus bichir lapradei
GTTAAAACCAAGCACACCATTGTTTTTCTTGTGAAATTCCCAATAAGTCTGATGTGTCACATGACCCTCTTCCTATTGAAAAAACAAAAGTTGGATCCAAAATGGCCGACTTCAAAATGGCCACCATGGTCACCACCCATCTTGAAAAGTTTCCCCCCTCACATATACTAATGTGCCACAAACAGGAAGTTAATATCACCAACCATTCCCATTTTATTAAGGTGTATCCATATAAATGGCCCACCCTGTAGTTTTGGAAATTGAGGTTCAGTCTCAAGTTCTTGCCAAACAAGCTGTACAGGCATATAACAGATGTACATAAAGAGACAAAGCTGATCTTTTATAGTACTGTATTTAAGTAAAAGGAATTACAAGAAAATGGCATCTGAAATGCTTTTAAATTCCATATCCATATATAGCATATATACATCTACTTTAGTGGCACGGTGGCACAGTGGTAGCATTGCTGCCTTGCAGTAAGGAGGCCTGGGTTTGCTTTCCGGGTTCTCCCTGCGTGGAATTTGCATGTTCTCCCCGTGTCTGCCTGGGTTTCCTCCGGGTGCTCTGGTTTCCTCTCACAGTCCAAAGACATGCAAGTTAGGTGAATTGGCGATCCTAAATTGTCCCTAGTGTGTGCTTGGTGTGTGTGTGTGTGTCTGCCCTGTGGTGGGCTGGTGCCCTACCTGGGGTTTGTTCCTGCCTTCCGCCCTGTGTTGGCTGGGATTGGCTCCAGCAGACCCCCACGACCCTGTGTTAGGATATAACGGGTTGGATAATGGATGGATGGCTGGACATCTATTTTAAACAATAATGAATTTTAAGTGTCTGACATTCATTGGCTGAAAGCACTGCTTTAAATTAAAAGTTCAACTTACATTTATTCTGTACAAAAGTATAATAAATTTATATAAATTAGATACAAAACTATAATTTAATTAGCAATGTTTTAAGAACTACAGACCAAAAATTATAATGTAAAGATGCACTGACTTACCTGTCTGCTAAGTTCCTGAATCTTTGAATAGGCTGAAGCTAAATATGTCAGATTCAAGTTGGCTAAAGCTGCTTCCTGCAATAGCTCTAGGTGTGTAATGAGAAATATTTGTTACAAAACAAAATCAGACAGAACTGCTTTAATTTATTAACAGTGAAAAGTTTATTGTCATTTCTCTTACCCTAATATATTCATCAGTCCTTCTGGTCCACAGAAAATCCTCACCGCTACTGACAAAATGAAGGAGATTGTAACACCAAGAAATGTCATCAAATTAAAAACATTATTGATTGCCGCTCCATTCAGTAAAGGTATGACTTCAGGCAGGCCACTTGCAGAACTTGTTGGGCAAACAAACTGGAAATTTCAGCAAAATACTAAGACCTTATATTTGCAGTCAATTAAAACATTTTGTTAAAAGACTTTTCCTGTCTGTAATGATTTTAGCATCATAAACCTCAGTGTTTATTATTGGATGCTTATATCTTATCAAACATTACTCTAGTTTTGTCCATGTCATGTAACACTATAGACCTCTTTTTGTGAATTAATATGAAGATACATTCAATTCCTAAGCAATGATATGTTTAAGAGTATGAAAATCAATATTAATTCTGCAAAAGCCTGACTTTTCTAAAGGATTTACAAATGAGGGGCGTACCAGGAGATAAGATAGAATAAGATGTTGTTTAGTTAAACTTTGAATAAAAGAATAAAAGGGATCAGCTATGTAAATGAGGACTTCAGCTTATGTGATGTTCAAAATAAAATGTGCCTGACATATTTGCACATCTGACATCAAATATTAATGATAAAGGATGTAATGATATAAGGGAATAGAAAGAAATAGACGCTAAACATACAATCCTGTAATTTGCAAAGATCAGGCTAGATTGTGCTTTTTGCCATGTTAACATTTCTACTTTACTTCTGTTAATTGTGTTATTCCTTTTAAAATGTGTTCTTTTTACTCTTCTCTTACATTTTGTTTACATTTTTGGTTAAGTTGATTCTGCTGTACAATGCTTTTGTTGACACGTGTTGTCTTTTAAATGTGCTATATAAATAAACAAGAAATGAAATGAAAACAATACTTTTAACTGTAGTTTCAAAGGAGTTATTACACATGAGGAAACCATTTGTTATTCATCACCAAAAAGAAAAACAAATCAAAATTAAAAAAAAAATCCTTCTTCAAATCAAACAAGCCACTTTATAAATACTTAGGGAATTGTTTTAAGAGAGATGTTTCACTTACCAGGACTGATAAATCATCATTACAGCACTGATTCCAAAAACATAGCTCCAAGTTAGCATTTAATTGCTGTTCTGTGATTACAAGAGCAGTCATTGATGAAAACTCTTGCTGAATCATTATTAATGAGAAACAGAGCCTTTTATATTCAGATATGGTTATGAAGATTTATTGAATTTAGCTATTCACATCCCAGTAATGGAAAATGTAAGAAAAAGATGAAATGTCATCTGGAAAATCTAGAGTATTACCTTAAAAGAAAGTTAAATTCATTTTGTTTTTTGCAGAACAAGAAGTATTTTAAGACTTTTCCTCCTATATATAATAAAACCAGATTCACTTATTAATCAACACAAAGGTTAAGTTTTCAGTATGAGGCTGCTCTCACATACTGTCAAAAAGAACTACAGTATTGGGGAAAATGACATGGATGCCATAGAGATTAGCCTGCTTTACTCCTTTTTATGAAAGAGAGAATTTGGAAAACCCAGAATACACAGTCTCAGACAGAGTAGTATAGCTAAGTGATTTTTAAATAAAATTTTGAATTATTATTATAAAAAGTAATTATAAATTTGATTATTAAACAATAATCATTATAATGGCTTATGACACCATCAGTTAAATCTGCTATAATGTTCAACGTGTAAGACCAAAATTTCTACTTAAAATTTTCGGCATATATATTATAAGTTATAGGCATGTTTACTATATTCTTTAAAAGGCAAAATAGTTTGCGAAAAAAAATTGGTTTCTACTTTAGAAATGTTCTCTTTCTGCATTCCATTTCTTGCTGAAATGATTACTGTTCATTTTTTGTATTATTAAATGTGGTTAGAGGGCAGGCTTAGGCCACAACTTTTACTTATGAAATTCATTAATTTATTTCCTGAGGCTGCTTACAGTAGTTAAAATAAGTTTGTGGGAGCCATAGGCTATATGTGCAGTATCATTTGATCACACATTAATCAAAGCCATAGGTCTTTGGGATGTGGAAGGAATCCAGATTGCCCAGAAAAAAACTCTTGTAGACATAAGAAAAACAAACACAGGCTCCACAATGGCAGAGTTCAGGTATGGATATGAACCCAAAACTCTGAAACTATGTGGTGGATGAGCTAACTATTGTGACTCCATCCTGACATTGTGTGCAGTTTTTTGATAATTAAGAAAATGCTACCTGTATGTAAGGAAGAACAAATTCCCACCTCAGCCTTGTTAGTAATTTGATTGTTTGATATGTCAAAAATCCTGTCACTCAAGTGCCTATGCCAGTCAGCCCTATCATAAGCCAGTAGTCCCAGTCAGCGTGTAAACTGCAAAGAAAAACAAGCTCATTACACATGCCATACAAATCTACAACAAAGATAAATGAATTTAGTTTTTTTTTTAAATGAATTCAGCATTTGCTTAGAAATTACTTGTCAACAAAGGAGGATAAAAGGTGATATTGATGTTATTACATAATGTGTTCGTTTGCAGATAAATATATATAGTTTATGGATTCTGCATACAGATAAAAATATTGGATATAATTCTCTAGTAATTGAACATATGTTGTAAATAATAAAAGTCACTGGCATATCATTATTATTAGTAGCAGTAGCAGTACAAATGAAACATGTGTTCACTCTCTGATGCCATCATCTTGTGTTGTTTTTTGTGTTATTAAGCAAGGTAGCCCTTATTTAACAATTAACAGTTATTGACAGATCAAAGAATGTGTGTATTGTTTTGGTATTTTTAAAAGCAGTAATAAAAACAGGTATTTTTTCAATGATTCACTTTTAAATGAATATGTAAGACTTGTTCAGGCTACAGGCCTAATTGCAATGTTACAGGCAAATGGTGAAAAATAAAACACACTGTTTTTTAGTTTCATAATTTTACATATAACGATATAACTAACAATCATTACTCTTCATCAGGTCTGAAAAAGAAATAAATATAAGTAACAAACAACAGATACATACAATTATACATACACATACAATATTTTATTCTTATCATTATTTATTTAATTAAAAGGAAAGGCCTTGTGAAATAATCTAATGCTTCTTGCACGTCTTTTTCCTTGTCCATATTTGTGGATAGCACAGCATCCAAACTCATCAAGGAGTGTCCAGCTGTAAAAAACTCCCACTGGAAGAGCATCCTGTGTGCCATACTAAATGGAACGTGACTTACTCTTTCCTATAGGTGTGGATTTACACTAAAAAATATTTTTTCATTTTAAATGTTGTATTATACTGTAGAATTTATGTATTTATTAACGTTGCAGTACTAAGGTTTAGGAGATGAGTGAGCAAGAAATATTTGCTTATAGGATTTTAGAAAAATCCTGTTTATGATAATAAGAATGTGATGCCGTTTTTAACTTCAGTGCTGTACATGGATTTTGAAAATCACTCGTATCTCTGTGTGCTTGATAGGATGACTTTTCCACTTGTCCTCATTATTGTGCCATTTCAAAGTGCTTCCTCCTACAAAATCTGATACTCTTCCTGTCTCTCACACTCTCCATCTCATTTCTAAACACTCCTCATGCTTCCTGTCAAGTAGTCATCCACAGTTCACTTCTGAAATCTATACTCATTAAGTCTCTGACAGCGTGAAGGTTTTAATTGTCGTGCTGAAGTCATTTAATGCCAAACTCTGAAACCACTGATGGGCATCTTACCCGTCCTCCAGCAACCACTGATACTGCTTGCACACTCTTCTGTAGTTATTAAATCACCAAATATTCATGTTAATTCAAGGTATTTCATCATTTAGCATGATTTTATAAGCAGCACTGTCCTATATTTTCTCTTCTAGGATCATGGACCTTATAACAGCTAGGAGCTTTTGCTACTCAGATAGCTCCGTCCTGGCCTTACTTTTGTCAACAGAGGTTCAGACCCCTTATCAATAATTGGGCTGCCTCCTCCCTACCAACCTGGAGGACTATTACACACTTCCAACTACACTGCTTTATTTCACACTTGTGCTAGTGCCACTGTCTAATGTCCTTCTGGGGAATGCAGTATATATGGCAGGCTTATCACCCACTGGCAAAGCCTTCCTTTTTGTCCTGTACTTGGACACTGATTGTCGAAAATACAGTTGACCTCAATTTGAGCACACTAAGTTTCATACATTACTGATTTTATCTGAGTTATGGATAAAAGGTCAAGATATCAGATCACTATGTCACAATGAAAGTATGCTCACTTGTTAAAAGTTTGATTATTCACCAAAAAATATGGTTACCTTTCAAAAGACACATTAAGAGATAGCTGTTCAATTGGCATCCTACACTCAGGTAACACATAGTGCACCGGACATTCCCGATCAAATGTTTCTCAGTCTTTGTCTGCCCTCAGTGTATTTTTAACCTGCTAAACCAACTGCACGGCTGCCAAGAGATGGAGCCACTCAGAACTGAATAAGATTGTACTTTCACTTTCATTGCAGGGCACCTTAACAAATGGACAATTTAAAAAACAAACCAATTAACCTAACCTGTACATTTTATGATTTAGAATAAAGCTCACATGGAGAAAAGACTTTGCAAACTTCATACAGATGGTGACTATTCTGGGCCTCTGGAGCTGTAAGGCAGACTTGTAACTATTGCATTACTATAAATTCAGACTTTAAAAGTATGAAAATAGAAAGCAGCTATTAATCAGTAGTGAGACCATCTATGTTGTATGGTTTGGAGACGGTGACACAGGCAAAAAGGCAGGTGGCAGAGTTGGAAGTGGCAGAGTTGATGATGCTACGATTTTCATTTGGAATAACAAGGGTAGACAGGATTAGGAATAAGTATATTAGAGATACGACACAGGTACGACAATTTGGTGACCAAACGAGAGAGGCTAGGTTGAGATGGTTTGGGCATGTGCAGAGGAGAAATGAGGGGTACATTGGGAAGAGAATGTTAAGGAGGGAACTGCCAGAGGAAAAGAGGAAAGCGAAATAGGAGGCTTATGGATGTAGTGATGGATGACGTGAAGGCAGTCTGTGTGACAGAAAATGATGTAAAAGACAGGAATAGATGGAGACAGATGATCCACTATCAGGTCAGGCTGGGGAGTATGAACTGGCACACCCATCACATGACGAAATAGCTTGGGGTCCCAGTTTGCAACCACCCAGGTAGACACGCGGTCCAGTCCCACCCTCTGGAAATGACCGTCTATCCACTGCAGCCAGGTATCACCCTCGGAGAATAATGCCACATGGCCATTGTGCCATAACTGATGCTCCCTCACAATGAAGGTAATGTGCCTCATTCAGGACTTCGTGAGCAACCACTCATTTGAACCAAAGTCAAACCAGCGGTACCCAAGGATTCTCAGAAGAGATGCAGTACCAAAGGACTCCAGTCGTTGCTTCAGGTAACTGGATAGCATTCATAACTCGCAACCACATAGCAAAACAGGAAGCACCACGTCTCTAAAGACTCGAACCTTTATCCCTTTACAGAGATATCGGGAATGCCTCACACCCCTTTCCAGTGACGTTATGACCGCCCCATGATCTCCTTATCTGTCTACTGACTTCATAGGAAGAGTCACCAGAGACATGAATGTTGCTGCCGAGCTAAGTAAACCTCTCGACAAGGTCGACACTCTCTCCGCAGACAGACACACTGTTGATGGCTGTGCCCAAGAGGTCATTAAAGGCCTGGATCTTGTTTTTTATCTGGGACACTTGCAAGCACAGTCATACAGAGTCCTCACTCAGTCTCTCAAGAGCCCCGATCAGAGCCTCCATTGACTCCGTGAAGATCACAGCATCATCGGCAAAGTCAAGATCAGTGAATCTCTCTTCACACAAGGCCTCCTGCAATCCAAAGTGAATGACTGAACTGCAGTCCTACCGACACTTTGGTCAGCCCTGTGCTTCATCTGACAACAAAGGTATAAGCTGACACCTCTGCAGTGACTCCTTCAGACAAAAAGGCAAAAAATGGGTATACATTTTTGGCTTGGAACTGCAATCTGATCTGTGGTTGGATGCAATGGAAAAAATAGCACACCTATAAGCAGACACTGGATCTGTAACTAGAAAGGACCCTGATCCAGTCACCAGAGGTTAAACCTTTCTTTAAAACTAGCTGCATTCATTTATGCACTCTATTTGGAGATTTGAAAGCTAATGATCTGATCTCTTTGGGGTTAGAAACCACCCACTCTCTGCGAAGCAAAAAGCTCATGAACTTTCTTTGGCCTGGGAGCTCTTCTTAGAGTCTTGGAGCTGGACACCCTGAACTAGATCTAAGATGCACTCTCCCAAGGCAGACTCTGTGCTAGTGACTGAGCCCAGTCTGAGAAGACTGAGAAGCAGCATTACTTCAAGAAGAGAACTTCAGCACCTACACTCTTGTGCCAGACAGACTAATGCCTTTTCCAATAAAGTTGCAGAGAACACAGGAAAGAAACCAAGAGTGAGATGTGGAAGGCAGCATCACACACCACTGAAAAAGGACCACATAGCAAACATCAAGGATGCACTTCAATGCAGGAAGAGAACTCTACTTGAACCCAGAGGAACAACAACAATAAATTCACACAACGTCAGACATCATCCTTACAGATTTTGTATTGTAAATGTAATGGGCTTGAATTCAGTGTTTTAAAGACAAAATTCCTGGAAAATTCTGCTACAGGTTATTGATGATGGCTATCTACAAGACATAAATATTTACCTGTCTTGCAAAAGAGTCACCTGCTTTGAATAATCAGACTGCTTTGATTAGTATCTCATCCACACAGAATTAGGTGATATACAACTGCCAGCTTCATTTAAAAATGAACAAATTCTGGGGACATTGGTTTCTAATCCGGTACTTCTTGATAGCTAACAGCAATACTATTGTTGAACCAAAGTAAATGTGTTTACATTGTTGTTCTGCAGAGGAAATTGGCATGCACCATTGTTTTAACTGATTATCATGTTGATCTATGCAGAGATTGAAGCATTTATATATTTCTGGGTAAATGAGAATAAAGTAGAACCAAGAAGTATGGCCTGAGTCTCGGGACTGCTGCCTACTTCTTTTAAGGTTTTTCACCATATCGCTGTGGCTACACCCTACATCAAAAGTGGCTTGCACCTGGCCCAGGTTCCCCTAGGCCTGAGGTCGGTAACATAAAACTGTAGAAAACTTCTTACATTATACACAATATCCAGCATTTACTTGGTATCCCTGGGTGGCAGAAATAGAAATCTTTCACACATTTTCTACAACACCATGGAAAGCACACCAGCCCAGAACTGTCGTTTGAGCCCAAATACTGGTTATCCCAGGAACTGCATTTCTAACTAAATATCTCAAGGTAATTCATGAAAAATCGTTCTGTTAAGAAAGTTTTGCTCGGTTTCTTCTCTGTATTCACTGCTTTGTACTCTGGGAATCAATAATTGATTAACAATCCGGTTTTGCACCTTGTGGCCAAAATATGTTGCTCTCTGCAAATCTATTCCATTAGATAATTTTATAGCCTAACCTTCTTTCATATATGCAATATTTCTTTTTCTGAAGTTATTTGCTACCTGGATCTTCAGTGATCTTTATATATACAATGTGTTCACACTCTTTCATCAGCTATGTCAGGGGTCCCCAGCTCCAATCCTGGAGGACCACCATGGCTGCAGGTTTTCATCCTAACCCTTTTCTTAATTAGTGACCTGTTTTGCTGCTAATTAACTTCTTTTGAATTCATTTTAATTAACTTGCTCTTGAAGACTCAGCCCCCTTATTTGTTTCTTTTTCATTAATTAGCAGCCCAACAAAAATGAGATACAAATTAAACCAAAACATGACCAGAAAACATGTTTCCATCACACAATATCTCAAAGTAAAGAAAGGTGAAAGTTTCAGGAATGTTGATCTGCTCAGGTCCCCAAAACATTTTCTCTTAGAAAAGAGAAAATCAACCATTTTGGAATGTCTGCTATTGCACAATGAGAGCAGCAACAAGCCATATAATCAAAGAATGGGTTTAATTAGCAGCAAGAATCGGTGCCTAATTAAGCAGCTTGTTGGAGTGAAAATGGTTGGAGTTTGAGGCCCTGACTTAGCTGGTCTTCTGTTGGCTCCCTCACTTCATGTTTCATTCCTGCTTGGGTGCCATTTAAGGAAAGAAATTAAGCAATTCAGAGCAACGATGAAGAAATTCAGGGGAACAAATCTTAAAAAAAGTCAATTAAAATTAATTCAATAGAAGTTAATTAGCAGCAAAAAAGTGCACTAAGTAAGAAAAGGGTTAGAATGAAAACCTGCAGCCACTGCAGCCCTCCAGGACCGGAGACTGGGACCCATGAGCTGTCTTAAATGTGGAATTCCTTCAACAAATCATAAAGTTTGTTAAGCATAAGCTTTAAAACTCCCCTTCTCTTCCATCACCATTCATATCTGAATATGTTTTAGTGAGTAATAAGAAGAATACTGGGAGTTCTAACTTTATCAGTTAAAAAATCTAGTGGATCTTAAGCAATGTTGTGAAGTGGTGTTCTGTATTACTATCTCATCAGTTGATGTAACTCTTTTATTCATAATAAACATTCTTCATCAATCTGTGCCAAACACATTGTAATTCAGATTACAACTGTGCATCATACACATCGTTCTAGATTAAACTTATTCAGAAAATATCGGAAACTGTGAACAATACCATGTAGCTCTGGTCTAGTTAGACCATATGTTTTTGAATTCTCCTAAAAAAAGATTGTTTTTAGGAAAGATATATTTGCTTATCTGTTAGTAATGTCACACCTGATTGTTCCCAATTCTTTACGAATGAATGAATGTATGAATTAATTAATTAATATTAATGTAAAATAAATTTGTCAGGCTTTTGCTGCCTTTTTTCTGTTTTACCCCTGATGTTTTAACCTGTACTAGGCAATATTTTAAAATGGGACATTTTTCAAATAGCTTTCTGAAATGGGAAAGGGCGGGTTTTATGATTTAATGCATTGTAGGTCACTCGTTGAAACATTACATTGATTGTATTTTTGATTGGACTATTTTTTTATATATTGTAATGTGATTTTATGGTATTGTCTGATTGCTTGGTTATACCTCTTTTACTGTAATGCATATATTTTGAAATTAATTTTAAAAAATAATAAATGTCATTAACCACCTATGTATTTTCTGGTTAAGACTTTGGGAACCAGGAGTGCATTTTATTATAAAAAGAGTGTGAGGCAGGATCTAGAACTGGGCATAAGAAAACTTTTTAATATTAATTTTTATACTATTTTGTAAGAAACAACAGGCTATGTTAAGATTATTATAATTAACCTTTAGCAAGTAGTGAATGATGTCATAGTAGTGCATGTTTATTGCTGGTTCTACTACAAAAACAAGACATTTTCTTTATTACAGAATGTTTTTAAACTCAAACTTGGAACAAAAATAAGGCAGGGAAATAGAGTCTGCTGAGTAACATTGACAGAAAAAAAGAAGTAAACGCCTGAGGTGCACTGCTAGGCCATCATAGTACACAACACGCATACACATCCATACTCTGACCTGATATACAGTCCAGACAGATGCAGATAGAGCTCATTTAAAGGCATTAAGGGCACATTCATTTTCCAGGAATTATTTACAAAGTTGTATAACACAGGCAATCCATAGAATAACAGTAAAATGAATTATATTTTGTGGCCCCTATTCATAGCAGTGCAGTTTATTTTTAAAAAGTAGGACATGCAGCATAATGTCCACATGGAGATGAATGAAAATACACGACTGCACATTAGATCATTTTTATTTCAAGAAACTGCACAACAAATGCCCTGAAAGCATTTAATTTTGATCTGTATTTCGAATCCACCATACACCCTTAGCAGCTTCTTAGTAAGACTCTGCTTTGTAGAGTCATGCCATGAAGGATGTTCCTGGAAGCACCCATGAATTACTGACAGTTTATAACAAGGCATGCTCATGTACATCCATACTCATAGTAGTGGACCAGTTCAGAGTTGTCAGCTAATCTAATAAGCAGGCTTTTATTATGTGTGAGTTTTTTCTCCGTCTACACTGGTGTCCTTCTACAACCTAAAGATATAGAAGTTAGATTTATTTGCAAATCTAAATTATACCAGTGTGATGGATTGTATCCGGTGAATTTGGCATCTCATCCAAGCTTTGCTCCTGCTTTGTGGTGAAGGCTACTCAGAAAGGCTCACCATGAACCTATAATGGAATAAGTGGGTTTGGAAAATGAGTGCCTTTACAAAGTTCAAAGCACTTTCCCTTAAAGCATTTGTAAGTGATATCCTCCACAAATCATATCCACAGCTATCAATTTCCTACTGTATTTCACGGACAAGACAATATCCTAAAATATTCTCACCATGTTTAGTACACATATCCAGTGCAGGGAAAGTACAGCTCTGTAGTTAGTATCAAGAACCATCCAGAGGGAACATGGAAGAACATACCAGCTTCACAGAGGAGCCAAATCAGCCCAGGAATTAACCTGAACTGACTATTTACTGCAGCCCGACACAACAGAGTGTTGTCCATTGAACTGTCAGACTAATATATAACTAATACTAAGAACTTAAAAACTACATGTAAGGTGTCTGTGCTCATAAAAACCTTACCTTATACATAATAATAATGCTGCTAATGTAGATCTCTACAAAGCTCCATAATCATATGAAAGATAATAATTCAAGTTTATAGCTTTTGCACAATGGATTGCTATTACCAATGTCTTCAGATTAAGCAAGAAATCAATGCACTGATGGAAAGAACTAAAGTTACAATGCAGCTCCTTTTGTGTTACATTGAACATCAACTCTGATGGTTGTGTGCAAACAGAATAAAGCTGGTTGTGAAACTGAGAGTGTCCTTATTCTGCTAGGAGCAAAATGCAGTTTATTTTTATTTAGCTCAGGAAATTTCCTAAGGCAATAGGCTTTGGTTAAAGTGTTGTATAAGGAACACTGTGAAAATAACTGAGTAATTTTTTGTATACTTTTTTTTTGTCAGGGAATAACATTATTAGTTTACTGGAGGGCTTTACTATTGAACATGTTACATAAAAATGCATTTAAGTAAACCATTCTTGCTGTAAATCAGTTCTTGTTCTTCATTGTAACTTGGCTGTTGCTGATGGTCACTGCAAAACACAGTTTTAGATTAAACTGTATTCTTTTGAAATAAAACAGATAATTAGGGAATTTTGGGTATAAATATAATTTCACCCTGTAGCACACCCTGTAAAAATGATAGGTTTAATCAGATCTGAATGTAGCACTTTGATCTGTAATCTTACAACGTTACAAAATTTTTGAGGGTTTAGATCAAAAGCATTACAACAACAACAACAACATTTATTTATATAGCACATTTTCATACAAACAGTAGCTCAAAGTGCTTTACATAATAAAGAATAGAAAAATAAAAGACACAATAAGAAAACAAAATAAGTCAACATTAATTAACATAGAATAAGAGTAAGGTCCAATAGCCAGGGGAGACAGAAAAAACAAAAAAAAAACTCCAGACGGCTGGAGAAAAAAAATAAAATCTGTAGGGATTCCAGACCATGAGACCGCCCAGTACCCTCACAGACCGCCTTAGACACAGTGTTGTGGATTCCTTTAATTTATTACATCCAGAATTAATGAACAATGTACAATGTACACCTCCTCTATGTTCTGTCCATGGAGGACCGCTTTACTGAATTGTGCAAGTGTTTAAACTGACCAAGGCACGCCTTCACTCCTGGCCTGTGTTGTACCCAGGTCTTGAAATTCAAGGGGACATCCCAGTTCTCCACAACATAACATGTATTTATCAAGCAAGGGCCCCACCACAATTTCCATCCCCATTCTTTGAAATGTATTTCAAAATTTGGAGAAATACTGTGTGAAAATAAATATTCTGTAAATTTAAAAACATAGGCATACCACCCTTAAAGGTGATATCATATTGACCTTTCAAAAAAATACAGGTTGAAAACAGTAGTTAGTTTTTTAAATCTCGTTATATTATTTATTAGACAGTGTGAAGAAGGTAGAGTCAGCTACAGGGCTGCAGAATGTCACACAGTCGTGGAGGGGAGACCAACTGGAACACAATCTGCCGGGGATGCTGGTTGTTTGAATAGTAGAAGGCTCCTTAGAAAGATTAGTATGGTGGATGTTATAATAAGGGAAGGAGATTGGAGAATTGTTTCTGCTGAGAGGGCAACAGTGAAAAAAAATGGGAAAAGGAATACCAATATTTGAAGGTAGATTTTGGGGGTATTTCAAGCTTTGGCCCTTTTTAAACTTTTCTTTTTACTTGTCAGTTTCAGATTTGGCCCTTTCTTTGAAATTCTGCCTCTGAGAATGGCATCCCAGAGTCGGCTTTCACTGTTGCAGATGACAAAGGAATTTGGCATATATTAAGGAAGCAGGTAACCGAGGACCTGTAAGTCTTGAGAAAGCTTGCTTTCTTTTTAGTCATTCTGGTGTAAATTTGAAAGGGTTTTGTCATTTGTCATAATATAATCATTTTATTTATTTATTGGACTTCTGTAAAATTGTATCTAGGCCTTCCTTTTCTTTTTCTGTCCTGGTCAGACTCATATAGCTCTTTTTTCTCAAGACAGTTAATAGACTTTGCTTATGGAATCTTTAGTTTCATAGCAATCCATCACATTTAATAAACTTAATTTCACATTTCTTGAAAAATCTGTTTTGTTTTGGGCATTTTTTCAACCCACAAGTGAACTTTAGGAGTGATAGTTTTGAACAGAATAATGGGTTTCAGCTGTGCTGCTGCAATCACGAAGGTTTCTCTAATACTTAAATAGCATTTTAATATGATTAATTAAAGATGAACTAAGAGAGTTTACCATTAGGGCACTGGAATAATGAAGGCTGAAAATGAAGCTTTATAGTTGGATGTGTATAATAAATTATGAATCACCCATTTCAATAGTAACATCTTAGGTACACTTTTAAATAAGTTTAATAGTTATTTGAAAAAATGACTCGGTCTCTATCAAAAACATGAAAAATTATGTGTCATTCAAAACTTTAAAACATTCAAAAATATGTTTAACCAAATTCAGGGTCATGAGGTGCTGAAATCAATTCCAGGACAAGAGAAACAGAACTGGATGGAGCACCAGTTCATCACAGGGCCCATTCACACACACATCCACTGTCAGGCCAATATAAACTTTCACGTTAACCTAACACCCACGTGTTTGGGAATATGGGAGAAAAAGTGGAGTAGCAGGAGAAAAATCCAAGCAGACATTATGAGAATGGGCAAACTCCACACAAAGAACAACTTTGCAAAGGGATTTTAACCTAGAATACAAAATCTGTATTCTAAAGCAGTAATGCAAACCAAAGCACTGCCATGTAGAAGTAAGTAAGTGCAGTATAATTAAATTAACACACATTTCTATGGAATAAAGCACAGCCATAATTTTTAACATATAAAAAATTCCATATATGTGCACAGATATTAACTGATACTCATTTGCTTCTGCCTTGTACCCAGTGCTCCTGTGGGGGGTTCCATGCTTTTTGACCCTTTACCAGATTAGGTGAGTCTGAGAATGTTAGCCATTTATTTTAGCCATTTATGGACTAACAGAAAGACATTGTGAACGAGATAAGAAATAACTGGGCCTTATGGTCTCAAATACTTATTGAAAAGTACACGTTGTTCAGTACACATCTAGAGTATTCCCAGAGAGAATGCCATCATGGAAAATAAAAGTGGTTTCATTTGAGTTACATACAACGTGCGACCATTCCTATAACTTTAATCTTGCCAAAGTGATTAGTACCTCACCATTGATGTCTGTTTCTAAAATCAGTTTGGAAGTTTCTCCATATTATTGTGCATTTGTAAATTTATATATATTGGTCCCCACCTTCATTTTCCTAGTACTATTATTTGTCTTCTATACTTCTGCAAGATTGTTCTATCAGGAGTATACTTTTTTATCATATTGTGCTACTTACTTACTTACTTTTAAGCATGCAATTTATTTTATCACGACATGTCACTAATGTATAAGTGTAATACATAAATAAAATATTTTATTGCAAGATTAGCTGGTTCTCCCTTTAGTCAATGTAACACATTGCCAAAGCTGTGTGTCCAAGGTGGGGGCATAGAAATGCAGAACTGTCTGGTGCTTAAGGTATTGACGATGTACAAATGGAGTATGTAATCACAACAACCCAGATCAAGACCCAGACAGGCCTCTAGGTAACTTACTATAGCCCCCTAACAGCTAGTTGTCTTTACTTTTAACAATGCAGCACATGGACACCCAGTAGTTTAATGCAATGCAATATTTCCTACTCTTGGGTTAAGTATGAGGACACGTGTTTCATCAAGCTGAGTGTTTGCACCTTGCTCTTTTTGGGGCTTGTCTACATTGTTTCTTTGAGCCAGGGGTTTGTCCCCCTTGGTCAATGTAGCATGCTGTGACTCAATCGTTTCATTGTGCAGGCCCATTGTTGCGCCCAGAATGCCCTAATCCTCTCCTGATTCACAACCATTTACAGTAAACATCACTCAGTTAGATAATATGATTTTGAGAGAGTGCCAACCATATAAAGTACATTCTACTCAAAAGGTTGTTATATAGACTGAATCGCCTTCTAAAGGCAGATTTTGAACAGGACCTTGGCCTTCAGTTTGTATTTCCCTGAATTTTAAAATTATTTTTCAGTCTGTTATTGTTATCATATATAATTACCTATTCCAAGAAAGAACTATGGTGCAAGATGTATTAATTGTCTATGAGTAAAAGAACAAAACAGAAGTATCTTTATTTTTAATCTAAACAACTTTGATTTATTAGTACAGGCACAAGCAGACTAAAAAGTTGGTTAAATGGTAGACAGGAACTACAGATATTTACACTTGCTTATCTAATAAATATTTAGGTGGATCTTGCAGCATGCACCAGTTTACAAACAGATCTTTTTACAAAGTGGTGACATAGATATGAGTTTTCCTCACTTCTGTTCTGGTGGTCAACTGTGAATTTTTGCTTCTTAAATAATCCATTTTTCACTTGGAGACCTATGACCTGTGTTTGATTCTGCCCTAATCATGATCCGCATCAACCCTGCACTGACACCATTTTGTTTGTGTGAGGTTTCATCTGAGTGCTTTAATCCTTCACATGTCACAAAGACATGTTGTTTGTACTAATCATGGATACTAAATTCATTTTTTATTTTTATTAAATGTAATTAAAAGCAAATAACTATTCATACAATCAAATCAAACTTAACAAAACCAAAATTCAACCCCCACCCAAAAGAAAGAAAGAGAGGAGAGCAAGCCAACAAAACAAATCTTTAAAGCAGCAAGGAAGGAAGAGTTTCCTTTCCCCCTATATAGAGGATTATTCTAAAATGTTATTTATTAGATCCTACCATTTTTTTAAACATTTTTGAACAGATCCTCTTGGTGAGATTTAGATTTTTCCCAGATTCATATCTATTTGAAGCTTAATTGCTCGTAGAATGCAAAAACATTATCGATGTACAAGTCTCTAAATGTTTTAATTCCAGACATTTTCCAAACATTAAATACTGTGTAAGTCTGAAAAGAGTGGTTGTCATGTAGCAGTGCAACAGATAAGAACTTCTCTTTCTTAAAGTGCTTTCTACATTGGTTCCATATTCTCAGTGAATGAAGGGTAATTGGATTAGTAATTTGTATTTACGTGGGTACAGAACAGGCATATAAAGAAGTATTGCAGGGTTTTAATTCTATTGCAGATTTGTGTCAATGTCCAGGTTTTATGGCCTGTATATTTTCCACCCAGTAATAAAATTGAAAGTTAGGTAGTGCCATGCCCCCTTCTGCTTTAGGTCATTGTAGAGTTGCCATTTGGATGTTTAGAATTCCAAACAAATGACGTTATGATTAAATCTAATTTCTTTAAAAATTATTTGCTAATGTATATTGGGATGGTTCAAAATAGTAAAAGAGCTTGAGAAGGATGTTCATCATCACATCTTGTTTAATTTTTTTCCATGCATATATCAAAATTTTGTTGAAAAAGAGTTTTACATTTACTTGTGATATTTTCCCCTAAATATTTAAACTGATCTGCTAAGATAAATAGGAAGGTGTCCAGTCTAGTTTTCTGTGCTAGAGAGTTCACTGGAAAAAGCACACTTTATTCAAATTAATTTTGAGTCCAGATATCTTTTGAAAATCTGCTAGTGCTTTTAGCACTGCTGGCACAATTTTTTTTTTGTACAATACCATATCATTTACATATAATAATATTTTCAATTCAAGTCCTTCTCCGAAAATTCCCTTTATATTTGATACATTTCAAAAGTAAATAGCGAATGGCTCTAGGGCAATTGCAAAAAGCAATGGTGAAAGGGGACATCCTTGTTGAGTAACATGTTGTAGTCTGAAATAATGTTTTTAATACAAACTGAGGCTTCTGGACTAGTATAGTCCAATGCTTGCACTTATGTTTGGACCAAACCCATATTTGTGCAATGTATTGAACAGGTAGTCCCATTCAACCATATCAAATGCTTTTTCTGCATCCAAAGATTGTAAGATCTCTGGGCTGTTAGATTTAATGAGTGAATATATTATATTAAACAGACATCAAAGATTAGAAGTTAAGTGTCTGCATTTAATAAATCTTGTGATATTACAGAAAGAAGCATTATTTCAGTCCTTCTAGCTAGAACTTTGGACAGTATCTTAATGTCATTATTCTGACATGAGATTGGTCTGTATGATGCACATTTTAGTAAGTCCTTATTTTTCTTAGGAAAAACAGAAATTACTTCTTGGCAAAAAGTTTGAAGTAGAAATTCGTTGTATTTAGCTTCTATAAATGTTGCTAAAAATAGTGGTCCCAACTTATTTGATGTTTTTTTAAATAAAAATTCCACTGGGTAGCCATCAGGACCAGCTGCATTCCCACTCTGAAGTGAGCTTATAACATGTAGTAATTCTGAGAATATCAGAGGTTTATCTAGTTCAGCAGCACTAAGAGTATCTAGCTGTGATATTTGTAATGAGTTAGGATCTAGAACTCATTAGTTTGTGTCTCATCTTCTTTAGACTGAGTGGAATATAAGGACTTATAGTACTCTCTAAATGTGTGGGTTATATTTTTATGGTTTATTATTTTATCTCCATCTATGCTGGTAATTACTGTTATTGCACTGCGGACTTCCTGCATGTGGATTTATTGAGCTAAAATTGTAGTGGCCTTCTCTCCATGTTTACAATAAAGATGCCACAACTTAAAAGATGAGCTGCTCCGTTTCTTTAGTAGTCAAGAGGTTACATTCGGATTCCAAAACCTGTCTTTTCCTATTAGGTGCCTCATTTGAAGACCTGGGGCATCATGTATAAATGGTGCGTTCACACAAAAATGTTGCATACGAACGTTTCCACGCTCACATCGCGATGTATAAAAACTAAACTTGGGGTAAAGCCATGCACATTTTCACACCAGCTAAATCCTTGGCGTATTCAACTTCTCCGCTCAGTTTTGCAAACTGGCGGTACCCAGCATCAAAGCAGTGTATTTGTTCCAGTGTGGTTTCCCTTTCTTTTTAGATCCACTTCCCTGACGAAGCTTTATCATATACACTGAAATTAACTGCATATTATTTTTTAGTTTAAGGCGTCTGATTGTAATTAACCTGTAACAATATAATGGTCCACAGAATGGCCAAGCTATTCCAAATACCATAGCTGTTATAGCGTTGTTACTCTCACTGCACCTTCTTCTTCTTTTTCTTCTTTCAGCTGTGGAATCACAGCTCTACAGCAGTTGATTGGAAAGAGAATTATCGGTATACAGCATCTAGCACACACTGCCTCAGCCATGCTGTCTTTTTGAACTGCTCTCATATGACAAATGCTTCAGAGTCTTCTCTGTAGGGACATTGTGGTTCAAAAACATTTTCACCCCAAAAGCTCTAAACGCACTCAATCAGTCCATCAAGTGCTCCTTATAGAACTGTTTGTACTTATAAGTACAATTACCTCACTGTAAATTTTGTGATTTATGTAGCGGAAGAACATGGAAGTCAGCGTACACATAGATTCATGCATCTGGATTTTTTGTGCGTACACCATGTTTTAGTGTGAATTCTATGCACGGCGTTATGCATGAGGCCCCTGGTGTATTCTAGATCTTTTCTGCCAATTTTGCTGATTAACTTAGACACCTGCTTGGTTTCCAATGTATTTTTGTGAGAAAGATATAAAATAATCTGTCCTCTGGGGATGTATTTGTCTCCAGAATATAATAAATTTTCTTGGATATGAATTCTGTACGGTGCTTATCAGTTAATGACAAGGGGTTAAGCAGTTAGCTACGAGATGAGTGTGTAGGACGTAGTAAGTTAAGCTCCTTGATCAGGGGAGCGTGGTCAGAGATAACAATAGCATCATGCTTACACAACTTGATGATGGGCAAAAAATTATTGTCTATGAAAAAATAATCAATTCTTGAGTAACAACAATGAACTTGTGAGAAGGAGGAATGTTCTGAAAGGTTAGGATTTAAATGCGCCATGGTTCTAAGTTCTTATCAATTACAAACTGTGTAAATATTTTTGCAGGATTATATTCTATAGCCACTGTAGCTGAAGACCTATCCAGGTCTGGATTTAAAACACAATTAAAGTTTTCACATTAGGAATACATTTTGGATGAAATCTCTACCATCTGCACAAGGTGCAGAAAAAATGTGTCAGAAACACTTTAGAAATAAATAAATTGTTCATCACCTATTGCCCTTCAGGATTACATATTACATCTGACACTACAAATTGGACCGCTCTCTGTATTAAGATTCTCACACCTCTAGTTTTCTTAGTATAGCTGCAGTGAAAAATGTGGCCAATCCAATCCCTTTGCAACTGAAGCAAGTTCTTACTTATGATGTGAATCTCCTATAAAAATAAATTTAAACCTCTTAAGTGAATTAATACTTTGTCTTTAATTCATGATTGCAACCTATGACATTCCAGCTCACAAAGTTTAGTTTGGTCATAAAAACATTGCTTCTAAACTTTTGTTGATATTTTGTAGTAGATTTTTACATATGATACCTTTGACCTACATAGATTTTATATCATTGCCAGGTGTTATGAACCCCCCAGCAATAGTGTAGAAAATGTTATAACTGAGGTATCTTGTATCACACACATACGACTGGAAGGCAGCAAAAGGGCTTGAATAATAGTAGTACCTTGCCAGACCAGGGGGTGGCGAGCTACACTGACTTTCTCTCTCAATCTTCTGCTGACCATCAATGGGAAATCCGGCTATGTGACTGTAATAAGTGTGTATGTTTAATATGTCACTGTGCTTTGTATAAACATATTTTATAAATCTACTTTTATTTCTACTCACATGTCCAGCTAACACAAAGCCAGATTTAGCACACAGGAGTTCACCATATAAGGCAAGCATTTTAAGACAAGACAAGTTAGGGACAACTGCAAAATGGGCAGTCAGACTGATGACCATTGTATACTATTTCTGTGTGTCAAACTCAGCATGAAACTGTATCCTCTTTGCCTTGTTTGGAATGGTATGATTCATCTAAGTGGAGGCCTGCACATGAAGAAAGAGTATAAAGCCTTGGAACATTGCCCGGCACACCTTTGAAGCCGATGGACAGATTGGAAATAACGTCATCCGATCTGGAAAATCCTTCCAATGCAGCGACGAAAATGGCAGACTTTATACATAGGGCCCCCATTTCCGAACTGGGTTCTCATCATGGCTTCCTTCATCTGTTATGCAGCGTAAACCGACATTAAAGAAAGCTAAGTTATTTCTCCAATGTGATTTCTTACCGCCATATCACTAAATGATGGGTATCACCTTTTTATATCTATACTAATAAAAGGCAAAGCCCTCACTGACTCACTCACTCACTCACTCACTCACTCACTCATCACTAATTCTCCAACTTCCCGTGTAGGTAGAAGGCTGAAATTTGGCAGGCTTACACCTTACAGCTCACTTACAAAAGTTAAGCAGGTTTCAGTTCGAAATTCTACACGTAACAGTCATAACGGTCGAAAACGGTCGACAACGTCCGCCATGTTGAACTTTCTTATTTATGGCACCATCTTCACGAAATTTGGTAGGCGGCTTCCCTGCGCTAACCAAAACCGATGTATGTACTTATTTCGATGGTATGACACCACTGTCGGCCGCCATATTGAACTTTCCAACGTCACTAATTTTCCAACTTCCCGTGTAGGTAGAAGGCTGACCCCATCTTCACGAAATTTGGTAGGTGGCTTCCCTGCGCTAACCAAAACCGATGTACATACTTATTTCGGTGGTATGACGCCACTGTCGGCCGCCATATTGAATTTTCCAAACATCACTAATTCTCCAACTTCCCGTGTAGGTAGAAGGCTGAAATTTGGCAGGGTCATTCCTTACAGCTTACTTACAAAAGTTAAGCAGGTTTCATTTCGAAATTCTACGCGTAACGGTCAACAATGTCCGCCATGTTGAACTTTCTTATTCATGGCCCCATCTTCACGAAATTTGATAGGCGGCTTCCCTGCGCTAACCGAAACCAATGTATATACTTATTTTGGTGGTATGACGCCACTGTCAGCCGCCATATTGAACTTTCCAATGTCACTAATTCTCCAACTTCCCGTCTAGGTAGAAGGCTGAAATTTGGCAGTATCATTCCTTACAGCTTACTTACAAAAGTTAAGCAGGTTTCATTTCGAAATTCTACACGTAACGGTCATAATGGTCGACAATGTCCGCCATGTTGAACTTTCTTATTTATGGCCCCATCTTCACGAAATTTGGTAGGCGGATTCCCTGCGCTAACCGAAACCGACTTATGTACTTATTTCGATGGTATGACACCACTGTCGGCCGCCAAATTGAACTTTCCAACGTCACTAATTTTCACAATGTCCGCCATGTTGAACTTTCTTATTCATGGCTCCATCTTCACGAAATTTGGTAGGCGGCTCCCCTGCGCTAACCGAAACCAATGTACATACTTATTTCGGTGGTATGATGCCACTGTCAGCCGCCATTTTGAACTTTACAACGTCACTAATTTTCCAACTTCCCGTGTAGGTAGAAGGCTGACCCCATCTTCAAGAAATTTGGTAGGTGGCTTCCCTACGTTAACCAAAACTGATGTACGTACTTTTTTCGGTGAAATGACACCACTGTCGGCCGTCATATTGAACTTTTCAACGGTCTTTGTTACTTATGGGCCCATCTTCAAGAAATTTGGTATGCGGGTTCCCAACGCTGACTGAATCCTACTTACGTACATATATACGTCCATAGCCTGCAGCTCGGTCACCGTGTGAGGCGGCATTGGGTCCCCCATCCCAACGCCTCCCACGTTGTTGGCTGCCTGCCTATATAAGGCCGTCTGTCGCTCCAGTCTCTACATTCCCTTTCTTGGTTCGCCACGGTATTCACGTCTCCCTGCTGATAACTACAGCCTTTTTATTTAATCCGCGGCTTCTCTGCTGTTTTATTGTTCATTTATTACGATTATAGTTATTGTGTAGGTATTTTAGATTTACTTTACATTGCTCAGGTACCCATTTCCTTTATCATTCCAACCGTACCCCCATTAACATGTCTATCGAGGTGATCACAATCGATCAAAGAACTGTCACTTACCAAGTGGTTTCCATGCCCGGAGATGGCACCTGCCTTTTCCATTCTCTTTGTTACATATTGCACGGCCATATCAGGCTCACTCTTGATATCCGGAGGAACATTGTGTCTTATGTATTGAATGACTGGGACAGGTTCAAGGTGTGGACTGATGATGGTACAGGAGATAATTATACTACACAGGAGCACTAGAAGAGTGAAATGTTTAAGTGTACCGAAATGGCCAAATATTTTACACCTTTGGACAACCGCCAATGCCTCTTAAACATCTTAGATTCACAGGTGACGATTTCAGTAGTGGACACTTGGATGTTTAGAAATGTTTAAACTCTCAAAAGCTGGATGTGAAGTTATCAATGAAACTGGTTGTATACTTACAACGCTTGACAGATGCCGAATGTCTCTCAACACAAGTCCTACAAATACTGTCGTAATTGAAACAAACCATGAAACTCAAACCGATTATGACAGCAGCAATCCAAGCTGTGAGATTTGAAACAAGATTACTGTTCACATGGCCAACTGTACGTTGCATGCTCAAGAGTAAGCTCAGCACACAGCTACAGCTTGGTCATATTACAACTGGAGGGCCGAACTGACAACGTGGCATACAAAGAGATCCTTAACAAATAATTATTGGTATATTTTCCCTCAGTTTTAAAAAGGTTTAATTGTCTTCTTAATAAAAATTTTAAGGCAGTACTTCGCCGCTGCGAAGCGCGGGTATTTTGCTAGTCTATACTAATAAAAGGCAAAGTCCTCACTGACTGACTGACTGACTCACTCATTCACTCACTCACTCACTCACTCACTGACTCATCACTAATTCTCCAACTTCCCGTGTAGGTGGAAGGCTGAAATTTGGCAGGCTCATTCCTTACAGCTTACTAACAAAAGTTAGGCAGGTTTCATTTCGAAATTCTACGCGTAACGGTCATAACTGGAACCTACTTTCATCCATATATACGGCCATAGCCAGCAACTCGGTCGCCGTGTGAGGCGGAGTTGCGTCCTGCATTATTACGCCTCCCACGTAATTGAGTTACTGCCCATATAAGGTAAATATTCTCGGGTGAAGGACTGTGCTTAGCATATTCATAAGTGCAGCTACTGCGGAAACCCTCTGACGCTGAACAAGCCTTTGTACACAAATCAATAGGAAAGCAAGGTGTAAAGCTTAACTTTAAATTAGGTTCATAGACACGCTGCCGCTGGCATTTGTCATGCCTAAGACGAATACGATATTCGCAAGATACAAGTTTAATGAGAGGATGCAGGGTATAAACAAGACTTTTCAGCACTTTGTAGCGGAGTTAAAATTGCTGGTGAAGGACTGTGCTTATGCAAACGAAGATGAGATGGTCAGGGATAGAATAGTGTTTGGCACAAACTCAGCAAAAGTACGAGAGAAACTTTTAAGTGTCGGGTCTGAGCTAACATTAAATAAAGCCATGGACATCGCGAGATCGCACGAGATAGCACAAGCACAGCTGAGAAGCTTCGATGCATGTACTCTGGGTGGCTCACGTGAACTGACTTTACAGGACTGGGAAAGGTTAAATTAAGTTCATAGACATGCTACCGCTAAATATTCGCAAGCAAATCCACAACTTAATACCAGGTATGCCTGTTAAAAATCTTGGATTCACGAGTACCAATTTGGGTATTGAACACTTAAATGAATGAAACCTGTTATCTTTACAACAGTTGACAAACACGGAATATAACTTGAACACAACACATCCTCCAAATACTAACCTGATTGAAAGAAATAATGATAATCAAATCCTTGATGACAGCAACACTCAGTAACACTCACAAAACAATTACATTGACAATTATGTTACGTTATTTTTAAAATGTTTCTTTTTCTTTTTTTATAACTTCTTTAACACACTACTTCTCCGCTGCGAAGTGCGGGTATTTTGCTAGTTATATCTATATAACACGCCGCAATTAAAAAAGAACTCATTCCAACAAGGGAGCTAACAACCCCTACTGGATACAGTCCCAGCGCCATTGATGACATTACTTCCGGTTCCAGTACCTTTGATGACATCACTTCCTGTACTGGTGCTATTGATGACGTCACTTCCAGCCATGAAAAAGTCACTTCTGGTCTCGATGACGTCACTTCCTGTACCGGCCTTGAAAGCAGCCATATTTGCACTCTTAAATCAGTTCTGTTTTGGACTCCAACCTGTAAACAACTCAACCAAAACACTAATTTGCAGCCAAGGCATAATATACGGGTGACTGCCCCAAACCCTTTTGATGTCTGTGGTCTGTTAGTGTGACACTTGATAGTATAGTCCCAATACAAGAAATCTAGTGAATGATGTTAAACAATTCCCATGGAGACTGAGATAACGTATGATAGTACATTCCCAATACAATAAATCAAGGATATGAAGTGGAAAAAAACATCTTGTAAATAGCTAGTTACTTAGTTGTTGCTAGAAAGTGCATATATTCATTGAAAGAGATTCTAATGTAATATAATAATTGAGCAAAAAAGGAAAGGTAGCCAAAAAGGAAATAGAATGTACAGTAACGGCAAATGTCACATTACAAAATGGTCCCAGTTGTAGCAGAATCTTCTTTGACTTGTCAGAACACAGTATGACTCATGATTGCGTTTCAAAAGGATGTTGGGATCAGTCTGCTTAGCTCTTTTTATGCTTCATTCGGAGAGCTAAAAATGTACAACTGACTTTCAAAATTCACTTTTAATTTTTCAGATTACAAGAGGCTGTATCTTATATCAGCACTGTGTAGAGTAGTGTGTGTAGAGTAGTATGTGTCGCGTTCAGCAGCTGTTGCAGGAGAAAAATATGGGGAGATATGAATGTGGTTATTTTCATATATAATCTCTTTCTGTCTAAGAAGGGGCATGAAATTTTGTTTGGCCTGTAGTTTGTCAAAATGGACAATAAGACTTCTCGGTTTTGAGGCATTCAACCCACGTATGCAGTAGGCTGGATATTAAATTCTGTTGTTTAGAACTGAGTGTGGCTGTCTGCAGATAGACAGATGAAAGTTATTTGCTGCCTTTATTTGTGCTACAAACAAATTGTACATTTTCTTTCTCCCTTTATTGTGGCAGTTCAAAAATTGATGTTTGAAGAGTTGTCATCCCTGAGAAGTTCTTTTCCCATGTCCCCTCAATATTAGGACACACGTTGACATGTTTTCATCCTGTCCAGGATTTGTTTCTGCTTTGTGTCAAATATGGCCAAATTAGGCATCAGCCTCTGGCTATTGTAAATCACATAATGTGCATTTGGTATAATAGAAAGATGGATAAATATGTAGTGGATGGACATTTTCTTGTTAAGTGTGGTCACCAACATAAACAGGATGTGTCATCTTGATAATTTTAGTAATGCAATATACTTTGTAGTTTCCAATAATATGTTCATTAATCTTGATTTATTATTTTAATTCAATCTTTATCAATTATTTTTGAAAGGCAAGCTGAGATGACTTAATCAGGATAGCCAGTCAAGACATTGATTTTGGCTTTTTTGTTAAAATGTTGCCATTCTTTAATCCTTACAAAACACTATTTTTAACTTGCTGTTACAAAATTTTAAAAAAATGTAGTCTGTGAATGACAATGCAAGTGTGAGCATTCTGTAATAGACTGGTACCCCAGTTATTTCCTACATGTCATTAAATTCTGCTGGTACAGGCTCAGACACCTTGCAACAATCAATTTTATTAAATGGTTTGAAAATGGATGGTTGGATGAAAACTGAAGAGAACCCCCATAAATATCAGATGCAAGATCAAGATGCAAATTCCACACTGAAAAGTGAGATAAGAGAGTCCATGAAGCTGTGAGATAGTCATGCCAACCGCTGTGTCACCATAGTGTCCTATAGCAAATATTTAAATCATATTGTTTTGTGTTTTTACATTAACACTTTATTGTTTCTCTATTGCCACAAATGAAATTCCTTTAAGATTTATTTTTGAATCCTTACCTAAGAGTGCCAGCCCTTGTAGATTCCTACTACCGGATCAAATAATGGTGGAAAGGATTAACACTATGGTGGGGCCCCTGCTTGAAATTTGAACTTTGAACTATGTTTGTCAGCAAGCAGCAATGAATATGGCAGTGAGCCTCCTACTGAATATTTTATTAATTACTGTTTTCACAGACTTTGGTTGCAATTCAACAGTAAGTCTTTCAACTGCCATGATTTGCACTTCTAGCACACAGTTAAGGTTATCATATACTAGCAAAATACCCGCGCTTCGCAG
>JANRMT010062796.1:38719819-38762073 GCA_026402145.1 Polypterus bichir lapradei
TTTGCTTGTGTGCTTCAGTAAGTTACCGTCCCCTCGCTCTTACTTTTTTACCGTTCATCTAATGAATACACTGAGTATGGCTTTACCAAAACAATCATTGATCGCGAATAAAGTATCCATTATTCATGAAGCTTCAATAGGTGATCTGTCTTTCTGCGTTAACCGCATGCGTTTTCATACGTCTCAAACTAAGGGGATGCGAGGTTAAAATAAATCGAGAAGCGCACGTACATACTTAGTGAATCCCCTCTCGGGAATCGAACCTCAGACGTGGGCGCTACAGGCGAATGCTCAACAATTGCGCCACGGCGTGTGGTTTATCTATTTGAGCGTAGCAGTGTAATTCAGTTTTTTTTCAGCACTCTTTGGAACTGTTGCTTTTTGTCTGCGCACTGTGTCAGTTCACGTGAGCCGCTGAATATGGTTTTATATGTCACTCGCTCGCTTCTAATTGTTTCGCTGCCTTCTTAATTATATAATGCATGTTTTCTAAAGCGCGTTTTGTAGCTCTTCCTGGCTTTCTACGTAATGCATGATTACGTGAGAGGCGTGATGATGTCATACGAAACTCCGCCCCTACAGCTGAACTCCATTACAGTAAATGGAGAAAAATAGCTTCTAGTTATGACCATTATGCGTAGAATTTCGAAATGAAACCTGCCCAACTTTTGTAAGTAAGCTGTAAGGAATGAGCCTGCCAAATTTCAGCCTTCTACCCACACGGGAAGTTGGAGAATTAGTGATGAGTCAGTCAGTCAGTCAGTCAGTCAGTGAGTCAGTGAGTGAGGGCTTTGCCTTTTATTAGTATAGATTAAATGTATTTAATTTCTGCTTCTCTGAGCACCGTTATTCATATCATATGTCTTGTTCTAGCTTTGTCACAGTACTGTAAATATATGCTTTAGAGACATAGTATATGAATGCAAAAAAAAACCCATTCAAATCAACATTTGTATAAGATTTGTATACAGATGAGAATAATGCTGAACTTTTTTCCTTTATTAAAAATAAATTACAATAAGTTTGTCAATGAATATTTGAACATAAGCAATACAAAAATTTCATAGTAAATTCACATTTAGCTTCACCAGAAAAGTGTGAAGTTAGATAATCCATTATATGGTTGTCATTCAAAAATACTGAAACATCTGGAAGGTTAACAGAGGCACAGCATGTTTACTGCAGAATATCATCTTGTAACATCCTATAAAATCTATAAACAGTTCCTTGGTTGGAACATTTGATTTTTTTCTAATTTTAAATTGGTTAGGACATCCTTTCCCAATATAGTATGTGTGCATTGAGATTTTTGTGCAGAATAAGATAAGGTAATGTGAGCATCTGGTAATACTCTGAAAAGTGAATTAGGACTAAGCATGGTTCCAATGCTGTTTAGGTTGTCAAAGATTTTCCTATTACGGTTTGAGTGACCAAATGATGTGGGTGCTGATAACATCATTCATAATATGGACCTTGGCCCAGATGTATTTTATATAAGTCAAGATAAAGATATTTCAGTATAGTTTTGACTAAATTAGACCATGTTTGCACAGATTATTGAGGAATATTTTTTGTTAATGGCTGACTTCCATTATTTGTCAAAAATTCTGATTGGTTTATTTTCCAATGCTTCCTGAAATAGAGTTGGTAGAGTGCTGAAATGTTGCTTACTCGTATATGTTTATTATAGCAAAATAGAATTCAACCTCTAATTAAAGATCAGGGAAGCCTGGTAAGTAAGGCTGGGTGATACAAAGAGTATAAGCAACACATTGTTGCTTATTCTTTGTGGGACATAGTAAATGACACTTGCACATTGAGTAACAATTGTAACATAATTTTTTTATACCTTTGAATTCAGCAAGTTGGTTTATTAGGTCATCCACATAGTGGTATATACCCAAAAGGTTGGTATTGCGGCCAATCTGTCTATCGTCATAACCCTGCAGGCCAGAGGAATGGCCTGAGCTTATCCATCCATTATCCAACCCGCTATATCCTAACTACAGGGTCGCAGGGGTCTGCTGCCAACACAGGGCACAAGGCAGGAAACAAACCCCGGGCAGGGCGCCAGCCTACCACAGGGCACACACACACACCAAGCACAATTTAGAATCGCCAATGCACCTAACCTGCATGTCTTTGGGAGGAAGCCCACACAGACACGGGGAGAACATGCAAACTCCACACAGGGAGGACCCGGGAAGTGAACTTGGGTCTCCTAACTGCGAGGCAGCAGCGCTACCCACTGCGCCACCATGCCAGCTGGCTATATTAAACTATGCACATACTATACCACTGTCTAGTTATGCTGTTAGGCTACATACACAAGTGACACTATTTTTTTTTTTTTAACTCTACGTCAGTTTTTTTTTCTTCATAGGTTTCAAGGATTTCAGTTGTACTTTATCATGGGATCAATTCAAACCAATAAATGCTTAGTGTGTGAAGGGAAGTAAATGCAGATAAAGAGGGCTTTTGCCCTTCTGCTCCACTGAAGGTTTCTTTCCTACTTGGGCTCAATTTAGGACATCTGTTTTATGGTGTGACAGGTATACTGCCACAGTCAAATTCCCCACATCTCATTTCCCTGGTGCAAGTGGCACCCAGCCCAAGGTAGATCAGGGTCTTGATAACAGAAGTGAGAGCCCCAAGCGTAATGGGAGATGCTTCTGGTACTTAAACTGTTGAACCATATCACTCAAAAGTGCAGTTTTGGTGTAGGTCCTTATAATAGACAATAGAAATTGATGGAAAATATGAGAATGAAAGTAATACAACTTGTTCAAATGTATCAATCTACTAATAAAACATGGTGGCTTATCATCATATTACAATTAATATAACGTGATATGGCTGTTACTGTTCTGCAGAGTGGTTTGTCACAGTGAAATGACCTATTGTCACAAACATAATGCACAAAGCGCGCCCTTTAAGTTATGTTATTTTGAAATGTTTCCTGTTGTGTGAAATTACTAGGTTTGAATAAATACTGTTTTATTAAATTTAACTTGGTTTTGATTTCCCTGTGTTTTACATGCAGGTTTAAAACTGTTCTAATAAGAAACCACTAATGATTATAAGGAAAATTGATTTAATGCAGACATACATTGCAGCCTGCAGGGGCTACTAGAATCATCAAATTGGTGTGACTGTATGAATCAAAGAGTTAAATCAAGCATTTATAAAGTGGTATGGAGGAGATTACAAAATATTGAGATATATATTGTGTATCGCGAAATAGCCTAAAAAAAATGGTCATATCACCCATCCTGTCTTTTAACATATTTAACATAACTTGTGGTGTACATATGATAGAAAAAATAGGTTGCTAGGATTAGATTTGAGATACAGATGACTGAATTATGCATCATCAATACAGAAATCTCTAAGGGTCCCAATGCAAAAAATCTTACATGTTTTGAAAATGTCATAACTCGCAGAAGTATCCAGAAGTAGAAATGGCAAGATTCTTATTTTGTCTTATTTTACACATCTATTCTTTTAAATCTGTACTTTTTTTATCATTTTAAAGAATAAACCAACAGAATATCAATATCACTACTAAAATATGAGTAAGGGTCACTGGAAGAACTTCTCACATACTAGAATACTTGGCAAGACCTAGTGAAGGATTAGCTGCTGAAATGTGAGCTCCTGGTGTGCTTCTGTTATGTGTACTGCTCTTTTTTTTTCTTTCTTTCAGTAAATGGGTCTGTGCTGGGTTTGTTTAAAGGAATTAGAGGTACATTCTGTTTTCATGTCAAAATTAGCATGAAAATTTTAATTTTGGAAATATGCACACTTTTTGAATTACAAACAACTACTTTATTAAAGTCTGTGCATTTCAAAAAAGAATTTGAATAATTCTTACTTTTTACAAGCTACAATGAAGATGAATTTTTTTGCAATGATCAAGTACTAACAATGGACCATCAATCATTCTAAGTACACCTTGCAGTAGCCTGCAGAATAGGCCTGGACAGGGGTAGGGGTGACATTCAATCCCAATCTCTGTTTTTCACATCTAATGCCTGGTTTAGAGATTCTCCTGGTGGTGCCCTGAGAAACGGGGCAGAGCTGGATTTAGACATTGCAGTGGGGTGCACTTGTGCATTCATGTGCTGCGGTTCAATCAATTGAGCTTATACATTGATTGCATGTATACATAACTAGAGGCCAGTGGCATTTTTAGAATGAAAATTCTGGTGGGGCCTTGCAGACCTGAGATAGTCATCATGAGAAGCCTTGTGGAGGTTTTGCATGTGTGTGTGTGTGTGAGAGAGAGAAAGAAAGAAAAACAGATAATCAAGCACTTAAAAAGCAGAACTTATGCTAAAATCCATTAGCCTGGGTACATGGCCTTCTGCAATCTTGGGAAGAATCCCAGTTTGGGGAGCGTATTGTCACGTGAAGATTGAAGATTCTGTACTGGATATGTCTGATTTGTCACTGTCACATTGTCTACCAAAATTTCCCAGATTTTCTGTTGGTTTAAAGGTAAGGCTGCATTACCCGAAGGAGCCAACTGAGCTGCACATACTATACTGTTTAGCCTCTTCAAAACTAACTGGGTAAAGTTATTCCTATCAGATATACAAAACAAATAACAACACAATGAAACCGTGAAAAAAAATACAGTGCATGTCTTAACTGCCTAATTGATGTGACTTCACTGCTTGGCCATCAAGGGCTGGCATTCAGAGGGCATGATGAGGGCAGTTAATCTGCTAACAGAAGGAATTACAGATAATTCACTGAAACATTAGCCAAACACCATCACTAATTGCATGTTCTACTCTGACCATGCCAAGACAACTTAACTGTGCAGATGAACTCAGATGTTCATTGCTGTTCTCATGTGTCTGGTATGCCCTGTCAAAGTTAGCCAGATCCCCATAACCCACTTTTGGCCAAACCACCTTGAGATGGTTTTATTAAGAGGAATGGCCAACAGTATATTCTCGCTGTCACAGCATTTCCAGTTAGCCAGGTCACCTTGTCATACCAAGATTGTTGAAAAGACCAGGGGCCTCATGCATAACGCTGTTGTTAGAATTCGCACTATACCATGGCGTAAGGACAAAAGTGGAAATGTGCTTACGCACAAAAAAATCCAGATGCATAAATCTGTGTGAACACCAACTTCCACGTTCTTCCGCTACATAAATCCCGGTCAGCGTGAAAAGTAACGCACATGCATGCACCTGATGTCCCGCCCCGTCTCCTCCCAGACTTATGCCTCTTTGAATATGCAAATCAATATAAATAGCCCATAAGCTCAGCGTTCTGTGAAAAGGCAATGGCAAAAGCATAGGGGGAAATAGAAGAATTTCAGCGAATACCAAGTAGAGGCAAGGAAAAGCATACTATTTGTTGCTTTAAACAGTGGTGTAAACAACAAAAGGAAGTTGATTGTGTGACATAGCATGTCGGAGAAGCTGGAAAGCTCAAGTTCACAAAGTCACACAGTGCCCAAAATAAAAAAGAAGTCAGATATCAAAGTCGCCGTGAGTGTCTGAGTGTCATATGAAAGCTTATATGAAAGGGTACAGAGAAAATAAAAATAGGCACACAGGAGAAAAAAGCATGAAATGTCAACTTTAATCTCTAAATTTCCACTTTAATCACATAGTGTATTTTGTCTTCAAAGTAGAACATTATAAACTTCATCTTAAAATCGTTTAATTTAGTAGTTTCTCAAATACCATCTTAACTAAAGTAGCACGTTAAATGCTTTGTTTTGTATTTGATCTTCTATGTGCTCTATGTGTGTGAATCACTACGTGCTTCTGGGCTTTCTCTTCCTCCGACAGTACACAGAATCCATTACATTCGTAATATTACAGATCTCTGAATAATTAAAATACTGAGATGTATACGTGATATCATTTTCATGATGATAGGAGTTAAAGCACGTTATTAAACATGGGAAACGGTGGCGCAGTGATTGTTCCTTCCTCACGCAAGATGCTTGCTTTGCCGTGCGCAACCTTTGATGAAATAATTTATTGCAGCAGTACTGTCTCTTTCAAACGTACTAACCTCCAATTCCTGTCCTTCCTTTTCTTTCTCCAAATACCCAATCACCACACAATCAGCTCTGTAATAGACGTTAAGCCATCTGTAAGCTTAGAACGCTGATTCTTCAAAACATTTAAGGAACATTGAAATATCTTAATAGTACATGTTTAGAAGAATACAGCGCGAGGCAGGAACAATCCGTGAACGGAGCGCCAGCTTCTCACTAGCGCAGCAACAACGTGTCCTCACATGTTTATTTATTAACAACTAGCCAACCCGCAGCGTAACATATGCCGCATATAATTATTTATTGATGAGTGAACACTTCCTGAAAGACACAATTGTCCAAATGGGGAGGGTTTGAGGATACAACTGTCAGTGAATGAAAAGATGTAACTCTGGAGAGAGCAACATACAATTGTCTGTGAGTGAAAACAGGTTTTGGCAGATACAGGCATATTTTTTTGAAAGTTTGTCCTTGTGCCTTATTAATAGTCATTGCAAACGCCAATATAACAGGAAATTGTGTGTAAAAGTAAAAGACAAATTAGAATCTGATGGGGTCAGGGAAATCTGGGGAATAAGGACAGTTTGTGAGGTAGCAGATGTGATATTCTTACACTCCAGTACATTGCAGTGAATGCTGGTAACAGAAAGTCTAGTGCCATTACAGAGACCTTTTGCTGGCATGAGGTTCCTGAGAAGCATGATGACTGAACCAATTTTAATTTTGAGTTTATGCGGAGGCATGCCAATGGGAGTAAGACTATTAAGAAATTCTTCGGGGTATGCAAGTTGATCTGCAAGATCGTCTGTGACGATGGAGTCAACGCTGGTGAAAGTTACTTCATCGTTAGGGATAAGTTTCAGCACCTGTTCATTAAGGTGTATTAAGTCTTTGTTGGGAGACGCTTAATATAGATCGCATGCCTCGAGAGCGATGTTGGAAGCCTGCGGAGGGTGAGAGCGGGGCCTTGTCATGTGTTCCCCATGGGAGGAGGATTAGAGTGGGTGTTTGTGGCTCTTTCGTGCGTAACCCATGGGCGGGGCTCTATTAGAGTTGGCGGGCGGGGCTCTCTGTCTTGCCTGCGGTGAAAAGTCATCATGGCTCGTAGGTGCATGTGGACTTTTGCACAGATGAAAGCGACTGAGGCTGTGTTTGGTGAATTGTTGCGTGCGGGCAAATGAGCAGGCACTGCACATGCCTCGAGAGCGACGCTGGACGCGGGAGGACGGTTACAGTTGGCGTGTGTGGCTCTGTTATGCGTATCCCATGACACGGTAGGAGGGTTAGAGTTGGTGGGCGGGGCTCTGTTGAGCATATCCTATGGTCTTAGAGTTGGCGGGCAGGGCTCTGTGAGTTGGTGGGTGTGGCTCTCTGTCTTGCTTGCGCACACACTGTCTTGCGTGCCCTTAGTGAATTATAGATATAGATATAGATTATTAAATGAAGTTAAAGTTTTATCTGTATAATATAATAAACATATCTTAAAAATAACATCTTAAAAATGATATCATCATCATATGTAAATACGCGCTTTATAAAGTGGCTTAGGTTGTGCAATATTATATTATGAGTGCAGTTCAATAGGCAGCATGGCTGAGGCAGCGTGTGCTTGATGCTGTATCCCGATAATTCTCTTTCCTATCAGCTGCTGTACAGCCATGATTCACACTCAGATACAGTGATATAAATATTCCGAGTGGTGCAGTGAGAGTAATATGGAAAAAGATGATCTGCTGTGGCAACCCCTAACAGGAGCAGCTGAAAGAAGAAAAAGAAGGTCCAGTGAGAGTAACAATGCTAAAGCAGCTATGATATTTAGAATAGTTTGACCATTCTGTGGACCATTATATTGTTACAGGTTAATTACAATCAGATGCATTAAACTAATAAACAATATGCGGTTAATTTCAGTGTATTTATAAAGCCATGTCAGGGATGTGGATCTAAAAAGGAAAAGGACACCACACTGGAACAGTAGCACTGCTTTTACGCTGGGTGTCGCCAGTTTGCTAAACCGAGTGCTGAACTTGCATACGCCAGGGTATGAGCTACCGTAGAAATGTGTGTGGCTTTACGCCAAGTTTAGGTTTTATACATATATGAACGTGGAAACAGGCTTATGCAACATTTTTGTGCATACGCACCATTTATACATAAGGCCCCAGTTATTTCTCCCTGACTTTTGAACCAAATCAGTCTTGGGAGTTGATCTGCCCTGCTGTTTAATTCTGAGTTTCACTTTACAAGGACAACTATCAAATGGCTTCACCAAAATCAGGTCAACAATATTAGTACTGTCTGCCATAATGCACAGCTAGCAAGCTGACTGGCAAAGTCCCCCCCCGAGACCTAGTTTGAAATAAACGAACAAACTTTATTAAACTAAAACAAGGAGCAAACTCAGAAATGCTATATGTATGTTTTTATTTATAGTAGGATATGTACAAATGAAAATAGTGAGCTATATTGCTAGCAAATAACAGACTAGGAGCAGCAGCTTGTCTCATGACTTCACTTGCCAAAAATCCACTTGGGAGTGAACTTGAAATACTCCACAATCCAAACCAATCAAAAAGAGGTCCAGCTACTTTGACAGTTCCTCCAATCATCATGCAGCAGCCCAGTATCCTGGATAGCCCACTGACCCATTTATTCCTAGAAATGCTGAGCTTCTGTGGAAATAACATGTTGAAGCATTTGTCCAATGAACATCTAGCTTTACTGCACTGAAAACAGTGATTCTGCACTACAATGAGTTTTTAATGGATCGTGCTTCCACAGGAATGTAAGAAAAAAAATCACGATAGATGACCTTACAGCTGATTCTGAATGAACTAGCCATGAAGCTGAACACACTGTCACCCGCTCTTTGTAACAGTAACATAAATGCAACAGAACATATATGACAAATTTTTTGTGACATTTTAGAGAAGGCAGAAATTCCCTTGTAGTCTTAGAGCAGTTGCCTATGCTAAATGCAAAATTAAATTTACTAATTTATAGGTGTAATAACATAATGCTCATTTTGTTTTTTTATTGGTATGGTCTAGTTTTAAAAAAAAGAGGGACAGAGAGAGAGGTTGCTGCACCCACCTCACTATAAACCTCAAGATGAACAGTTGTAAATAACACTTACTTACCTTCTATTAAAACTTCGTTATAACATAACACTTATTTACTTTCGTAGATCATCTGATCTCACATAATAATGTCCCTTGATCTGTTTAAACTGAGCTCCCTCTGTGTGGTCTTGAACTCTTATTGTTAATCTGGTAAAATTCCACGCACCCAATCTTTTCTATTTATAAAAATATGCTTTGATGGGATGTGCGTGTGTGCACTCCATTGACCCTGGCAGAGCATTCAGATTCAGGCATGTCAAACAGTATGCACTTGATTGTTGCCTTTTACCAAATATGTTGGCCAACATATTCAAAACAATATCTAGTAATCAAAGTGTACCCAATGATATATTTATACATAGTATTGCATGAAACAGAAAGATGTGTGCAAAAAAAATCCCTTAGGCACTTTCTTTCAATAAATATGAGGAAAGTTCCCATTTGAGTTAACTGCACTTACCGTGCTGAAAGACCTTTTTCATGCCACTTGCAGCTCCAATTATTTCTGACACAACTCACTTTGTGTGTCCTAAAATGAAGAAGAGCTATGTTCATTGCTTAGAAAGCTAAAAGCACTCTGCTACCTTACTTGTGAATTTCCCCTTGGGATTAATAAAGTATCTATCTATCTATCTACTTTTATTGTAATTTTTACATTTTGTACATTACAGTAGTAATTTGTGCATTGTGCTTTCTTCCACTTCAGAACAACATCCATCCATTATCCAACATGCTATATCCTAACTACAGGGGGTCTGCTGGAGCCAATCCCAGCCAACACAGGAAACAAATCCCAGGCAGGGTGCCAGCCCACTGCAGGGTGTGCACACACACACAAACACACACACATACACACACACCAAGCGCAATTTAGAATCGCCAATGCACCTAATCTGCATGTCTTTGGATTGTGGGAGATGACCGGAGTACCCGTAGGAAACCCTCGCAGACATGGGGAGAGCATGCAAACTCCATGCAAGGAGGACCTGGGAAGTGAACTCGGGTCTCCTAACTGTGAAGCAGCAGTGCTACCACTGCACCACTGTGCCATACAGAACAACATAATAATTTTAATTAGACTATGTAGAATTGTAATCTTCTGTTTGCAATGGTATTAATTTTAAGCTGAGGTTTTAAAGGTAAGATAGAAGTTCTGAGATAAAGTAGTTATTCTCACTACTTATGGCAGGGCAGTGTGACAACAAGTTGCCTGTAGATTAGAACATGTAAGTAAGAATGTCACACACTGTATACACTTGACAGTAGTGACCATACAGTATATTAACTCTGTAATTGAATGTAATGGTACCCTGTCTGAGTTAGGTAACTGTGCCCAGTATGGCTAGGATAAGCTCTGTGACCCAACCTGGATTAATCAGTACAGAAAACTAAGTAAATGGATGGAGAGATGAATTGGATCTTTGGATAAATTCAGCAAAGCGAATTTAATATAAAAGATGTAAAAACTCTGTATGTACATAAATATTTTTTATCGAAAAAGAAAACAAGAGTTTTGATGTGCAGTGGATTGATATTTTTGCTTTTTTTTTTATTGGCCCATATTCATTGCACGCCAAGGGCACTGCAACTGCAAAATGTTTTTCTATTCATGGAATGAACCAATGCCAGATTTTTTCTTTTAAATATGTTGAAAAATGTGAAGTTTATAAATAAAAAAAAAAGAAATCTGTGCTGCAGGTGTTACTTGATGGCTGAAGGTCATCCCCTCATTTGTTACTAAAAGAAGAAACTTTAATGTAAGGGAGACGAGTGGAAAGATCTTTTCATAAAAATAGAACTGTCTAATGCAGAATGTAAGGGACAGATAATGTGAAGAAAGGTCTGTTGAGGCAAACAAATGTTTTTATTTCTGTTTGAAACAGCATTGCCATACACGGCCTGATAAAACAGGACAGAGTGGTCCATTGTATTTGATCGAGTAATGTACAGAGCTGTACACCGGCTGATGACTGGGTTTAAAAAATTAGTTGACATACATATGCTTCTGTCTTGCGTTATAAAAGGAGACTTTTCACCTAGAAATGCACAACAGATATCCAGGGTGGGATTACTCAGTTGTATCTGGTTTGGGAATAACTGCTTTTGTATTAAGATGTGCTTTATGGCCATATTCAATGTTAATGTTACTACTTGTCTCATCCCAAGCCCCATAATTTACAAATTTTATATTCTATTTGAACAAATATTTTTTGGGGGCTCAGTATAGTATGTAACAATGGCATGAATAATTATGAACATTAACAACACCTGAGCAGCCATTTGCTGATTGTTAAGTTCCACTTACTTACTTGAAATACATGCTGTGTATATATATATATATATATATATATATTTGATACTTGATTTTTACCTTTCCACAGGGAGGATGCAGCAATTTTATGTCACATTATATGCCGTGTTCGCAAATGCAATACAACAATAAAGATAACTGGCGAAGCTCATTCCCACCTCTCAAAAATAGTAAAAATAGTCCAGTATGAAGATCACATCTACACTGTTGACCCTGTCTTGCCAAATTTTGTACAGAATATCCATTTGTACAGGGTAGAAAATCCACTATGTTTTGTTCTGAATTTTTTTTCCACTGGAGATCTTTATTTAGAGGAAGCATCTGTGCTTTATTAGGTAAATGCCCCTAGCAGGCATTTTGGGGACAGGTAGGCAAAGCTGCTCACCATAGTGGCTTTAGTCTGTGAAATTTTGGTTTGGGGCCAAGGTTTTTCCCACCTTTCTAAATAATGTGTTCCATTATTATAGTTGTCGAATGACATGCTGAAGAACATGAGATGGGGAAAATCAATTGAAACAGATTTTTTTTTATTTTACAATAACCCAGAAAAGTGTTTTCTTCCAAAAAATATAAATGTGAGAAATCTTTAAACTACACCTTTGGATGAAGGTGAAAATGAAGTAAAATTTTGATATAAAAACAAAAAATAACTATGCAGCCAGATACAAAATAAAAGTCTCTTTCAGGAAGTGTTCATTTTTTGTACAAAGCGCAACAAAGACAAGTGTCTGATATGCCATGATGGGAGTGAAGAGAAGAGCATCTGCCACCCTCTCCCTGTTTGGGGGTATTATAGGCCTTGAGCTCACCAGCTATCATGAAAGAATATACAATGAAAAACTGTATGAGACAAAAGCAGATTTTTTTTTCAGTATCACAAATTTTTTTTTCTGCTTTAACTGTTTGTCTGATGAACTCAGAATTAAACATTGGGGTGAGCTAGTAGTTTACCATATAATTAGAGAACTGTCCCATTCTTAATGTATCTGTGATATTGGCATGTTTGAAGTCCCAGTGTTGCTGTTATTCCAGATACAGTCATGCCAATGTGTCAGGAACTCTCCTATAAGCTCTGGTCAAAGTCGTACATTTATTCTGACCATTCTCCTTCTCAATTGCATGCTCACTGATATCTTCTTTCCTCTTTACCTTCTTTGAGTTCATTACACTTTAAAGCTATATTACTTGAAGAAAAATGAGCTCTGCTGTACTTTATTTTTTTTCTGATGCACTATTCCAAATGTGATGCTGGTCTGACAAATGTCACTGACAAAGAAGTGTGTTCAAGAAAGACCAGTTGAGTTCCCTTCAGAGATGCTAAAGTTCACCATGCTTTTGCTCTTGGCCATGTGGAGAATCTGTAAATTCCACATCAACAATGACCCAGGCTATTGGATCTGTGAAGTAGCACAACTACCTATTCTGGCATGATGCTGCCTGCTTCCTAACAGTTTTTAAAATTTGGTTCACTAAATATTATGCCACCACTCAAACCTATTACTCTGAAACACATGGAGTTCTGTTTTTAATCCTCACAGCAGTTAAACAAATAAAGAACTGAACTGTGGAACTGTGGGTGGAGTCCACCCCCAAATGCATGTTTTCCAATCAATGTGTTAGAAAATGTGGCAATAAGTAATAATCACTAATGCAGTTTGGATAAAACTCTTTTTTATGTTGTTTAAGGTAGAGCTAAAAATGGTATTTAGTAATATAAAACCAAGAGAACATGACCTTGAATGACAAGATGCAACTTGACCGTCAATTAGTGCAGTAAGGCAAGCCCAGTAATTGCAGCTTTAATATTAACTACCACATCTTAAATGAGCCAAACAACAATGATTTTATCTCCTCCAGCAATTTCTAACTAAGGGTGGGGGTCTTGTGTGCCTGAATGATCCTTGAGCTATGTTGTCAAAAATACTGTGTTTCTTTTAGCACTACCAATAGAAAACTAGTCTAAAGTGGGGACACAGAAAATGGCATTTTCTAAATAAAAACTGCATAATAATTTGTAACAAATCTTTTCAAACATTTTTTAGAGTAGGGTTACCATTCCTCACACCTTGGGATGAACCTGGGAGTGCTGGAGCCTGGTTGGGCTTAGCTTGAAGAGGATGCATCCAGCCTGTATATGGGGTCAGTACCTACAAGGCTATCTTTGTGGGTCGGGTGCAATTAAGTCATATGAGACACATTAATAGGACAGATCCTTAAGTACTAAACCTTGGCACTGTCTTTTGAGATGTTAAGGAACATCTCTGGCAGGAAGGGAGCTGGACCTTGTATGGGTGGTTCAAAAATACCAGCTTTATTTTATTGGACTACACAACTGTGGATCTAAAGTAGAACAGGTTGTCTCAATCATGAGTGGTCAATTTCTTACTCTGGAATTTGCTAACAAGGGAGGCCCAGATTGTTTTGGAGCACTGGTGCTATGCACTTGTACCAGTGGATGAGAGAGTTGCCTCGATGCTGCTTTGAGTTGCAAAGAGGGACATTTTGTATGCTCCTAAAAATATTCAGATCATTTGGACACTGAATTCAGAGCTTGGAAGTACTGACTCTATATTCTAACACAGAGACTTTAATGCTTAAGTGGGAAATGACAAACATTCCAGGATTAGCCCACCAAACTTAGTTATGGATGAGATGTTACTGGATTTTTGTGCTAGTAATGGACTGTCCATAACAAACACCATAACATTGTGCCAAAGGCCATTAATCATCTTTGTAGTTGTGACAGCTGATCTGAGGTTATATCTTTTAGATTCTCTGGCAAATAGTTGCAAACAGAAGAACCAGTTGGTGGTGAACTGGTCAGAGCTTCAACAGACAGAGCTGGAAATCCCATACAGGTAGTCAGGGTTTACCAAGAATACTTAAGTGATACTCCTATTCAGAGTATATTAAATTCACACTACAAAAAAAAATGTCTTCAGCATATCTGGTGATACTCGGTATATGGACTCTGAATGGACCATCTTCAGTACTTAAGTAGAAAAGGCAGCTACAAGCAGCTGTGGCAAAAAGATGGTCAATACCAGCCATGGCAGAAATTCAAGAATATTTTTATGGACGACAGCAGTTAAAGACGTTTTCATGTTAAAGAAAGAAATTGAGCAATGTCATCAGGTAGAATTTATTAGTCTAATTAAGAGGACCCTTCAGGTCAAAATGGTGGAGCTGTAGTAGTTGCAAATCAAAGGCCTGTGAGTGAGAGACATTGAGTCAGGTCACGGAAAACAATATATGATGGTATTGAAGAGGTTCTGGCAAACCACTTAAATACTTAAGAAGAATAGACAGTTGGCAGTGTTAATGAGAGGTGGAAAGAGCAACCAGACGGACTCAAAAGATGGTGAATGTACCTTTCTGGAAAGAGGCAGTACCAGATGAATTAGTTGGTGTTGGGCCAATTTCCCCTACTGAGGTCACTAAGCTGATCTTAGTGACCTCAGCACATCGCACACGTCTGCAGCTTGGCTACAATGGAGATTTTTAGCCTCCATTATGGCCAAGCAGCAGATGTGTGTGAAATTATAGATACTGTGGGGATAGTTTGACCGCGTTAAGGTGGAGACATTGCCTTATGCCAGGGTAGTGGAAGCTATATGTAAGGTTCAGAAGGAAAAATGAGGATTCCTTCCTGGCTGATGAACAGTGGACCAACTTTTTCTCCTTCCAGAGATATCTAAGGAGTCATTGCAGTTTGCCTCTCATGTTGACATGTGCTGTGCGGATTTTGCCATTTCTACAGCTATATGAGCAGCAAGTTATGTTTTCATCATTTCTCGAAATGTCAAGAAATTAATGTTCATTTGAATGCATGTTGCTAGAGAGAGAGAGACATTGGGTCTTGGATATCCAAATGCACTTTATTTGTGTGCTGGTAGCACAGAATACTTTATGGGATTTCATTTTTCAGCAAAATTATGTTCTAATTTGCCTTTCTTGTGTTCCTTTTATGGAAACAAAATTTTAGGAAAACAGAACAGACCGTGATGAATCAATTAGACATGGCACGATACCACTTTTTTATGTCCGATACCGATACCGATATTGTGAATTTGGATATCTGCCGATACGTCACAAATCCGATACAGTCATTGAGTCTTTTTTTAAACAGAAAACAAAAATTAATGCTTTCAAAAAAATGTCCAGATACATTTTATATACCTCAACACAAATACAGAAATCATAACTGTGATATAATAAGGAAGAAACATTGCAAAGAGAACATGGTTTAGTAACCGCTTCTTTTTATTTAAATGTCCTCAGTTTTAGCAGCATTTGACGGACCAGCACCATCCAAAAAATCCAAAAAGACAAGAGCAACTGTATACGAAAATAAAACATAAGATGACATAAAAGCTTAGTATCTAAAGAAACATTAATAATGAAATTCAAAGTGCTTTTTAATGTCAAACCAACACAGGAACTGCAATTTAAAATAATGCAACATAAAATATATACTTTAAAAAAAATCTAGAATTGACCCTTACTTAATGGTTAACATAAATATACACCTACAGTGGAATGTCTTACTGAACTTGTGGAACTCTTTTCTTGCTTCACTTTAACATAAGGGGTAGGTTTTTCTTTAGAAAGATCAGCATTTCAGCCTTCTCAGCTGTCAGCCTGCTTCTCCTTTCATCAATAATGATGGAGGCTGTACTGAAGAGCCTCTCGCTCTCCACACTTGTTGAAGGTGCACAAAGAAATTTAGCTGCTGTACAAACCAGAGTGGGTAATCTAGGCTGGTTGACTTGCCAGTACAACAGTGGATTGTCTGAGCGCTGAATAGTTGGCTCACTGAGGTAGGTTTGCACTTCAATACATGCACTTGAGGTGGTTAACTGAGGAGCAGGCTCTACAGAGCTTTCCTTTAGGATTTCATCAAAAATACTTTCAAGTCTGCTGTGGCTTGCAGTTTCCATCCGTGGAGTCTTGCTTGCTGGTTCCACAGCAGCTGATTCACAAGATGTCCCCTCTGCTGGCTCTGAGGAATCTGATGTGCTTCTTTTAAACACTTCCTCCATCTTTCTCACCTCTACGATCAAAGCAGCTTTTGCCTGGTTTGAGATTTCTACACTTGTGAAGTATCTGGAACGATAATAGCCAAACCACAATATTAAGAGATTATTATACTGTTGGCTGATGAAATATTACAATTTAACTTAACTTCCTCACAGTCAAGTGTGGGATTTGTGAGTAAATGTCTTTAGCTCTCTCTCACTGACACACACACACACACACACACTCTCTCTCTCTCTCTCTCTCTCTCTCTTTCTATCCCATTCTTTCTCTCTCTCACCACACACTCTCCCTCTCCCCCCCCCCCTCTCTCTCTCACAAACACACACATTAAAAAAAAAAATTCCATACCTGTCTTTATATCTTGGATCCAGCAGTGTTGCAACTGCATATAGTGGCTCAGATTCTACATCTTTGAAGCGTCTGTTAACAGCCTCGAGAAGGGTGATCTTCATCGTCCTTATTCCCTCGTCACTTTCATTTCGTCGAGACAGAACACGCTTAAGGACGCAGACGATGGGGATAACATCAGATGCTGATGACCATGAGGAGCTTACCTCCCTTGTCAACTCCTCAAAGGGGGCCAGAGCTGCTACGATCTTTTCAAGTAGCCCCCACTGACGTGCACACAGTGTGGCTGGCAGGTCATGCTCCGCGGAATATGCACACAAGGCTCGTTTTTGAGCGATGAGGCTCTCCATCATATAATATGTGCTATTCCACTGTGTTCGCACATCTTGTACCAGACGCTTCGGTGGCATATTGAGCTCAATTTGAATGTTCTCCAAACATGAATATGCAAGTGCAGAGTGCTTAAAGTGACCCACTATTTTTCTTCCGACGGCCACTGCATCACTAATACTACGTTGCGATAACAGTCCCTCATTCACCACGAGTTGCAAAGTGTGCGCGAAGCATCCTAAACTTGGAACTCCTAGTCTATCCATTGCCTTTATTACGTTGCTGCCATTGTCTCGTAAAACAACATGAACTTTGATTTTTGAAATTTTCCATTCATTTAACATTTCCTCTATAGCTGTAGCGATGCACTCTCCTGAGTGCGAGCCACGAAGCTGCTTAGCGTGCAAAACTGCTTTTTGCAACTTAAAACTTGAGTCTATCCACTGTGCTGTTAGACCTAGCAAGGACAATGGACACACGTCTGAGCTCCAAATATCTGAGGTCAAGCTTAAAGCGGGAACGCTATCCAAGCATTCAAAAATGAACTTGCGCACTTGTTTGTACTTATCTGGAACGGCTGTCTCGGAGATAAAATGTCGGTTTGGTAGCGCGTAACGAGGCTCCAAATGCTCCATTAAGCGCCGAAACCCCACATTCTCAACAACAGAAAGGGGCTGGTCATCAAGCACAACAAACTCGACGATTTTTTCTGTTATCAGCTTTGCTTTGTTGCTTTCTGGAGGGAGTTTCTCGCGTTTCTGAATTGTTTCAAACAGTGTTTGTTGATGCGACACCATTTTCTTCTTGGCGCTCGTGGAATTAATAAATTCCGTGTACTCCTTTCCATGATATTTCTGCAGGTGTTTAATCAGATTCGTTGTGTTAAAGTTTCCAACTCTGCTACCACCCCGCGAAACACTTGTATTGCATAAATTACATTCGGCAGTCTTGGCTTTTTCTTCTTTGAGTTGGAAGTAACTCCAAACTGCTGACATGTCGGCAAGTCTCACACGCAACAGAAACTCTTATCACGTGATGCATGTCCCAAATCACGTTATGCATGCGGTAATTATTTTCCGTAATTTTTAAAGGATCAAATTACATTTTTTATTGCTTCCCGATTTCCGATCCAGTAATTTAGGTCAGGATCGGACCGATACCGATACAGAATATCGGATCGGCGCATCTCTAGAATCAATACTGCTGAAAATTCTGCTGAAGATAAAAGGTCTGAGACAGATATAAGGATTCAGAAGTACTTTGATAGGACACCCCTTACCGAATTGTAATACCCCTTAGATGTGTAAATTTAACAACATTGTTGGCTTTTCATTTTCTGTACTGCAAGTAGATATACTGGATCTGACTGTGATCAGATCAAGTACACCTAAGAACAATGCCTTTATCAGAGGAGTGATAAAGGAAAATTAGTTATCCTAGAGTATGTGTATTGGAAATCATCAATATATTAAACATAATATAACATATTTGGAGTAGTATGTTATGTAGATGCCATGAAAGATGAAAATCTGATTGATTGGCTTATTGTGCCACCTAGAATCAGACAAAATGCTCAATAGGTTTAAATTCAGTCTTTAAATAGCTGTGCAGCCATGAGCTTAATATATGTAATTCTCTTTGGTGGAATTGCAAGGAAGAAAAATGAAGGCTACATTACAATTGCCCACTGTATAGAGGCATTGCTTCGGAACACCTGCTGCTTTATTAGACTTTATCAGGGCTTATACTGAAGATGAAGGATGTGTGATGAAACTCCCTGGGTCCTTCAATAGCAAACAAAGTGTTCTCACTCTCCATTTATTGGACCTGGAAAAAAATGTAAAACATCCCAAGGTCAGCATGGTTTGTAAGAGATAAAACTAAGTTTCCCATGCTGCTTGCCTGCCACAACTAACACTTGCTTTTTCGCTTACAACTGAGCCATTATACAGGACATCAACTCCCTCTAACATCTCAGCAAAGACTTTGACAGCTCAGAAACTTATAAATAGACATAGTTCTTTATTCAGATCAGAGCCGAAATTAATTTCTTGCCACTCACTTTCATGAAGAAATATTTTCTTTAGTCAGATATCTTGTAAATTTAATTTCAAGATGAATATGCCCTTCTTTTTTGGGGCTGTAATATTTTGTTTCTGCCTTCACTTGGAAATGGCTTTTGTCTTACTTTCCACTGAAGACCCTACTGTGGAAAAAGATAATTCATCAATAATCCATGTCTCACAGATGACAATGTCCAGGTAAGTGAAAATGACTTTTAAATTGTTATCTGTTGATGGAAGATCAACAATTTGTTGATATTTAACTAGAAAAAGTGCATGCAAGATTTTGTATCTCATAAGATAAGTGTAACTCTTAACTAAAATACTAATTATACTATAAATTACATAATCCCAGTGAAACATATCAAACTGCAAGAAGAATAATACAATAAAAGTGAACTGCAAAGATCAATGTTGCATTTAGAAAAGAGTTGTGACTAATATTTTATATTAAAGGTAAACAATTTACATGGAAACCTAAGCATAAAAACATCAGACTTCTTGATACATCAGTATAATAATCATTTTAAAATCATTCAATACATTTTAATGTTTAAATATGTATTAAGAAACCCCTTTATTCTGCTGATTTAAAATAGAATTTGGTCTTTCATACACATGCCATGCATACTTGTATGACTAGGACAAGACAACCATCTTTAGCCTGATTAATATATCATTTTTTCCCAATTGATTTTTCATAATTTTTTAACAAAAATGAAGTATGGACTGAATGCACTGAATTAATTAATTTACAGTAATTTATTATTTTACCTTATAATGTTTTATTTTTGTAACTGACTGTGAAGAATAAGAATACTAAGAAGTAATTTGCTTTAAAAACTGTTCAAGGTTTCTTAAAGAAATGAGAGAATTGAACTAAGCGCCTATACATAAATCAGAACACCTACAAGAACATTTGTGAGCAACGTTATCTTTAATCATTTAAAACATTATCACTTGATTTTGTGCTTCCTATAAAAGAATGTGTGGCTATATGGTGACCTGCCATGATATAAAAGTTTCACGTAATGTGATTGGACTGAGCATGTTTTAGCAGTTAAGTTAATCTTAGAATATAGTGGCACATATTGTTTGCTATGCTGGTAGTTTTTCTGAAGTTGAATCAACATGCCTTTTGATGTTCTGCCAATTCTAAAATTTTTAATCATCTTTTTTTCTAAAAAGAGACTATACTTCTACCTTTGAATTAATGTGTATTTTCAATGATTTCAATATGCTCCAAGTATTACTGCTGTATCTGACCCACATGTAATGCTTGATATACGAGTATATTTTCTATGTCAGCATTAATTATGTTTTAACCCATTTGAATACACACTCAACACATTTGATTTATGATATTAAATAAAATAAAATACATTTAAATACAACCCTCCATTTCATTATTTTATTATCATAATCGTTGCAGGAAAAATGTAAGAGCTCATTATTCTCTAGAAGTGAATCTCTTTCATTCATTTTCTGAACACATATGTATTAATACAGTTACTATACAGGCAGGAACAAGTCTTGTGCTGTACACAACACCGCTTCATAAAATGGCACACTCACGCAGACACCCAAACTCCCTCATGCTGGGCCATTTTGGAATTTCTAGGTAACATACAGGAGCAAACCAGAGCACCAGGAGAAAAAACAAACAGATGTACTATAAGGTGTGCGCACAGACCAGGCTAGAACTGGATGAAAATTTATATAAAATGTATAAAAATAATAACAAATCAGTTTATGTTAGCACTGATCATTTGATTGCTTATTTTTTATTATATTACATGCATAGGGCTGTATCTGAGATGCATGCCTGTGCAGCTGTCAGCATTTCTACCTCACAGCTTTCTTATCGTCTCTGTAAAATTTGTATTAACTCCCCGTGTTAACACTGACTTTTCACAAATTCTTCAGTTTCCTCCCAAATTCCAAATTTGTACTTGTCATGTTACTTGTTATGAATGGACGATGGTGTGTATGTGTATGAAGTGTTATCCCATCCAAGGTTAATTTCTGCATTGAGCTCATTGCTGTTGAGGCTTTAGCTCACCTATAATGAAATAAGTCGGTTCGTTGCATTGATGGATTAATACACAATATGAAGAGTATAAATGAGAGCTCTTTCATAATGGTTTATATTTTCTAAAGGATACAACTTAATTTGATCAAACAATGAAGTTGGACTGGCAAAACAAAATTTTAGGGTAGGCTATACATTTTTTTCATATGCCTTCAGATCTTGTTCTTCATTAAAAATAAAATATGAGTGATCTTTCATTCTTTCATTTTTCATTTCACATTTGTTAAGGATAATTGCTTGATTTGTTTATTCCATTAATAGTTAATGTAAAGAAGGCAACAAAGTCAGAACCAACCAACAACTTTAGCTGTTTACAAAACCAGCATGATCTTTGTTAAATATTCTTCAATTTATTCATCATGTATTTTTGATAATGAAATGTCTGTAATAAAAAAATAATGCTGTGTCTATAAATTGTGTTTTTGTTTTGATTTTGCTACTTGTTATTAAAAAAAATATATCTTCACACATTCTATATGTAAATAGCATACTTTCTGCATCTAATATTTAATGTGTTAACACTTTTACTTCAGTATAATACTTTAGGTTTTTAGCTTTGTTTGAAGTGTTCAGTATAATACTTAAACTTTAAAGCATAATTAAATTACCTTACTCATGTGTCTATATTTCGATTTTCTGAATGCCGTCCTAACTGCAAAATATGTTTGAATATCATAGAAATAAACATTGTAATAACTGTGCTTCGAAGCTGACACCCCTGTGCAGTAAGTGAAAAAAATCAATACTTTTAAACTTAATGTTTGCATTTGCTTAATGAAAGAGAAACTTTTCCTCATTTTTTACATTTTGAATTACTATGCCTATTTTACAATAAGAAAAATGGATTTATATTGAAAAGTATTCCTCTTGAATGCAAGAGCTTCATAACGGCTATTCAACACTTTATTCCAAAACCTTAATCATTTTTAAAGGTACTTGGGAGACAAACTGGAACAACTTAGCTATTGGAGGCTGAACAGTCTCCTCTCATTTGTCATACTTGTCTTTATTCACAGGTTATTTTAACTTCTTCATAAATTACAGAAAATAGTACAATGTGCAATGTAACAATATTAGTAAGATATAGTGAGAAAAAATTGTAGATGGTTTCATTTACCGTTTTTCCCATATTTTTGTTAAATATTAATATTTAAAATTCACATACTGCACAGATGAAGTTATTTAGGTCAGAGAAGCCTTCTTAAAAGTTCATGCCAGAGTTGGAAATAATAAAAGCATAACACTAGTAGCCTCAGGGGAAAACAGTTGAGAAATCTAAAGAATAAGCCAACTGGCAGGATATCTTTGATCAAAATTCAAAACTGCCATTTTGTTGATAGATTGTCAAAAGTTTTTAGAACTCAAGAGATACAAATTTGAAGTGTATTTTTATGGGTGAAATGTACTAGTTTGCAAAGAACAAATACAGATTAAAGAATATGTAATTTTAGAAATCTGTTTGTTGAAGAAGAAAATTGTATTTTTTATTTTGAATATTGCCATATGGATTTTATTTTGCATTTACTCTTCACAGCTGCAAAGAGGAGCAAACTGAACATGCCAAAGAAATGCTGCTTGAAGCGTTAAACATCAGGTGTGCTCCCGACGTTGATCATGAAGACATGAGCATGGTGAGGGATTACATTAGGGAGGGCCTCAATAACCTTCTCAATATGACCAGCGTGTTGCCTATTAAAGGTTAGTGGCTGTTCTCATTTCTGCAAAAAAGTAAACAGTTATCAGCAGTCATCTCCAAATATATTTATATATTTATTAAAAAACAAAATAATTATTTGATAAAGTGCAGAAAACATTCCTAAGGTTGTTTTACAGATTTTATAATTACCACTGTTGTTTTAATTACTTAAATAAGATGTTGGTACTCCATATTTATATGTAACCATTTTTTCTTCACACATGTCATGTATGCACCATTGATTTATTAGTTTTCCAGTCAGTACTGAGTTTGATATTTTATATAAACTGAAAATTTTTATGAAACATAAAAATTATTTGTGTTTTTCTTTGCATGAGAATACATTGATTTTTGGAATAAAAGCATTAAAATATCAATTTGTTCAAAATTTGTATGCTCTAGGAAAAAATGAAACAGAACAACTACATGAGAATAACACAGAAAAGTTTGAAATGCAGCAGATTCAAGAAGGACTTCATTGCTGTCAGATCATGGCTGATGTCTCCATTACAGGTAGAAATGTCTGGTGTCAATTTATAGATATTCACCTTTATATCCATTTCTATAGTCAAACTGCCAGTTGTAATAACAACAACAATAATGGCTCTTCCCAAACACATGTATTTTCAGTTATTCGCCTGTACATTTGCCTAGTAAGTGTGCGTGTATACATGAGTGTGTTTCTATAGGCAGCACACCCTGGTTTGGCTCTACTGACCAAATGCAGAGATTGAAGTCAGTGTCCATTAAGCTGCTGTACATATACTACCTAAATTTCTTATCCTGTTATAGTTTACTTCATGAAATATTTAAAGTGTTTCACAGGTAAAAATCAAACATGGAATAATTAGTAATAAATTGTGTATACTTACTTATTGATGTTCTGCTTTTTGCAAAGCTCACATTTGCAATAATATATGCACACAAATTGTGCTCAGATAAAGCTAATTCAAGAGAGAGTGTGGTGGCACAGCACTTCTGACTTGAAGCGCCAGAGCAGTGGATTGGAATCTGGGCCCAGTCACTGCCTGTATGCATTTTGCACGTTTTTCCCCAGCCATTTTCCTTCCATTCTAAGTTGATTGTCTGCAAATTAACACAGAATGCGTGAATGCAGGTTGTGTGCATTATGTCTCCATGATAGGCTGTTGCTCCCAGGGAACCTAAAATCCAACCAGATAAACGGGCAGATGAGTAAAGCTAGGCGTCAGCTCATGTTGATTGTGCTGTTTTTGTGTTTATGCTTAAAAGCCTGTGACTATGATATTCTTTAATTACATCAATATTTGTAATAATTAAATGCTAATAGAATGAGATCTTTACCAATATATTTCCTTTTAGATCTTGGCTGGACTTCATGGATTATTTATCCTGAAAAGTTTACATATGCAAAATGTGTGACTTGTGAAGACCTTAAGGGAGGGACACCAAAGAAATGCAAAGTTTATGGAAAACAATACTCTTCAAAGGTAAAGGATTATGAATAGTAAAATAAATAAGAGCAGTTATTTAAATTTTAAAAAATAATAATTGTTTAATATAAGCTATATGTATAATTGTTGCACACAAGGCAATGCATAAAATCCAAATATGTATAGCATATTTATATATTTACATATCGCATGAAGTTACTGTGCTTTACTTTATTGAAAGTTTAGCCATTTTTTTATACAGCCATTGTAGGTTAACAATGAGTAAAGTGTTACATAAAAATAATTTGATTTCAAAACTAAAACATCAGCGTGAATACAAACTATAAAATGTTTTAGACATAGAACATCTCTGTTCAGCTGACCTCTTTAACATAAAGTCTCATTTGACTTTTCAGATCAGTTGCTGCACTTCAGTGACTGTGTTGATCCCGTTCATTTACGTGAATGACAACTATTCCTTGGGTATCACCACTGTGCCCATACCAAAGCAGTGTCGGTGCGCCAAACATGAAGAAGCTGACTGAAGGGAGTTATTTAAAGCATGTTTTTCTTATTCAGTATCTAATGCAGATTTTCACCAAACCTAATTGAGTACAGTTAAATCTAAAATTTTAAATATTTTGGATTTGTTTTTGGCTCAGAACCTTGTCAAAGAAGTTTTAAAATAATCAATACATGTTGCTACTATCTTTAAATCATCGGTATATTTGCAAATATAACACTATAGCATGCATTTTACATGTATTGTTTAACCTACTTAACTGTAACTATCTGTAAACCTAAAAAGAGAAGCAATCCTTGATGGCTTTCACACTCATTCTTCCATATTCCTGGATTTCTTTCTGCTTTCAAAAATACTTGACAATGTAAGATTATCCTTTTTTTTTCAATATTAGACCATATTGGAGATACAACCAAAAAATATGAGAGCTGTGTCAGGTCTTTTCATTTCAAGGCTGATCTATTATACAAGTGGTAAGTAAAAATTATAATGTGTTAGCTGCTACAGACAATGATATCTCTGCTTTTTCTTTACAAGAAGTTAACTATCTATTAGACAAAGAAAATCAGCGTAGAAGTCTTTTCACCATGATAAGGACAGACTATGGTATTATTTCTTAGAAAAGTAGAAAAAAATACGTTGTCAAGTATTTGTGAATACAGATACAGAAGAAGGCAAACTGAATGATGGGTACACAGGCAGGTATAAAATAAGAAAGAGGCATAAACACAATGATGGTGACTCAGTTTTTGATGCCTCTAATGCATAATAAAATAAACAATTTTGTCTTTATTCCATAATTCAAATGTTATATATTCTGTAACCAAGCAACTATTCTACACTGCCTCTGCATATAAAAATACTTTCTAACAATGTATGCTTGCTAAAAGCATTATAAAGCTCAATGGAAATTTTCTGGAATATATATTAATTTGATCAAAAGTAAACATTGCATATAAATGATATCTGTTTGTAACCAATAAAGCGCATGCATCACTCTACAAGCTACACAGTTGACCATTTTATCTGTGTTAGTCATTTCAAGAGCACCAGCCAGGCATATCACAGCTACTATACAGTAAAAAGCAACGTTAAAGTCACTTAGTGAATCAAAACAAAATAAAAAATAGTTTGGTTTCCAATAAAATAATGTCTGTTTATATTTTGTCCATAATCCTGAAGGCAAGAAATTTCATTTGGCTTGGAACATACGAAACTATTACATGAAAGAGTGGTACAAAGATAGCAAGAAAATATTAATTTAAAGCATTTATGCAGTATATACGTCCATCCATCTGTTCACGTTCTAATTCTGCTAAACCCAGGACTGAATCATGGAGTGCCATACCCTCTTATGTGCATTAATTTGAAACTTAAATGGCTACAGATAATAAGAGATGTCTTGAATTAGAAAATATACACTGAATTTCAAATTTAGAGTATTTCATTTTCAAATCAGACTTTATATTTTGGTTAAGTATTTCTGAAGGAAATGGACAAGAGGAAAAATAATTTAAAAGTTCATGAGTTAAGTTTAACAGTCAAAAATTGTGTTGGACTTGCATTATTTATTAACTTTATGCATTTGGGATACATCAGCATTTGTGATTTATGATTAAAATTTGGTAGGAAAAAAAATCCTGGCTCACTAAAGCTTTCCTTGTTAGCAGTCATCAAACACTTACCACATGTTTTTTGTGCCTGTTATATTCATTTGATCTATTTAGTTTTTAAAATGTTTCTCCAGCTTAAGTTTATATACAGTTTTGTTTATCATTTAAATCTGTGTCTTTGAAAAATGCTGTCATTGTCTTATAAAATGTGTTTAGTTTTTCCTATTTCATTTTTCTGATGAAATCTTGCCTAATGAAATATAAAACTATTACCCTTATTTTATGATGAGCGAATCCTTTCAGTTTGCAAATGACTGAATGACAGAATATCTGTGTGAATAACCTAACAAAACAAATTTAAAATTTTGAATGCATAGTCTCATTTAAACATTTTTAGGTTTTATAGACCAATGTCTTCTTTATGCCATTGTTTTGTACATGTATACTCCTCAATATATTAATAAACTGAAAATAAACACTGCTTCTTCTTGACTATTTCTTTTTTCCTAGTATCTATGTACTTGATTCAAAAACATTTTCAAGTGATACATTTCATTTTGTGATACATTTTAAGGAAGGTCTCATATAACACCTGTAAAAGGGCAGTTTAATTTCTACTGTTCTGGATCCCATTAACAGACATATTACATTGTTAACTTTGGGGTAAAGACGAAAAAACACTCAATTGGAATAGCAGTGTCATACTCTCATCTTGGAAAACTTAAACCTGCCACTCACCATTTTCAATATTATTATTATTATTATTATTATAACACATTCAGTAGTGAGCAAGTCTCATTCATCATTAAATTCATATAAATATGAAGAATAAACTTGCCAGCTATAGTAATGGTAGAAATCCACTCTTTACAAAATTTAAATGAAAATTAACAAACATATATGATTTAGTTATAATGTAATGCTTAGCAACAATTTTCAAACTGTTCCTTCACTTTAAATCCACTTATACTGGGGTGGCTGGCTGTTGACCAGGCAATTTTCTTTTCAGCCTCATTTTCAGCTTCTCCTGAGGAATTTCCAGGTGTTCTTTACAGTCCCATTAGTGTCTCCTGAATCTGCATGTGTTTGGTGCACATGGCATACCTCCCAACACCATGCTACATGCCCAGCCTACCTCAGCTGGCTCCTTTTGGCTGAACTCCTTCCTTGTTGCTGAGGCCAGTAAAGGAAGCTCATTTTGGCTGCTGCTGCTTGTGATCTCATTCTTTCAGGCACAATTCCCAAAGCTTATGACCACAGATGAAGATGCGGTCATTCATGACCACAGATGAAGATGGGGATTCAGACTGACCAGTAATCTCAACTCTTTGTCAAAAGACTTAGATAGTTTACATTAAAAATAAGATAATACATTTTAGAAATCAATAAGGTGCTTATTATACATTTATTTGATACTAACTTATAAGATTATTTTATCTTATAAATTATATACTTAGAAAAACTTTGCATTTACAAGTGTGCTAGAAAGCAGCTAAAGTATAATGTATATGATTTATCGAAAAATAGAACACATTCACATCTAAAAAAAAAAGAAGAAATATTTGCCAAGGAATGTAGTAAAAGAATCTACGTAGAAGAAAATCCTGCCACCAACTAAAAATAAAATGTAATAGTGGAAAATGGATGAGAAACATTTTCATGTTTTAAAATAATTCATCTTTTAGAAATAGTGTCTGGGCAGAAATAATTTCTAATGCATCAGAAAGACAAACTGGTTAAGTTAATTGTGAAATTAATAACTGGCCCCCTTTTTGGCTGACTACTGCCTTGTGCTCAATGCTACCAGAATGGGCTGCAATTCTGAATCCTGAATTGGATTAAACAGGTTAGATATTGGATGAATGTACCAGAAATAAAGACAATTCTCAAACAAAATCTGCTCAAGCTTGATTTTTACAAAACTGAAAACACAGAAACACATGTGTGTCCCAAAAGCAGGATGTTTGACCAAAGGGTTTCTGTCAAACTGCTGCCTTTGTTACTCTCACTCCTCTCAAACTACAAGACATGACTACTGTGTGATCAGTGGTGCAAAGCAACAGAAATGAGGTACCAATGGAAAATTGCCAACAAAAGGACTGTAGACCACAACCATGGCCTCACCAACAGAAATTTACCAATCTCCACTATATGCTCTGGGCACTGAAGAAGATATTTTCTGGATTCCTTGCAACTTCTGACAGTATCCTCACTTTAGAACAATGTACCCTAGCCTTGGTAAGACAATCCCGGGTTTCACTTTTGCTAGTTATTTGAATGGTTTACTAGAACATTTTGGAAAGCAACTGATAGCCATTTTGCATCGTCTCACTAAACTATTTCAATTCCTGCAATATTGTTTTGTCTGCTGTTGTGTTTGCAGCCATCTTAGCTTACATGGACATTGTCATTCAGCAACACTGAATGTTTCACAATAATCATCAACAAGTTCCTTAGGCCCATTCAGATTGTATCCTCACGACACTCCCAAAATGCAATTTAAGCTCTTCTTAAGGGGCAGTTAGTTTCTTGAAAGAAGAGACATATAAAACAGGTACATTATGCTATTGTGATGTTATTGTGGTGTGTCTTGATCAAATAAGTCACCTAGAGTCACCTAGGGCAAAGTGGTCTCGCAAATATACAGGAACTAAGTGTGTGTGGTCTTCAGGGCAAAAACAACCCAAAGATGCCCTAGCAGTTTTAGTATATCTATTTGTGAACTTGGAGAAGCATCACCTAACTCTTAAGAATTACCCAGTTCAGAGGACTTGGACCTACCTTGTGCTTGCTGCCCCACTGGCTTTTGTAAGAAGACACTGGTGATACCATATATTAGGACTTATGAGTCCTATTAATATTTGTCTTGAGAAAATACCTCCAGCTAGAGAATTTAGTGAAAACTTCAAGACTTGCCCTCCATTGATGAGGTGTTTCACTTGTACGTTTTTCAGCCCTTTCGATTGCTTCGAGTGTCTCTTCATCTTGTTGTTAGCAACCACGTCATTATTGCTTTGTGGTATTTGCTGCACACAGGTCTTTTGTAGCAACCACCGATAAAAATGTAAAAGTGCATGCATGCGCCATCTAGTGGCTGAGCATGAGCAAAGTGGACTACTTCATACACACACACACACACACACAGAGGTCTTTCATTTACTGTATATATGTCTATATTTATAGTAAACAATTCCAAAATCAAAAGATAGAACAGTTCACAAAAAGGTGTTTGTGGAATGTAATATAGTGCAAATCTACAGGGAAAATATTTATACAGTGTGGAATGTCAGAATTTATGATAAATTGCTCATAGTGTCTGCCAGAGTGAGTCATCTGTCGTACAGCACACATGGCATCGGCCCACACACTGTATGTTCAAGCTTTACAAGTATAACGATCACTTAGACTAATTCATCTGTGCATCACTTTACTTCCTTTAAAACATTAATACGTGTGGCATTTAAGTGTCTTTGAAAGATTTTGAATTGAGAAATTACTAATAAAATTTGAGCCCTGTTGAAGAGGCCATGGATCATAACACTTAGAACATTTACGCTGATTTTTAAAAGTAGATCTTTCAGTACATATTTAAACTTACGTAATCTGTAATTTCTAAAATTTTAAATATATTTCAAGCATAGCATTTAGTTCCACAGTTTTTACAGGTATGTTCTTAAAGTTTCGACATGGCTAGCCACCCAGAGCTGCAGAAAAAATGTACATTATATTTCAAAATAATGGAAATTTCAGATTATAATTGAGGATTTATTTAAAATTAATTCCACTAGAATATAATTTTTGTTTTTGTAAGAGAGTAAATTATGAAATGGTCATGTAACAACAATTATCTATTACTTCAAATAATGTTACTGAATATATAATATTGAGTATTCAGGTGTTTGTGCCTATCCCAACAGTAATGGGCAAAAGGCAGGAACTGTCCCTGAACCAATGGGCACCCTTCTATTGCAGGGCACACTCACACATACCCTTACATATACCCTCAGTACTAATTTTAGAATCATCAATGCATCCAACATGTATGCATTTCGGATGTGGGTGGACAACCCACGTAGCCATGAGTAGAAAATGCAGAATTGTAACAGGAAGCAATTACTTATTTACATTATAGTGGGATGAAAAAACACAGCTAAAATACCTAGAATTCTATTGTAGTTTGGAAACGAAACAAGGACTGTTCCCAGGCCCTCACCTGCTGGATGGGTTTTTGGTTACTTTCTTCTTGAGCTTCCATGAAGTCCTGCACTTCCTGGTAACCTGACACACATCCACATTCCGTGTCCTCCCTGACAACCACCCTTTTCTGCTTTGTGAACACTTAATTTGTTATTCTGTAAAGAGTTTCTTAGCTTGTAAAGAATTTTAGGTGTGTTAGAGTATAATTGCATATGTCCTGACTAGCCATATACTTTGAAGACCTCTTTGTCACTCCTTGAGGTTAAGTGAAGTATTACTTTTTAAAATGTTGTAATACGTTTCCTTGTTTACATTTAGTTATTTTACACTTGAGCATTAACAAAACAACAATTAAAATCAAATTCGAAGTTCAAACCACCATTTGGGATTTGGTGTCACTCAGTGTACTTACACACTGTTGTTAGCATGAATTCACCTAAAAACTACAAGATTGATTATAATATAAATTTAAAAAACTACTTTATAAAAATAAAAAACTCATAAGAAAATTTTATTCTAATATTATACTGTTTATAAAATCATTATTATTATCCCACCTTGGCCTTACTAGTTGATAAAACGTTTTAACTTTATGTATTAAATAAACAATAAGTAATATTACAAAATTCATAAATAAACAATACTGCAAGAAGCACAACACTTAGATAGGAATTTCATTTTTTAATCATTTTCTAACCAGCTTAATCCTTTGCAGGGGCACGAGTTGGTAGTGGAGCCCATCCCAGCTAGCAAAGGCCATAAGACAGGAATAAACCCTGGACATGGTGCCAGTCTAACGTGAGGTAAACACACACACACCAACCACACACTGGGGCCAATTGAGTATTGCCAATCCACCTAACCTGCACATCTTTGAACTGTGGGAGGAAACCCACTCAAACATAGGGAGAACATGTAAACTCCATGCACTGAGGACTTGAGACGTGCAGGCAGGTCACCTTAGTGTGAGGCAGCAGTGCTACCAAAACTCCTTCATGCTCAACTTAGATAGGAATTCACCACAGAAATATAATATTTTCAGCTTTTTTGTATATTTTAAAGAAATCTGGGAATGAGTGTGGTGAATTACTGATTAAACCTTTGTCTCATACCTAGATGGTCTTTTGATCATTCAGTTTGAAATGTTTTAATAACAAATGGATTCAGTGATTTGGATCTTGCATATTAAAGAAGTGCTTTAATGTTAGCAGCAGCCATTTGTAAAAGGGCAGCAACCTTCTGGCATTCCTCCACACCAAATGCCAAGGTATGCATAGTAATTGGTGCATTTTTTATTTTAAAAATACTTGGGCAAGAATAAACAAAGGAAAACTCAAAGTAACAAGAGAAATAGACAAAACAAGGAAACCTGTTGCCACTCTTGGCCTTCTCTGCAGACACTCATTCCTTTCTCTCTGGTCAGATGGCTTGTGCAATTCTTATTTTTTAACTCCAACACCAAAGTATTGTACAACACAGTTCAATTTCATTTAATCTTACATAACAATCTTTCTGAGAACATGTTACAAGTGTTTATAGATTTATAAATGCAATAGAACAACAGTAATTGTGGAGCAATAATATTACAAAATGTTTAGCCTGGGAAAATAAATAAATAGTAGTGAGTGCTGCTTGACATAAAGCCTGAATTTAAATATCTATATCCTCTAAAATGAGAAAACAAATTTAATTTCCTACAGTTCTTAACTGAGAAGCAGATTTTGGAGAATGCACTAATTTAAAAGATAAAGACTAGGTAAATGTCAAACATAAAAGCAAAATTGTGTTGTGTGATATACTTGCTCAACACAAATCAATAGCAGAAAAGGTGGTTCTGTGCCTAGATGAATGGATTTATAAAATAATAATTTAGTGAATTATGTGCAGAAAGTTTGACAAATACAAGGTGTAGATGTAGAAAAATTGACTTAAAAGAAAAGGCTTGTAATAACTAAAAGATGTGTAACCAGCTATCTTCTGTTCTTGGCAAGAACTCACTGTACTTTTAAATCTTTGTTAATGATATGATTTTGGATAAAAATAAAAAATGGAAGAATTTCAAAAGTCTGGGATATTTTAGGGATTTATATTACTTGTAAAATTAAGGAGAATGTACTGTACTTTCCAACCTACTCCATGTTGTATCATTAAAGCAAATATATTTTGCCTTAACGATACAACATATTTTTAAATCTGCGATAAATAATAAAGCATTGCTACTTTGTGACATGTATGTACAAGGTACGTATTTTATAACTCATTCATTATTTGCAGATCTCAACCAAAAGTTTTCCCTTTTAGTTCATGTTGTTTTTTAAAAAAAAATCTCAAGAACAGGGGTGCTTTTCCTAAAATCATCATAATTCGATGAACATTGTAAACTCCACTGTAAGACTGATTGTTAATTTAAAGTTGTCATTATTCTCTACATTATTTAATAGGCTTTCTCTTCCACTGACCATAGCCATGGACAGTGATTACCACAAAGAATATATACAATTCAAATTATGACAACTCTCTGAACATTTGGAATACTAAGATATATAATAAAATATATTCTCGATGATGTGCAATGCATCTTTTATAGTATGATATTTTATAGATAAATTGTTAAATTCATTTAAATAATTAAGTTAATATGTCATATTCCTTTAAAGTTTTGAACACTCAGTGTTGTAAGGTTGCTGCTCACTTTAGTTTCACAGAGATGTTTTCTGCACTGCAATTGTTTGTGGAGTAGCAAGATGAAAATTAAAGGAAGGATAGCACGAAGGGATTTAATGATTGGATAGAGAATGTATGGTTGCAATAAACAAAGACCACCTAGAATAACATCCATTGAATCCTGTGTTTGTATTCTCAACAATCAGCTTACAAACTAAGTGCTTACACATAATTAAAATTTAACCAGTGGCCTGTAGCTGATACCCATCATACATCCAGCCTCTTTGTGCCACACTGCACCTGCCAGAAAGGTGCTCAGTACTGAACGTACAGGTGACTTTGCAGTCACTAAGGGCTTTTTACAGAAACTGTGGCAAAGCAGCCTGGGAATGCCTATGATGTATTCGTCTTAGCCAATTTGACAGTGTGGAAAAAGAAGAAGAAAAGAGCTTCTTAGTGGACTGTTATGGGGTGTTTATGGGTATTCCCTTCGTGCTTGCTTGTTACATTCATAACTAATAATAAGATAATATAATATATCCATTCAGCCAACTTTTAGTGTGGTGGAATGAAGGTTAGAGATAGAGCTACTTGATGAAAGATGTGCTACTGCTGCCTTTCTAATGCGTGTATATGAGTTTTTATTTATTTAATTTTATGCATTGTATTATGCTTGAGTTATTCCTTATACGTTTAGTGGAAGAAACCCCCTAGGAAGACAATAATTCAATCAGTCTTTATTCAGACACCGGTGTGTACATGGATTCATGCGTTGCTAGGCAGAACAGCAAAAATCCCCCTTTCAGTTAGCTTTTTAATATTGTCTCCCTTCCCTTTACTTATAAAAAAGCATAATGTCGTTTATCTAAGCATTTCATCTTATAGTGCGTGAATCAGCCAACCATTTCTGTTTTGTGTACATGTCACATGGGGTCCTAAAGAAGGAAAGGTCATCTTTCATGTGTCTAAGAGATGCATTCCTAAAGCAGAAATTGTCCTAGGTCAGCTTACTGCAACCTGTCTTATGACAGACGTCTGTATGAATAACCTGCCATTACAGCAAAACAGCTTTGTCAGCTTTTAACCCTTAGTAGCTTGCAAGCAGTGAATTTTTCTTTCACAGTTTGAAAAATAAATACATTGTTCATTGTGCAGTGGAGTGTGGGATGGTTAATACATAGTGGAATTATTTATTTTATTTAAGGATACACCATTATATTACAAATTTTCACCAGGCTGTTCAAGTGGTTATTATGAGTATGAAAAAGAGTAAAACAGGTTGTGATGTGCAGGCTTATTGTTGTCATTGTATCATTTCCATCCACCCATTCATCTATTTTCTTAATACAGAATAGTGGCATGAGGAAGCTTGAACACTTCGGGAGAAAAACCTTGGACAGGTGCCAGTCCATTACATGGTGCAAACATAGAACAGGGTTAATTTAACAACACCAATTCAACTAACCCGCACAACTTTGGACTATGGAAGGAAACCAAGTACTCTGAGGAGACCATGCAAACTCCACACAGGAACCACTTGGGCCTCCATGTATCATCTCATTTTTTTCTTTTTTTCTTTGGAAACTGCATGAAACAGCATGCCTAGTAAACAGTGATACTTTGCTCTATCTGAAAGAACACAATTTTTAAAAATATGTTTTAAAAAAGTATGAATCACTTAATATTACTTTTCAGACCTTTTTCATTCCATAGCATGTTTAAAGTGTCACCTTAAAATGAAAATATAGCCAATTTTTTAGGCAACTTTCTACTCACTTGTAATTTAATTGCTTAAGAGGGTTTTCTGGAAAATGCACAAAAAAGTACATCATATTTTAATTATATAAATCTGCACTCTAAAACAATCAATCTTCAGGAGCATTTAAAGAGAATTAGGTCATCTTACTTCCTGAAATTCCTGCACAACCATCCCAAAAGACTTTAGCATACCCAACATTTGAGGAAATTGTTTGATTATTTGGATTATTGGAAGACTAATTAAAACTATGTTTCAAATCATTAACTCTGTGGGCATCTTTTGACCACATTCCACTTATTCCAACCTTAACTATTAGAAGAACACTGAATATGAGAAAATATTTCTCTCAATGGCCACACTGGCGCTGACTGTCTCTGCTGAGGGATTCGGTCATGGCAATGCTCCCTCTTAGCTACTCATCCTCTTTGAGATGACAGCAGTGGTAGAACTCAAACTTGAAGTCTTTGAATTACAGAGTAGCCTTCTCAGACACTGTACAAAGGGGGTTCTCTTTTAGCACAACTTACTAAGATGGCTGCTCTGAGTGTAACAGGAGGGATGAGTACAGCAGACTAAGACAGAGAGAAAGAGATAATAACAGAGCCTCTCCATTTGATAATGTAAACTGAAAGGTGCAGAACATTGACTGGTATATAATGAGTGACATTTGGAAGCTCAACTAGGGAGCCTTTGGGTGGGGCAAGTGTGAGGGGACAATGTGGATGAGAGACACAAACAGTGAGAGAGAAGATGTCTACCACCGTGTAATGTGACACCCTTGCAGTAGCAGTTTAGAAGTTAAAAGCTTACTTAGCGCCCAGTCACATTACAAGAGTTTTCCAATGATTTTCATTCACAGGTTAATTAACATTATTTTAGCAGGACAGAGGCAGTCGCTGTGAGCCCCTGTGACCAACAGTCATGTAGTCTGACATTTCCATTGAATTCAGTCCAGTGAGTTCAAACCGTCTCAGTCCAACTCATCCCTTAACTCAGTGGAGTGGGCTCTGTGAGTGCAACAGTTAAAACCAATGAACGCTCAGCTGAAAGTACAAAACACATAATGCAGCTACGAGAATAAGGAATGTGGGTATTTTGGACCTTGAAAACAGAAAAGAGACTTGTATGTCTGAGGTCCTGTTTCATACTCCGAATATATGCAGCCTGCACTGTTTCTGGACAATGACTGCCTGAACTAGTCAACCATGTTGTGCTATGGGTAAACATTTAACTGGGACACTAGAAAGGATATGACTTTGATTGTTAATCTCTTTTCTAAAGAACACCCTCTGAGAATTAGCCATGCTCAGTGTACTTTGCTTGAAATGATCCTGCTATGTTTGCCATATTTTTGATTTGTTCGGAGCTTATATAATAAACTAAATCATCCCTCCCAAAAATAATGTCTGTCCAGCAAAAGATGTAAGGGATTATATTATCCATAATAAAGTCAAGTTCACAGGGCGAGAAACAAATCACAAAACAATTAACACTTGCTCTTTTTTCTGGCTTGCCTCAGTAGATGTCAGGTAGAGCTCCCCATCTCCCTCTTGTTTCTCATTTCTGTTGCGGGGTCAGTAAGCACACTCTTGCATAAGGCAGGTATAATCACAAGCAATCAGTCACCTCCAAATAACCCCCAGATTCTTCTTCTTCTTCAGGGATGTGACTGCATGTTAAAGTTCCTTCTAGCAGCTCTCAATTTTGCTACTCCAAACTTGGCTATAATTGATTTGCTTATATATTTTTGATCAGATCCTACCAGTTCTTGGTTGTGCCCACCCACCTGTTCTCCTTTACTATCTTGGAAGGACTCCACAAGCACATGCTGACCGCCTTGAATGTTTTATCACAGGAATAACACATATAATTCCCTGGTTTTTCCCCAAATGAACAAGTGACATGGGGTTACTCTTGTTTACTCTGTATTCTACAATACTTAAGTGTGTCACCAGCAATATTCTTACAATCAGTTCAGCTACCAATGGTCCAGTTTTAGACCCTCCACTTTTCTATTTTACTAATGTATTAGTTTTTTCTTCACATTTTTAACATTCCAGTAATACCAAGTCAGAGAAACCTGTAACTTTCTCTCACACTGTTTGACTTTATATTTTTACAGTAGTTTTATATCTAGCTCTTAAAAACATACCAAATTAAATCCATATTTAAAACCTATAAGAAAACTACCAACACTGTGTGAAATCATATTCACATGCAAGTTGAATTGCCCAGATTCTTACCTGAATTCTTACAGCATGGTGAAGGTATAATAGGCATGTATCGAGCATTTTTGGCATATATTGTGAAATACACAGGGCAGAATACAGCAGTAATGATTAATAGTAAACATGCATTGAAAACAGCTTACTGATGTCCTAATTGCATAAACATTATATTGACTGGGGACCACCTTTCGGGCTCTGCCGATGTAAGCAGTACCACCTTGGTATGAGGAGTAGTGACTATACAGAACTTTAACTGTGTCTTCTCCTTTCTCTACAGCATCGAACAATCACCTAAGCTGGATGTCTAGCCAAGCCCAGAGAAGGCCACACCCCTTCCAGTCTTGGCAATATAAAAAGGAGCTGTTTCTGGAAGTTGGAATCGCATTCTGACTAGATGTACAAGAAGGACAGAGCTCTATCACTATTACTTTGCCACAGCAAAAACCTGCCTACTTACATTTGTTGTTTGGGCACTAAAGGCCATCTTCTTGATTTAACTAAATGGGGTGACCAGTTGGTACCTCAGCTATTTCCCAGATTGTGCGTGTCTACTTCCAGGTCATGGTACACTCTTTACAATATAATAAAGGTGAATAATACATTTGATATAATTAAAGTGTGATAAAGTTATTGGTGAACACACTGGCCTTTTGCTCTTTGTCATACTTAAAATGTGTGGGACAGGTAGTAAATTAAACACCACAAATAATTCAGAGCTATACAGTTATTTTAAAGATAGAATGTAATATTGCACTTCAATTCCTCTCAGTTTACACTCAAAAACACCATGCAAAGAATTGAATCTTCCTTTTGAATATTTATGAGTAATTTTAGTGCACGTTGCTGCTTCTGCCTTTCAAATTTCTCCATAGATGTTGTGTCAAGTTTTTTAAAGAATAATTTATATTAGCTTAGTTATAAACATGTTTAACTGTGTATTCATTGAATCATTTAGTTATAGTAAAGAAGTTTATATACAGGAGTTAAAAAAAAGCTGATTCAAGCATCATTAAGGAAGAACTAACAGTCTGGATTACATTAAGAAGGCACTGAACGATGAATGGACATAATTAGAGTTAAGCCTTTTTCAGTTTTCGTTTTCAGCCTTCCTCCTTTTCTATGAGACATTCTTGTTGCTAGGAAACAACTCTCCTGGAACATTTTGAGTACCTGTAGCTGGAAATTATATTGTTAATTCATTTAAGCAATCTATTTTTACTCATCCTTTGCTGGATTTCCGTGCCGTTTATAATTTGCCAGGTACTTGAATGTTCTTCATTGTTATTTCTTTTACCTTCAGTGTTTACGACCTTTGTTGCTGCCTATCTTTAGTGAAAATTTCATTCCAATTTTTGTACTCAAACCAGACTGTTCAGAAAATATATGGTTGTTCTTAGATTGCTTGTTTTTAATTTTGAGCTCAGACAGAAAGCAGTGCTTTCAATAAAATTCACTAATTCAGTAGTTCACTTAGTACCTCAGCATCAGCTGAGGACAAGACTAAAGTATATTTGATCAAAGAACATGTCTAGAGATGTGATCAACATTAGATTTTTGTATGTTTTTCATCCCCCAAATAACTATAAATGAACAATGTATGTGTTACATTTACACTCATACCTACCATTTTCAAACTGAGCAGTTTTAGTGTACATAAAACCTAATGAAAATGCTATATTTGGAAAGTATTCTGTAAAATTAATGTGCTTGTATATAATTATCTGCTTTATTTTTATATTTTCCTATTATATCATCTAGAATTGGGCAATGGAAAGGTATAAGAATTAATGCGGTTGCCTAAGCAGTTTCAGCGTTCTAGTTTCAAATCACTGCCTGTTCTCTGGGAGTGAATGTTTTGTATGAGACTTTTCTTCTCATATCTCAAAGACATGAAGATTAACTTAGATGGCCACTTGAAAGTAGCCATGTATTAGTGAGTATGGATGTGTGTATAAGTGTGCTCTGTGACAGATTGGCACTTCCTCCATGATTAGTTCCTGCCTTGTGGCCAGTGCTCCCTACAGTATATAGGCTCTGACACCCTGTGAGGCCGAACTACAGAAGTGGGTTCAGAAAATGAATGACTGATCACTCACAGCATATAAGGTGATCTTAAAGAAATGTATAACATATACAGTACCTTGTTAATGATCAATTACCCTTTCTGGTAATGCAAAATTACAGACCTTTACCCATTTTGACATTTTCTTAATTCACTGTAAAATAAACAAGCTAACACTTGCCTTTTTTGCCAGTTAAATTCATGTTACAATATTTTTGCAGGTATTTGACTGCAGTCATGCTAATAGCAACAACTATCTGTCGCCTAGAAACTATTTTGGTACTTCTCTGCTTATTAGAGTCCACTTAAAATGGACTTATTACCTCAAACCACATTTATTAGAATTTCATTCCAACATCTTTCGTTAACTGTCTACTTGTAGAAGTGTTCTTATCAAAAACAAAAATTAAGTTCAGAACATAGATGTTAAAATCATGTATATATACAGGCATACCTAAATGAAAACCCTTTCTATGTCAAATCTACACACTGTTTTCTGTGAACAAAGTGCTTTGACTTAAAATCTGTGAGATGACATATTTACTGCTTATACTAATGCCATCATGAATTCATTTTTATGACTGTGTGTTTTTAGAACTTTGTTCAATTTTAGAATTCTCAGCATCAATAGGTTTCTTGACAGATTCTGTAAGTTTAATTTTTGCTTTATGTAAAATATTTCTTTTTATTTTCAGATTTTTCTTTTGCTAGTTTATGATTTTTCAGTTAGCAAAAAGTTAAATTCCGATTTCTATAGTCACAATCTCTCAAATGCATTGATAATGTAACCTGGCAAATAGTTAGAAAAGATGTCATTAAAAAAGATAATAGTAGAAGACAAAATACACTTTATTGTAATTTGCACTTCATTGATTATAAAAACAATGTATTAATTATTACACTTTTATAATATCTTTAAATAATCACCATCACAACTGTACATGAGTAATATGTCATTTTGTATAAAAACTACATTTAACATTTTTTGGTGTTAAATGTTTTGTACAATTAAACATATGCTTTCTTCACATCAGTGCTCTTATTCTACTCTCAGGAATAAACATTTCGACGAAGCTTAATGCTCTTAAAACACATGGATTTTTAAACATGCATAAATCTTTACAAACTAGAAAGTACCTAATTTATTATTCAGACTGAAATAATATAACCAGTTTACCTTTTTAAGTGTAAGATCTGTGTATCTGGTTTATCATTTAATTTCCATGTGCACAGGATTTGTAAGTTTCTGTATTTATGTTCACCTGTTCACAGTGACCAGAGTCTGTATTTTAAAAATTAATATTGTTTCGGAGAAAAAGTTAATTTAAAATGCTCTTGATTATATAATTATTTCTTCTGGAATGGAGAGGTTATACTATACAATGATAAATACAATATATAATACACATAGCAAATATTTCCTTAAATAATGTTTTAGATTTGCCCTGCGGTGGGCTGGCGCCCTGCCCGGGGTTTGTTTCCTGCCTTGCGCCCTGTGTTGGCTGGGATTGGCTGCAGCAGACTCCTGTGACCCTGTAGTTAGGGTATAGCGGGTTGGATAATGGATGGATGGATGGATGTTTTAGATTTGTTTCAGAATAACTGATTTTAGCAGACCATTTTCTTTAAAATTACAATTTGTCTTGAAAAGAGCAAAGAAATAAAACAATAATGCAAACTAACATATAAAGATAAAATTACTTTCAATGCAGCTCACTGTTTGGATCATTTTCAAAGAAAAAAATGTTAAACCTACACATTTTCCTGAGTTGAATTTATGTCCAAATTTTGGATAAAATCTTTACAACTACTTTGACAATGTCTCCATTCTTATTTGAAAATGTGTCTAAATATGCATGATTTACTGGCCATCAGTCAACTGGCATAATGGTAATGAGCTTATTTTGATGAATACTCTTTATCCATCCATCCATTATCCAACCCACTGCATCCTAACTACAGGATCACGGGGGTCTGCTGGAGCCAATCCCATACAACACAGGGCGCAAGGCAAGAAACAAACCCCAGGCAGGGTGCCAGTCCATCACAGGGCACACACACAAACACCAAGCACACACTAGGGATAATTAAGAATCGCCAATGCACCTAACCTGCATGTCTTTGGACTGTGGGAGGAAACCCATGCAGACATGGGGAGATCATGCAAACTCCACACAGGGAGGACCCAGGAAGCGAACCTGGGTCTCCTAACTGCGAGGCAGCAGCACTACCTACTGCGCCACCGTGCTGCCCATCACTCTTTATATTGAGTGTTATCATCCATTCAGGCAATGAAAATAAACCAGCATGGATTATGATAAATAGTTAATGTGTTACCTTCCCTGTAATCTATTTTTAACCTTGGTATTAGGATGTGTGTGTGTGAATCTGTTGGACAGGCTCAATGGCTTGCTATGGCTCCCTGATGAAAACATCACAAAAAGTGGATTAATCTGTGGAGTTTGCCAGTTTAAACCGTGCAATTACATTTAGATAAGCTAATACAGGAAAACAATGTATGGGGATAGCTGAAGATTTTGAAAAATATAATAACAATTGTATTTTTATAAATAGAGGAACATAAATAAAACATTAAATATGTTGTTTTAATCCTGGATACCATTCATTAGCCATTCACAAATAAAGCTAAAGAAAATGAATATGCAGTAAATGAAAATGTAAAAAAGTATATTATGAAAACACAGTCCATACATACATACATACATACATACATACATACATACATACATACATACATACATA
>JANRMT010062796.1:38763004-38795349 GCA_026402145.1 Polypterus bichir lapradei
AGATAGATAGATAGATAGATAGATAGATAGATAGATAGATAGATAGATAGATAGATGCACACTACGTAAATCCCTAAGTAACATAGCCCATAGATATACAGACAAAACAGTTAACAAGTACTTGTGATAACTCTTAGAGGAGGCTGTCATCATAACCTTAAATTAAATACTTAAATGATTACATTTTGATATTAGAAAACTTTCAAAATATTATACTAATCACTTCCCAAAGCATTCATTTATGAAAGGTAGCAACAATCTCAAGTTTTCAGATTCCAAGTTTATTTGAAGATTCTGTAAATGTCTCAAACTTTTTCCAGTCAATTTAGACAAAATTGCAACTAGTTGGTTTAAAGTATATTAAGCGCAGGGTTTGTTGTTTAATATTCACTTGAACTATATTATGAGTATAGATATTACATTGTGAAAATACCAAATGGTTTCTTTAAAATTAAGTTACATGTAATGCACTGCCCTGCAATATCACTGATTTTATGGTATTCTCTGTAATTTAGAGGTTTTTTTTTTTAATGTAAGGTTTATTATTCTACAGTACATTATACAAAGAAAAAAAATTAACATAATGCTGAAATTACCTATGATTGAATGTTATCTATTCTATTAATTATATAATGCCCCTTACTTCATCATCAGATTTATTAAAATCATTTAATCTGGTGGCACTTTAAACAATTTTCAAACAATAAGTAATACAGCTTTCTCTAATGAAGTTTAACTGCATAATGAAATGACCAGCCAATGCACTTGTCCATGCTTTTATTTTGTTAAAAATTTGCAGGTCAGTGATTTGGGAAGTATAATTTGGCTGTGACAAACTGTCAGAAAGCTGTTTTTTTCAATCTTGAACAGTAAAGAGACATTAACTCACCTGGAACGGTCGCATGGAGGAGTAAAGTCATCGTTCGGTTTCCACTAGCCAGTGACATCCATGTCTGCATTGTACAGCTCACCATGCATCTGTTAGATTTATCGACAGTTTTCGGGAACTCAGACAGCAGTTTTTCTGTATTATGACACAGCTGGTCATTGCCTAATGTCAATAAAACTCTATGGAAGTTGAAGAGCAAAACCAAAAGAAGACAAGTAAACATCCGAGATAGCAAGTGATTCAACATCCTCATGCAATAAGAAGTTCCAAAAGAAAGATCTGTTTAGCTAATCACTCATCTATTGATTAACATCCATTTTCTTGAAGAAAATATGACCACATAAAGACATCAGCCTCCTGCTGAGTAGCAGGCGTAGCTGAAATGTGCTTGGGTGCTCTTTGCCAACAGTGATCTAAGCATAGCTATTTAGTTCTCAGGTTACAATGAGTTTTAAGATTAAGTCTCTTTTCCAAGTATTTATCTGCTTGGAAATCCAAATATTATTTCAGACACAGAAACTTTCTGGATGAATTCAGATTAGCTTGAATGGCTATAGCCAATGATTAACATATAATATAAAATGTTTTAATATAAGCACATACTCATATTGTTTGCAAAAGGAAACAATCATTTGTCATAACACTAGGTGAACGGAAGCTCAATTATCATTTGCAGTGAACAGGAAAAGGCAAATAAATTGCATATTATAAAATTAAATTATGAAAAAGCTATGATAGCTTTGAGTATAGATTTTGTTTTCTTTTTTCAGAGGAAGGACAGAATACCACTAAGGAAAAAATGCATACTATTGTGCATGTATGAAAATAGTTCAAGATATCTACAGAGGTACCAGTGGCCACTGGGCAGTGTGCTAAGTGTCATTTGTATTTAACTGAGTCTATACTTTCATCACACAAACACTCTCAACTAGCAAAGTTCTGTTAAACTTGATTTTGCAATGCGTAACAAATACTTAACAGTGTAAACTGTTCACTGCATTGGACAGGAATGATCAAGATTAGCCTGATATTTTGTCTTATTTCAGAGGGTAGGAAGACTAACGTCAACAACTTCAATAGTCGCAACTCAGCTTGAAAAAAGCAGTCAAGCAAAAACAGAAAAGTCAGATGTCTGTGCTTCTGAAGTGGCAAACTCAGTAGAATTCAGGTACCCTGTCCTTTATGACGGGGTATGCAATGCCAAATACAGTAAAGAAAGCAACTCAGTGGCTTTTCTCATTACATGAAAGGTGTTGTAGTGTGTATTAGGTCTATGTTTACAGGATGCAGATCTCATCACATGTATAGTACCTCTTTCTGGCATGTTCTGCCTTTCTCTGTTTCTAATACGTGCTGTCTTATGCTGTAATCAAAACAAAGGGCTAGAAATATTATCAGCACTGTGTTCAAAACTATGTGTCCTATGGTTTACACCCTCTTACTCAGATTCAGGAACCCACTTGAGCTGCCTCATGTCACTCAAACTTTACACTGAAAGTCACCACCACTACTACGTTTTATGTCTTAACCTGGATTATGTTAAATGTCAAGGGGTACCATGTTATACTTTATATGAAGGTTATGTAAGAATGTGCAATAAAAAAGGAAGTTGGAGGTAAGAAGGAAGTGTATCGTACGAGGAAAGGAGACAAGTGTGTAAGAAAGAAATATAAGAGTTTGTGGTTATTTCAGATTTGTTAAATAAAGTTTTCCTGTTGTTCATCACCTTGTGGGACTTGTTGTATCTAGAAGAATAATCGAAGATATCAAGATATAACACCAACAATGTCTGAAATGTGTACCATTCACAGAGAGCTTAAGGGACCTTTGCAATTTGGCAGGCCTAGGACCTTTACTGGACAATGTTTTTTCTTCTGTTTCAGGTTCGGGGGAGCACCTGTCCATGGTTGGAGATTCAGAAAGTCAAGATATCTGTGGAAAACAATATTGTTGAAGGAATACTGTATATACTCGCGTATAAGTCAGGTCTTGGAGCCCAAAAAATAGATCATAAAATCAGACATCGACTCATATGAGTGTTCCTTCAATCTCGCACCATTTTCTCATACACATTGAATTTTATTGCAGCAGTGCAGTTATCAATTTCTTTCACCACTTCAATGACATTTAATTTAAAACCAGCTTCACATTTTATTTTGATCGAATGCTCCATTGTAGATAAGGGATGTTCTTATAATAAAAGTGTATGAGGGTGTGAGATACAAAAAAACACAAAACAGTGCAAATGTTGCTTCAGAATAGTTTGGGTATTACCATGTGGTCACATAGGCAAAATACATAGAAAAAAAGCCACAGGGGATGCACAAACCAGTTTATTTCTTCGTGCCCATCCCAAGCCCGGATAAATGGGGAAGGTTACATCAGGAAGGACATCCGGTGTAAAATGTTGCCAGATCAGCATGAGGTTAGCAATACAGATTTCCATACCGGATCGGTCATGTCCTGAAGTTAACCCACCACTATAAGCCAATAGGATGCTGACGTAAGTTGGGCTACTGTTGGCCAAAGAAGGAGAGGAAGAGGGGGAGGCGTATCCTGAGGAAAGAAGAGAGGTGGAAGGTAAAGAGAGTGGGACTGAGGGTAGGAACTTTGAATTGTGGCAGTATGACTGGTAAGGGGAGAGAGTTATCTGATGTGATGGAGAGAAGGAAGGTTGATATATTGTGTGTGCAAGAGACTAAATGGAAGGAGAGTAAGCGCCAGTTGGATCAGAGGTAGACAGGTTGACAGATGAGATTAAGCAGGAGTCCCCTTGGACTATGATGTTTGCTGATGGCATTGTGATTTGTAGTGAGAATAGGGAGCAGGTTGAGGAGACCCTGGAGAGGAGAGGAATGAAGGTCAGTGGGAACAAGACAGAATACATGAGTGTAAATGAGATGGAGGTTTGTGGAATGGTGAGGATGCAGGGAGAAGAGTTGACAAAGGTGAATAAGTTTAAATATTTGGGATCAACAGTACAGAGTGATGGGGATTGTGGAAGAGAGCTGAAAAAGAGAGTGCAGACAGGGTGGAGTGGGTGGAGAAGAATAGTAATGTGTGATGGACAGTTATCAGCAAAAGTGAAAGGGAAGGTCTACAGCAGCGGTTCTCAAACTGTGGGGCTCGCCCCACTGAGGGGCGTTGAAGCTGTACAAGGTGGGCGTCGAATAAATGAACAAGACATTAAAATTAATTTTTTACATTTTATTTCAAATTTAAATTTGCAAGCATATAATCACAATGAATGCATTATAACTAAAATTAAAATAAAACATTTCTAAGGCATAGATCTAATGACTAATATGTGCCTGTTTTAAAGTACACAGCCTGTCCAGGTTTGGTTTGATATTCAAGATGAACACTCTGAGCTCCCTTTCTGTCTGAAGTTTGTTTCTATGATGAGTGGCACCACTGCTGCTGCTTTTATAGTCGCGTATTTTCAATCCAGAAAGTTTGAGAACCGCTGGTCTACAGGATGGTAGTGAGACCAGCTATGTTATATGAGCTGGAGATGTTGGCACTGACCAGAAAGCAGGAGACAGAGCTGGAGGTGGCAGAGTTAAAGATGATAAAATTTGCACTGGGTGTCACGAGGATGGATAGGATTAGAAATGAGTACATTAGAGGGTCAGCTCAAGTTGGACAGTTGGGAGACAGAGAAGCGAGATTGCGTTGGTTTGGACATGTGCAGAGGAAAGATGTTTGGTAAATAGGGAAAATGATGCTAAGATTAGAGCTGCCAGGCAAGAGAAAAAGAGGAGGTTAATGGACGTGGTGAAAGAGGAAATGCAGCTGCTGGGTGTAACAGAGCAAGATGTAGAGGACAGGAAGATATGGAAAAAGATGATCCGCTGTGGCAACCCCTAACGGGAGCAGCTGAAAAAAGAAGGAAGAAGAAGAAGAAAAAGAAGAAGAGGTAGATTCTGGAGCTGCTGAATGTTTTATTAGTTCTGGATTGATTCACACTGTGGACATTCAGAAAAGACCTAGTGTATTTAAATGTACTTGATTGGGCTCCATCATGCAGTGAAATTATAGAATATATCATTCCATTACTTAAATTACAGATAGAATATCTTCATTTAGACAGATTAAACCTTTATATTATTAACACATAAAAGTTCTAATTAATTTTTATGCTTTTCTTGGTTGAAATAACAATAAATTTTACTCTGATTAATTGAAATACAAAGCAAATGAAACTGGGAATCTGTAGTACAGTGCTGTTGTTTCCAGACTTGGTCCATGGGAAGCTCTGGGGTTGCAGGTTTTTGTTTCACCAATTTCCGTTTTAATTGGACTCCTAGCTTAATTAAGTTAGTCATTATTTCCCAGTTTCTGGTTTTTGGGGTCAATGTAGAAATTACAAAAGTAAGTCTGGCACATTTTTATTAAAATGTACTAAGCAGTTATGTGGGGAATATGTCGTTTTTTTTTTAAATGTTAACAGTATTTTCATCCTGATTTTCATTGTTTTTCCAGGTGCTCTGATTATTTATTTCATTATTTACTAATAAGGGGATCTGATTCTGAAGTAGTTGCAGCTTTAATCGTCCTTGGTGTCTGCTTTGCTTGTTGCTAATTGTCACTTTTAGGGTTAAATGAAGGGAGAAAACTACACTGAAAAAGGGTAAAATAATAGGAAAAGTTGATAAAAAATAGAAATATTTCTAAATATCTTATAGATGTAAAAACTGTACTGTTGTGCTTTTCTGAATGCAGAATAACAGAAGAGAAAAAAAAAACAGCTAATTAAATGATATCAGTTGTTATCGATTATTATCACTGATTGTGAATCTGGTTGGAACAAAAACCTGCAGTCACAGGGGGTCCCAAGGATCAAGTTTGGGAACCACTGGCATAGCGGGTGTGCGGCTCAAAAAAGAGGGACATTTCTGAATATAAATAAATAAATAAATAATAAATGGGCAGCTCATGCAGCTGCGGGGATTTCGTTGAGTAGCCGAGGCCAGACACAGCTGCATGTGAAGGTGTTGTCTGTCTCAATTTCTTCATCGGCTTCCGGGGGTGCACGATTAAGACCCTGCGCCCACGTAGGCTGATAAGAACGAGCCGGCACGAGATAGAGGGGAGAAAAAGTAGTAGAAGTCGGAAAGAGAAATTGAAAGGAGGTTAAAAGATGGAGCAAAAGAAAAAGCAGGAACGAACGAGGAAGAGATCCTGTGCAAGTTAGTGGATGAAAGGCGGAGTAGGTGCTCGGGTGCTGATGGCTACTCCAGCTGAGTGACCTGGGAGCTCGAGTGGTAGAGGCGCTGCTCATTTGTAGCGACTCGCCGGAGAGAGGCAGGAGTAGAGTGAGAGATTGAGAGAGGCGTCCTGCGGGTGGTATCGTGGACCACACGGGCATGAGCTAGGGTTGCCAGATGCCCCTTATATACGGGACATGTCCCATATTTGATAATTTTGTCCCCTGTCCCATACTGACCTTTCGTAATAAAATATATTTTTACTACCTTCTCAAGATATTTAGTTGTAACTTTATAAGTAATAATACTTTCTTTTCTCAGATTCTCTTGATGAAAATAACCCAAATGTAACAAGAAAACTAGTGTTTGCTGCCTGTTTGCGACTTTTTCAGTTGCTATGGTTGGCTGAGAACAGTGACACTGTTAATGTCCAGTCAATTCAGTTTGCCACAGGTGGATTCCGATTAAGTGATAGACTGATCTGAATGATCAATAAAGCAAACCGGATGTATCTGACCACAATTTATATAAATGAGAGATTTCAGTTTTTAAATTTTAATAAGTTTGCAAACCTTTCTGAAAACATGTGCTCACATTGTCATTATGGCTTATTGAGTGTACATTGCTGGGCAAAAATTGTAAATTTTATCTATTTAAAATTAAATCTACAACAAAGTGTGCAAAAAGTGAACGGGTCTGAATACTTTCTGACTCCACTGTCTGTGATTTGTACATTAATTGAAAGTAACAAAGTTTATTAAGGAAAACTTAAATAGACTTGGTTGTGTGCAGATAGAAAGAACATTGTAAGAAGACAGATTTTTTTTTAATTTAATCTACCCAGGAAATCAAAGCCGTTTATTGCAAATTTAGTTTACCATGAAACTAGTAGATTTGCACTCTGTAATCTCTTAACTCGTCAGAAAATAAAAATCTGAAAGTGGATGTATTATCTTGACAACTTCAGGATTCCAAAATTGCTTCAGGCAGATTGAGCAACCTGTAGTTATATTTATTAAAGGTTGTTTGAGAGTAAATTTAGGGCATGATGTTTCTAATACAGGGGAAATTTAGAAAGAACATCCTATTTTGTGGCGCATGATTTGAAGTTCTCTGGTTATCCCATATGGGTCACCATTGCCCAGTGTAATTAACAGGAATCATTGCCATCAACAATATGCTGAAACTCATGTAAGATGTGTATAAAAATGTTGATACCCATTCATAAACATTGACCAAATCTGTACAATGTTCCTTATAATCAGTTACAAATAGGGAGGAGTGTAATTTGCTTTAGTTTATATGAGTTCCTTTTTGGCTTTGTAGTACTTGTTTAGTCTGCTGTATTTTTTGTTGTTGCCAATTGTGCACTTTTTAACAAGGACTGATAGCAAGGACTTGGGGGAAAATTGCTATTCAGGTGAAATGTAGTTATAAATTACCTATTAAAGCAGTAAAGTTTGTTTGTATTTCTTAATTTTACCATTCATTGTTTTTAAATTCCAAAATTGGGTATTCACCTGGGGCCTCATGTATAAACAGTGTTTATGCACAAAAATGTTGCGTACTCCTGTTTCCACTCTCACATCATGATTTGGCGTACACAAGTTTTCCACTCGGTTTTGCAAACTGACAGCACCCAGAGTCTAAGCATTGCTGCTGTTCCCACATGGTTTCCCTTCCTTTTGTAGATCCACATCCAAGACGCCAGCTTTATCAAATACACTGAAATTAACCACATATTGTTTATAAATTTAAGGCACCTGATTGTAATCAACCTGTAACAATATAATGGTGCACGGAATGACCAAGCTATTCCACTGCCATGGCTGCTTTAGCGTTGTTATAGGACATCGAAAATTTAAGAATCAGAAGAGAACGTGTATTCAGAGATTATACTGATTTTTTGTCCCATGATGATGACTGGCTTCTTAGTTGGTTTAGATTTCCAAGAGCAATCTCTCTTGAAGCTGTGTGCTGAACTGGTGCGGATTTACAAAGGCAGACTTTGAGAAACTATACTCTACCTGTTCCTTTGCAAGTGAGTCATGCCATGCCAGCTGTATGGGATGGTATTATTATTCGCTTGTCAAGCAGATATTTAAGATTTCCATACACTGTGGTTGAACAGGCAAACATCAAAGTGGAATTTGCAGCAATGTCCAGTTTTCCCAATGTAATTGGAACGGTCGACTGCACCCACATTGCTATAAAGGCACCTTGACAGAATGAATTTGTTTATGTAAATAGAAAGCATTTTCACTCTATTAATATGCAAATCATAGGTGAATGCGAAAATGCTCCTCACTAATGTAGTGAGGCCTGGCTTAACTTATGATTCATTCATCCTGAGAAATAGTAGTGTGGGGAACAAACTTGCAAATGGTGCTGTGTGTGATGGCTGGCTTCTCGATCACAGTCATACATTATCTGTACGATGTAACCATATAACACTATTACTTAGTTGACAATGGGTACCAACTTAAGAAATGGCTTCTCACCCCGCCTACCAACCCACTGACTGAACAAGAGCGACATTATAATAACCTCCACTCTCAGGTGGTGGTAGAATGTACTATAGGGAAGCTTAAGGACCGCTGGTGCTGCCTGGATAGGATTGGTGGAGTGTTACTCTATAGTCCACAGAAAGTGTGTCACATCGTGCAAGCATGTCCCATTATGGATACATAATATGGCACACATCCGTAGCTTGCCCGTACCTGAACAGATGTGGTATGATGAACCTGACCCTAGACCACCAAATGATCAGCCACATTGGAAAGCATTACAGTGTCAAATGAATGTAATTAACAGAATGTAAAAACAGTTAAGCAGATGCATCATTTATTTTTTCACAAATTCATTTAATCTTTTGTCAATATCACACAATACTGCCTTCATATTTCATAGTTCATTGGCTACATTCCATTGTGCATTGGATACATCTCTCATCGGATCCACCAATGCATTTTGTAATTCTAGTATAGTGTCCGTCAGCTTTCCTTTAATTTAAAAGAATCTCCTCACATTCAAACATAGATATTTTATATAATTTTAGTACACGATCTTGTCCATTATAACAACATTATTGATACTCTGCTTTTAAAATTAATTTAAACATTTGTGGATTTTTTTACATGTTAGTGAATTTTTTTGTTGCTTTTTAAATACTACACCCCATATTCAAAAGTGGTAGAAATAAGTAAAACAAACTCCAGAGACAGACATTGTAAATATATTAAAATATCTAACTTGAATAATTTTTTATGGATTCCCATAATACTATGAATAATGAATGAAGACCCACCTCTCCTCCTCATTCATTGGTTAAGAATCCTGTCTTTAATTCAAACGCACAGTATTATGGGAATGCAGCTTCTTTACTGTTTATCTTGTACTCTTTTTTCCAAAAGTATTAATAATATTTTAAGATAAAAATGAATGCATTTTGCATATTTTGAGCATTTGCATGGATAACAGACATGTATTATATGATGCAAATTATGTGGATTTTTTTCTTTTTTTCCTTGGATGATTGTTTTCTAAACCACCACTGCAAACTGCTTGGAGTAAGTAACATATTAAAAAATATTTTTGGGTGGAGTAGTCCTTCTATGCTCTATATTTTCAATGTAATTAGTGGTGTGGTTAAAAAAAATACAAACAATATTCAAACAACAAGAAGCTTTACAAGACAAACATTAACACCCAGGGTTGTAGTAGATTGAGGAGTGTATTTAGCAAAGTCATAACAATGGTGGTATTTATTCTTCACACTTTTAAGAGGAGATTATGCTCAATTGAGTAATAAGTGACCTTAACAACACTGGCAAGAACACCAGCAGGCTACTTACCGTCCACTAAAATAGGAGCAAACACATCAGTGACTACTGAATGCACTCATACACTTTCACTCTTTCTGGTACACTCAGAAATTACTAAAACTCGCAGGGAACAGGAAACATCTAAAAATCCCTAAATCTAAACCATCATCAAACACTGGACAACATATTTGAAGGACTAACTCAAATGATATGAAATTTAAAAAAATTAGAGGTATGAGATGTTGTTCTGAGGTAAGGAGGTTTGGCTGGAGCTGTTTTTGACCTGCTGATGAAGGCACAAACTTCCTGGATTAATTCAACAAGTGTCTCTTTGCCCAAACCAGAAGCAGTGGAAATCCTTTAGCCTTGACAATAGTATAATGGCTGACAGCCTAACAACACTGATGCATCCAATGTGTCATCGACCGTTATTTCTAGGGTGGGCTCTCTAGGCAGGCATGGTGGATTTAAAAGACAGTACTGGGCAGTGACTGTGATTATTTGGATGCAGAGAAATTTAAAATTTAAAAACAGTGTTGTAGAAGGGGTGATCATTGAAAGTGGCTAGGAGCTGAGCAGAAAGGAATGGATCAAAAGTAAAAGTTGCTAAAAAACACACAAAGTTAGAGTGCTCCGTGTTGAATTTTTCAGAGCTGTTACCTGTGACCTTAATAGCAAGGAAACTAATTCAGAACTGTGCCGTTCAGCAAGCAGCCTGACTATTATAAATTAATAAACATATAAAAAAGGTACATAATGGGTTAATGTATCCAAACAAGTCAATTGTTTATTTGCTCAGATGTGATAACTGTCTCACTTGATACCCTTGTGGACCACAGTGGACCAGAGAATACCTTGTTTTGAACTACTTCTCTATGCCAATATGACCCCAGCAGCTGTCCGTCACAATAATTGTGCTATAAGACAACCTGAAAGTCCTGAAATAGCAGTGACAGAAGCCTGAACAGGCTAAAATCATGCTTTTCAGAAAATGTCAAGAACCAAGATCTAAGCTATTTTCTTAATCATAACCCAGTGAAAAACACAGATTTTTGTGTGCCTGTTAATAAATTTCTTATTAGAGCCATTGTTTACACCATTATATACTATCCTATAATTTAAAAAAAAATATTTAACCCACCCTGTGGTGGGCTGGCACCCTGCCCGGGATTTGTTCCTGCTTTGAGCCCTGTGCTGGCTGGGACTGGCTCCAGGAGACCCCCATGACCCTGTGTTAGGATATAGCAGGTTGGATAATGGATGGATGGATATTTAACCCTGAGCTAATTTTATGAACTGACCGAACAGAAGTTTTTGAATTTTTGATGTTCATACTTAGATGCCTTTGTCTGAAATGGCTCTTCATGGTTGCACAATTCTAATTGCCACTATTTCAAATAATCAAAAATGTTATTTTTATTTCAATCATCTACTGCAAAATTTGTGATTAAAATTGTTTGTAATATTTTCATAAAACAGAATGCAGAAAAGTTAAGGAACAAACTTAGCATTATTCAGTGAGTCAGAGACGAGTAAACCAGCAGCCTTGAGTTTTAAAGCCATTAGGTTGCACTCTGCCGAAAATCAGGAATGTTAGTCTTAGGTTACAGATGAGCATGTTAAGAGCAAACTAGTTGCTGAATAAGGCTATTTACAAAATAGAAAGAGACAAACCAGGTAAAGAGTGTATGCATTGAAGGCAACCAAATATCCTAGATTTAATGCACAGGTTAAATATGAAGTTACAGAGAAAAAATGAATTAGTCAAATGTTCACAGACAAACAGGGATTAATAATTAAAACTGGACTATAGTACTGCATTACACCATCGAAAATGTGAACAAACGAACTGATTTACCATTATTGTAGTCTGCAAATGACAAGGACTCTGCTTCTCCATAAGAACCGTTTCCAAACTTAACACATTTACCAATTTTATTGTAAAAAGGAGCTTGATTTAAACAATTAGCAATTTTAAAGATGTAAACTGTTAATTGGAAAGTTTTTAGACTTTAGTCAGATATTCTCACCTGAGTTGTGTGGAGGAAAAGTGCGGCATTCTGGTCCCAAGCCCATGCCATAGTGACAGAAGCATTCTGAGTATGTTAAAGCCTGACCATTGAGAGGAGTGTTGCACATGAGGTCTTCTCCCACATAATAAATGCATATGTCTCTATTAGCAGTTGTGCGGTCTGTAAGTGAATTACAGTGATTGCAGGAAAGAATTATTAGAAGAAGGCAAACAATATTTTAGAGATATTTTAACAAGCAAACATCACATCACAAGTTGTTAATAAAAAGATTCAAAGAGTCCATGCCAAGTGAATAGTAAATTTACTATGGAATATACATTCATAAATTCATTTGTTTTCTTGCAATAAAGTTCTGTAAAATTTAAACATCAAATTCCCATCTTATTCTCATGTATGTACAGTACTTAAGCTTAGGTAAGTCTATAACCAACAATGATATTTACCCATCGTTGCAGAAAACAAAATCTATAAATTGAACTTTTAATCATGATAAATTTAAATAAGGAAAGAGCATTTAATGTATAACATAACAGGAATGCACATTTCTAACAATTCACATTCACATTTTAGAGGCAGTGTAATATTTTATAGTCTGCGATGGCATAAGACCCAGTATTACATTGTTATGCGTGGTTTTATACATGTAGAATCCACATTTATATATATCCTACCATTTGCATCATTGAAGTCAAGTTTTTTCTTAATACAAAAATTTGAACCACTAAGTTCTCAGTTGGGTGGCACACTGGTTCATGCTACTGTGTCACAGTCTGAATACTGTCTCGATGAAGCCTGTGAATATTTCTGGTGTCAAATTTCAGGCTTTATGAAATCTGAACAGAGAGAATGTGAAGAACCAACTTCAAATTCTAGTTATAGTAAAGCAACCTGTACTGGATTGGCACCCTTCCTTGCATCAAATTATGCAGAGATACGCTCTGGCAACCTTTGAGACCCTGAATTGGATAACACATGGAACTGAGAATGACTGACTGGTTGTTTCTGATTTGTTTCACAAAACTGTTTTGTTTCACAAAAATATGCTTAATTTCCAGAAAAAATAAGCAAAGGAAGCATATTGAAATTTAACACAACAACAAAACAGCACTATTCTGTAAATAAATCTATACTAATAAAAGGCAAAGCCCTCACTCACTCACTCACTCACTCACTCACTCACTCACTCACTCACTCATCACTAACTCTCCAACTTCCCGTGTAGGTAGAAGGCTGAAATTTGGCAGGCTTATTCCTTACAGCTTACTTACAAAAGTTAAGCAGGTTTCATTTCGAAATTTTACACGTAACGGTCATAACGGTCGATAACGGTCGACAACGTCCGCCATGTTGAACTTTCTTATTTATGGCCCCATCTTCACGAAATTTGGTAGGCGGCTTCCCTGCGCTAACCAAAACCGATGTACTTACTTATTTCGATGGTATGACGCCACTGTCGGCCGCCATATTGAACTTTCCAACGTCACCAATTTTCCAACTTCCCGTGTAGGTAGAAGAATGACCCCGTCTTTACGAAATTTGGTAGGTGGCTTCCCTGCGCTAACCAAAACCGATGTACGTACTTATTTCGGTGGTATGACGCCACTGTCGGCCGCCATATTGAATTTTCCAAACGTCACAAATTCTCCAACTTCCCGTGTAGGTAGAAGGCTGAAATTTGGCAGGCCCATTCCTTACAGCTTACTTACAAAAGTTAAGCAGGTTTCATTTCGAAATTCTACACGTAATGGTCATAACGGTCAACGACGTCCGCCATATTGAACTTTCTTATTCATGGCCCCATCTTCACGAAATTTGGTAGGTGGCTTCCCTGCGCTAACCGAAACCAATGTACATACTTATTTCGGTGGTATGACGCCACTGTCAGCCGCCATATTGAACTTTTCAACGTCACTAATTCTCCAACTTCCCGTGTAGGTAGAAGGCTGAAATTTGGTACTTATTTCGGTGGTATGATGCCACTGTCGGCCGCCATATTAAATTTTTAAGGGAAACCGATGTACGTACTTATTTCGGTGGCATGACACCACTGTTGGCCGCCATATTGAACTTTCCAACGTCATTAATTCTCAAACTTCCCGTGCAGGTAGAAGGCTGAAATTTGGCAGGCTCAGTCCTTACAGCTTACTTACAAAAATTTACCAGGTTTCATTTAGAAATTCTACACGTAACGGTCATAATGGTCAACAACGTCCGCCATGTTGAACTTTCTTATTTATGGCCCCATCTTCACGAAATTTGGTAGGTGGTTTCCCTGAGCTAACCGAAACCAATGTACGTACTTATTTCGGTGGTATGACGCCACTGTCAGCCGCCATATTGAACTTTCCAACGTCACTAATTCTCCAACTTCCTGTGTAGGTAGAAGGCTGAAATTTGGCAGGCTCATTCCTTACAGCTTACTTACAAAAGTTAAGCAGGTTTCATTTTGAAATTCTACGTGTAATGGTCATAATGGTCAACAACGTCCGCCATGTTGAACTTTCTTATTTATGGCCCGATCTTCTCGAAATTTTATAGGCGGCTTCCCTGCACTAACCGAAACCAATGTACGTACTTATTTCGGTGGTATGATGCCACTGTCGGCCACCATATTGAACTTTTCAACTGTCTTTGTTACTTATGGGTCCATCTTCAAGAAATTTGGTACATGGGTTCCCAACGCTAACTGAATCCTACTTACGCACATATATACGTCCATAGCCTGCAGCTCAGTCACTGTGTGAGGTGGCGTTGGGTCCCCCATCCCAACGCCTCCCACGTTTTTGGCTGCCTGCCTATATAAGACCGTCCGTCGCTCCGGTCTCTACATTCCCTTCCTTGCTTCGCCACGGGATTCACGTCTCCCTACTGATAACTACAGCCTTTTTGTTTAATCCACGGCTTCTCCTCTGTTTTATTGTTTGTTTATTACGATTATAGTTATTGTATAGGTATTTTAGACTTACTTTACATTGCTCAGGTACCCATTTCCTTTATCATTCCAACCCCCATTACCATGTCTATCGAGGTGATCACTATTGATCAAAGAACTGTCACTTACTGAGTGGTTTCCATGCCCGGAGATGGCACCTACCTTTTCCATTCTCTTTGTTACATATTGCACGGCCATATCAGGCTCGCTCTTGATATCTGGAGGAACATTGTGTCTTATGTATTGAATGACTGGGACAGGTTCAAGGTGTGGACTGATGACGGTACAGGAGATAATTATACTACACAGGAGCACTAGAAGAGTGAAATGCTTAAGCCCTTCACCTATGGTTCTGCATGTGAGTTGATGGCTGCCGCTGAATTGTTCGGTTGTCGCTTTGAAGTGTACCGAAATGGCCAAATATTTTACACCTTTCGACAACCGCCAATGCCTCTTAAACATCTTAGATTCACAGGTGACGATTTCAGTAGTGGACACTTTGATGTTTATGAGTGTTTAAACTCTCAAAAGCTGGATGTGATTTTATCGATGAAACCGGTTGTGTGCTTACAATGCTTGACAGATGCCGAATGTCACTTCAACACAACAAATCCTGCAAATACTGTACTATCGTAATTGAAACAAACCATGAAACTCAAACCAATTATGACAACAGCAATCCAAGCTGTGAGATTTGAGACAAGATTACTGTTCACATGGCCAACTGTAAGTTGCATGCTCAAGAGTAAGCTCAGCGCACAACTTGGTCATGTTACAACCGGAGGGCCGAACTGACAACATGGTATACAAAGAGATCCTTAACAAATAATTATTGGCATATTTTCCCTCAGTTTAAAAAGGTTAAATTTTCTTCTTAATAAAAATTTTAAGGCAGTACTTCGCCGCTGCGAAGCGCGGGTATTTTGCTAGTTCAGTATAAATTATTAATATTCATCATCCAGCTCTTTCTCTAAAAAAAAGGATTAGATTTTATGGTGCAGTAAACAGTCAGCTTTTATTTTGACTACATAAGGTACTGAGGAAGCATATTTGCACTTTCTCTGATTACCATCATTTTTTAATATTTCTGCATACGTTTAATGCTTGTGGCTTCTTTTTAAAGCAAAAAAAAACTATAATTTGAAGTCGCTCTGACCCCAAGGGGTATGTGAAAAAAACAAGTAATTTCCTTCGGGATTAATAAAGCTTAAAAAATAAATAAATAAATAACAAAACAAAATCAAGAAGTGCATAAAGAAGAAGCAAGTGCAAGTGATGGGCATTCACATATTTATTACCCATATAATAAATATGGATATAATTGTTGCTTTAGCAACTTTCTTAACTACTTGTTTGAGTTTAATTTTTTGCTGATCTGTATTTTCTTCTTCTGGATTCTCATTTCTGCCAGAATCTGATATTACACTAATGTTATGCTATGGATTTAAATTTTAAATCCTTGATGAATGCTGTCGGTAAATGGCCTATGCTATCATACGACAAAACTAAATCAAACAAAAGGGAATTCTTAAAACCTATGTGCAGGTCATTAATGTTTTGAGTACAAGCTTGACATCAGCATGATAGCTCCCGCAGATGACAGTTAGCGATTGTGACATTACTATGACCTTGCGCTGTTGTTCCTAGATCAGCATGGGGTTAACAGCAGGAAACAAACAAGCATGTGATCTTTCTTTACTTTCTTTTCTTTCTTTATATGTCTGGTTTCAGGAATCTGTCCGTTAAATTAATAGAAACAAAACAGGATCTAAACTTAGACTTTTATTCCCCTGGTTCCTCATGGTAGTGGAAAAGTGGCAATGGTTTTTCTATTTGAGATGGTTTTTGAAGTTCCCACTTTTATATAATCTGAGGTTTTATTTTTCATTTTTACCCATCTTTTCTCCTTGAAAAGTGTACCTAGTGAATATAAAAAAAAAAAATGTTTCTATTATTATAGTTTCATTATTTTGATAACTGAATCAGGTTTACACTATGCTTCTAAAATACATACTGTAACTAACATCAGTTTAATCAGACGTATGATTCTGGGGCCAAGAACCTAAACAAAGCCTTAAACAAACTTTTCCTGGAATGGTCATTACTCCTTTTCTAGACAAACGGTAGTGTGTTTCTCACTTTGACACCCTCCTCAAAGTTCAAGTGCAACTGATTACATGCAAGTCTTACAGGGTCTTACAGATCTCTGCAGGTTAAAACAGAGACTTAACTTGACCTAACATTCAATTCTTTTATTGTGGAAAGCTGTGGTAAATCTTATTTGCCAAGAGGAAAAAACACTAAATGTACATACTAGAAGAAATCCAGGCATGGTGAGGCTAGGGCATTTTACATACCGTTGATGCTGTTAACTGTAAGGTAAATAATGAAAACAAGCTGACTTATTTCAGAAGCACTAGACAACTCATGGAATTAAATCTTGTTAGAAGGTTCCCTCTAGCGTCCAGAAGTGGTATATAAAAGCTATCGAGTGGATGAAATAAATCTTTAAAAGGTCAAATGTGCACACAGTAAAGTGATCTAGGAACTAATGTTTTTATTAAATGCTACACCTTAGACTTGTACTTATTTTGTCTGAAATGAATAAAAGTCTTTTCCAGTATTATTTTGTTTTTAATTTGTTCTGTAGACAAACTTGGGTTGGTAGTTTAAAGTTTTGACTTAATCATCCATCCATCCATCTATTATCCAATCCGCTATATCCTAACTACAGGGTCATGGGGGTCAGCTGGAGCCAATCCCAGCCAACACAGGGCGCATGGCAGGAAACAAACCCCGGGCAGGGTGCCAGCCCACTGCAGTGACTTAATCATTTGTCTTAAATTGACATCACAATGATAGATTACATGATAAAGATTATACAATTGCTATGTTTTGCAAAGCAATTGCTGAAGACATTGTATGTAACAATTTAAATGAACTAAGAATACCAGTACAATTGGGCTTTTACCAAGACAAAGTATACTGATAGCACTGTGGCGTAGTGGTAAGCGCTGCTGCCACATGGATCCAGTAGTATGGATTTCAAGCCCCTTGTCACTCAATACTGCCTGATCTATCCAAGCATACATAGTTTCCTCTGGAAACTCCATTTTTCTGCCCATATCCTCTAAGAAGTGCAGGTTAGGTTAGCTGTTGACCCTAAATTGGTCCCAGTATTGGTGTGTGTGCGTGCCCTGTGACAGACTAGTGCCCATGGAGTGTCTAACCTTCTGTCCAGTGCTGCTGTGATAGGCTCTGGATCCTGCAACCATGAAATGGATTAAGTGGATTTCAATACACTGGTTGTGCCATTTAACAGAAACTCATTATGTGTACCTTACCTGATGGGATGTGAATTAATTTTTAAGTAGTTTTCAAAGTACTTTAAGGATCACATTTTAACCTACATTTTATTAGTAATGACTTGTTAAAAATTCAAATCTGGAATAACTATTCTGTAATCCTTTTAATATTCTGCATATTCTCTAAATCCTATTTAAAATTACATAGCACTGAAAATGTTAAAGACAAAACAACAAAACAAAAAACCAAAAAAATCACAAACTGATATAAGAAAATGTTTTAAATTAAAAGCACATTAGTAGTAGTAATTTAAAGCACAAAAACGTGATCTTTTCTAGTGATTGCTTAGTTTTGCACAACGTACCTTCCACAGATACTCAATAATTTTAAATCTCGAAATTATCATTTGTCCCATTACAAACTTGTCTGCCCTTTTGCAACATACTTACTTTTTATTCTCTTTACAAAGTTTGCATACATGTTACATACTCATCAAAAGCAGGCTAGCCTGGGTGGAAAGAAACAAAACAGCAAACCAGCAACCACATGCAAAAAGCCATCTATGCATAGCTATTTTAATGCATCCAACTACACTCTTTGTGACATATGAAACAAATAAAGGATTTAATAAAAATCTAAATAATTATGTTTAGTCTTTAAATGCCTTTTATCTGTAATGTTAAGGAATATCTAAAGGTAAATAAATAGCTGTTCCATAGTTCATATCATTATACTTCTTAAAATAATGCACAAGCAGGATAAACATAGTTTCATATTTATTGAAACATTACTGAAATATTTAAAATTTTTATTGTGACATCTTTTGAATTCCTTTCACATTAAAAATACATAAATGAGTTAGCTTCAGTATTAATATTACTGGTTCAGATCCTTTCAGTTTAATGTTGGAGGGTTTCTTTTTTGGTTTCTAGTTGAATGGTTTCTTGTTTTTGTTCAAGTCATGTTTTGACTTTGCGTGCGTCTTGCGCTCTGACAGTTAAACAAGAGCACTAGATAAGGTGAGAGGTACATACATGTGGGGCTTTTGTGTTTAAAGTTATATATGCAGAATGTTTAAAAGTTTATAATATACTTTGAATTATATTTGAATGTTACTATGTATTTATTTTGTTTTATTTTTGTTTCAAATTTTAATGAAGTGTAGGGTATGGTTTCATTTTTAACATTTTTTTTTTCGCTTTTTTCCCACAGAGTGATTGAATAAGATACACAAAATGTTTTATTTTATTTTTTGATTAATGAAACATGCATGTGAGTGGGATTATTTGTGTTTTTAAATGTACCTGTTCTTTATTTCATGATAAGTTTGATAATGAAGGTGTCTTGAATTCCTTTCACATTTTTACTTTATTTTAATATTTTTAAAATGCATCTCTCCCTCTCTGACATTTAAACCTTAGTGCTGCGATGAGAGAGTGACTGAACAGGCTACACGAAATGTTTCATAGTTTTTTGTTTACTAAATGCATTCTTTAAGAATGCTTGACATAACTCTGTGGCACTGAGACATTTTTTGAGTCTTTTGACTATTGAAGACATTCAAAGAGGTCTCTTTTGACCAGCAGTTCAAACTTTCTGGAAGAGTATTCAGCATTACCAACCAGACACTGACAGCGGCTGTGTAGACTCCAGAATCACAGATGACATTGCAAACATAATCAATGCACTGTGGATTTCACTGACAACTACTTTTTGTGGTTTAGTGCTTTTCGCACGTTTGTTTTGATATAAATGTTATAGAACTACATGGTTTATTTATTTTTGAAGTTTACATTTATGAAGTGTTGTTCCACGTTTTATCAGAGGTTGTCTTGAGACTAACATTTACGAGTGAAATGCATGTGTAAAAGCTGAATCTGCTGTCTCCTCATTCATAAAAAATTCCAAGACAAAATGGTGTTTGTTGGTTTTTTGAGTCTGTGCCTGTACAAGAAAACAAATGTATATTGCGTGGCCTGACTTGGGATTCCCAGCCATGAATAAGCTTCCCAGTCTGGCCCTGGTTCTGACCAGAGCAAATCATTTATGTCCGGTAAAGGTAATAAGAGAAAAAAGAACAAGAAAAAAAGCTTTTCTTTTTTTTTCTGTTCTGCTAGTTCTGGTACCCACCATCATAGATACACTTCTTGAGCACCGCACTGAAGGTATAAGGTACAGGTGCAGTGGAAGGAGCACTCATCCACATTTGTAAGGAGAAGGAGAACTGTTACCTTCTCTAGCGTGAGTTACACATGCCCTCTCGAGCAAAGGAAATGCACTGGTGTCATGTTTAGCAGCTGGGGCAAAATTTTTGGCCTCCTAACTTGAGGGGAAAAAAGGAAAATCAAAAATAAAGAAACTATGTAGTGTATAACATGACACAATCAAAATCCAAAATCACAATAAATTTGAACTTCAACTTAAATAAAATAACCATTTGCCATGTTATATAATTTACATTAAGTTATCTACTATTTTATAGTAGTAGGGTGATTTAGAAAATGTAGAGGGAGAAGTACTGCTCAGATTAAATAGGCTAAAATCAAACACATCACCAGAATCAGAAACATTTTTATTGTTAAGTTATTAAGGAATTTTGTCATTACATATATAAACCCTTGGTGCATATTTTTAGGAAGTCGCTACACACTAGGGAAATTCCAAAGGACTAGAAAATGGCAACTATAATCACATTATATTTAAATGGTGATTGGGCAGATCAAATAACTTTTGACCAGTATGCTTTAACATACATCACAGGTAAATTAATTGAAGGAATTATTAATGAAAGGATTGAGCAATCATATGGCAAAACAAGAGTTTTACTGTACAGTCAGCATGGATTCAGACGATGTTTTACTAGGAATATTTTGAGGAAGCAAGAAAATTATACAATCAAAGTGGTGCATATGATTTGATTTATCTTGACTTTCATAATACATTTGATAAGGTGCCACATGAGAGGTTGGCCATGAAACTAAAAGAAGTTAGAGTTCCAGTTGTAGTGTGTAGTTGGGTGCAGAATTGGCCTAAAACATGGAAGGCAGAGGTTATGGTGTGAGAAAACTTATCAGAATTGGGTGAAGTTTAGAGTGGTGTCCCTCAGAGGTCAGTGCTAAGGCCTCTGCCATTTTTAATATATATAAATGATTTGGATAGAAATATAAATAACAAGCTTGTTAAGTCTGCAGATCATACCAGACTAGGTGGACTGATGGATAATCTTGAATCCACTGAATTATTATAGAGGGACTTTATTCATTCCTCTTTTACCTAAAAGTAGCATACAAAGACTGCTAAAATATGAACAGCAGTTAAGAGTTGTACTACAAATACAAAGAAAATCAAAAGAAAAGGCAGACGTGGGCAACATTCCAGTATAAAATACATAAAGAATAAATGGCAAATGGTAACAACACTATGGATGCTCTTTATAATACACTGAAAGCAAAAGAAACTAAATGTAGCCATGATTAATTTGAAAACATGAACACGCCTCACAAAGTGTTTTAATTTCAATAGCATTTATAAAGCCAAAGATGCAAAAGATACAAGATGATATAACCATCACTAATGAATAACAGAAGAAAAACATATTATGAAAATGAAAAAAAAATATATAGTAAAGAAACATTGCAAAACCTAAAGTAAATAAGAAAATATTCGGACCACATTGTTAATAAGCAAAGCAGTTGCTCATTGCAGTATATTTTTATATTAGTCTTTTATTTGTCATCATAACATGTAGGTTATGTTTGTTGTAAATGTTTAATAAATAACATTTTTGCATATTCACTTTTTTTGAAAAGTTATTGTCATGTATCAATTTCAATAGATTTATTCCATTATTTATATATTTGTCTGATGCCTTTATCCAAGGCAAAATTTGAGATACAAATGGTTACATTTCTTTGGCTTTTCTATTTGGGGCACAAGCAAGTGAAGTCAATTTGCTCATGGGCACACAGTGTCAGTAGTAGGATTTGAACACTCAACCTATAATATTATACTCTGTTATATAATATTAATCAAAATAAGCTTGACATAATCTATTATTTTTATTTAATTATTTTCCAACATGACAGGCACATGGAGGTGACTTGCTCACTAAACACATTAAGGTACCTAATTCCTTGTTACTCTGGTGGGATGCAGCTGTTCCTGTCTGTAGCCAGTGTTCAGGACAAGGTGCAAGTGTAACAGTAACATCCTGGTGTGTTGTTACATTGGCCATTTTTACAGTCCTGACACTCATACACATCTAAAATAAAGGATGAAAGACAATGATGTTGATGAAGACCATGCTGGTGAGTCCTTTGAGGGCTGCAATGACTCTAGAGTTTCACTGCCAAGAAAGTGTGCTTTGAATAGAAGAGAACTGCTGAACTGTACATGTAATTGGACTCTTGTAAAGTTTTGCTTTTCTCATTGTTTCACCTCATTTTATGTTAACATGATAATCAATGGTTACACAAAATCCTGACAGAATTTTTCAGAAAATGAAATTGCCTTTTAAATTCATGATGTCTGAGTTTTGTCAAAAGAACATTTTATATTAAATACTTAATGCACAATCTTGGAGTTTAGCAACTAAACATTCTGCAAAATGTTGTACTGTGTGTATAATTATATGTAACAAATAAAATGTAATTTGATTTGATTTATTAATGTAAAAATATATTAATATTTTATTAATACATAATATGAACATGCATGACTTTTAAATTAAAGTTCCTTTTTATTCTAAGACGTTTTAAAAGATAGATTGACTTTGTTGAAGATACCTTGAAATAACGAAAAAGTTATTTGATCACATCTGAAAAAGAAATTAAGATATTTTGAAACTGACAAAGATGTAGAATATCAAAAATACATTTGTGGATATTTCTATTTGTTTGAAAATATAGAACAGTGAATTTCTTCTCCTTTAGGAGTTGAAAACGGTCTTGAACTCCAGCTCTCATGTCAAAAATCTTAAAATGCACTTCTGATACATTTACAGATCACCATCAGTCATCAGTGTTAGCTTGCATGAATTTAGTAGGAAAACTGGCTTAGGTACAGAATGTTTGAAAAATCTACATATTTGCAAAACTATGTAAAATTTCTTACAGTCAGATCCATACTCTTCTAACTTTAAGTCTATAATGCAGTAATTCTGTAATTTGAGGTTGTAAGCTTACCTGAGCCATTTGTTGGTGGTATCTCCTGGAAACTTTGTATGATGTTCTGGAGGCAACCTAATCACTACAGTCTGCCTTGGAATCAGTTCTAAAATCCAACAGAGGAACATGATTATACACTATGCATGGTACATGTAATATATATTTATTTCTTCTAAAGTAAATATATTTTTAAATAGCCTCTTTCTCCGTAAGCTTTATTAGAGTATTTTCTAACCAGTGTATTGTTACTATAAATAAAATGTATTATTATTATTGTTATTATTACTCCCTTTTAAAGACAATGAGTTTTCCTTTGACTACCAATTGATGTAGTTGAGTCTGCGGTTGGAGAGGTAATATTTATGCTTTTATACTTTGGAAGAAAACTGATAAAATCACAAATTTAGTATCCTGAAAATAACATACTGTATGTCATGCACCATTTACTAGGGTAGTAGAGGTTCCATATTGATTTTTCCTCTATTCTACTTGGGTAACAAGGGCCCACGGTTGTGGTAGTTGACTGTTTAGTAGGCTTCTCTCCTTCTGTTGTCTCATCCCCTTCAGGATACTAATAAAAAATATCAGATTTTTTTTTTTTTTTCAGATTTTACAGACTCACAAATTCCTGCAATATCTATTGCTCCATAAGCAGAGAACATAATCCAATGCTTTTTATGGTCCAGAAACTAAATAAATGACATTTGGGGTCTGAAAAGAATTAATTGCATAACTGAGGTTAGCACCTTGCCTTGGAAAGGAAAGGATGAGAAACTGGGAAAAAGAGTGTGAACAGCTTACCTGCTTAGGTGGAACCATTAAACAAAAGACAAAAAGTCAAATGTAAGTAATACATATTTGTAAGCTGCAAATGTTAAACCAAAAATAAACGACAAAACACAAAAACTAACAGTTGAAATAAGTAAAAAATACATAAAACATAGAACATACTGTATGTGCAGCGTTTATATTACATGATTATCTATTGTATATAATATCATCTTACAGTAGCATTTGAGTATAATTTTTATTGAATGATAGCAAATACAAATATAATGTTTTCTTTAAAAGTAACAAAATATAGTAATATAGTAATTGAAGTTATAATTATTGAAATGTAAATTTATAGTAATGATTCACTGGTTAGAAAATAAAGCTAATAAAGCTTACGGAGAAAGAGGCTATTTACTTTAGAAGAAATAAATATATATCACACGTACCATACATAGTGTATATAATCATGTGAAGATTAATGGGCATCATAATCACAATTCTGCATTCTCTAAAACTTTGTATGATTCCTATTGCATTTCTTTCAATTTGTAAAACATTACATCTCAATTAGTGAATGCCATTAGAGAACAAATATTTTCAGTACCATTAAATGTCTTCTGAACTACAAAGTTTACAGCATCTTTTGGTTACTTGCATCAAATGAATATTTAACTTTCATTTTTATATGCATTGTGCCCAATAGAGAACAGAAAGTATTAAAAGAGTAACCAACATTTGTTAAAATTATTTTACTTTTACTTTCGAGGTCTAGGTGTAAGAATTTTACAGAATTGTAAATATTTACTTGTTAAAGTGTATGTTCTGATGTGTCTCACTTAATTTTTATCCTACTACAAAGTAGAATACATATACTAGCTGTGTAAGCCCGTTCTGTATAAAGCCCGGGGTCCTAGAAACTATTAAAATTGTCAGAAAAGGAGGTTTCGTTTTGCCAACGTGCTTGCATGGCTTGTGAATTAGCGGTGGGAGGAAAAGTAAAAGGGATACTGTTTTGTCGATGTGCTCGTCTCACTTGTGTATTAGTGGCTAAGGAAGTTTATGTGTCCTTGGAGGTGGATCCTTTACCCTGACTCCAACTCTCATTTTCATTCTCATTTAAATATATATATGTATGTATGTGTGTATATATATATATATATATATATAGTGTTCATTTTGAATAATGCTATACAAAACAAATAACTTTTAAAAATCCAATGTTAGAGTAAAAAATGTTACTCTAAAAATATAAAAATGTATTACAGTATATAAAATCCAGCTATGAGATTGGACCATCATATAAGAAATTCAGAAATATATAATCCCTGTATATATTACAAAATATAAATCATTTACATCTACTGTTGTCAGTTTTATTACTCAAATATTAATCTAATTTAAAAGCACAAGGAAAGTGTTAAACTGTGGAAAGGTAACAAGTACAGTAAGTCATTATTGTTTTGGTTTCCACAAGGTGGCAGTGGTGCTGTAACTGCAAAATAGTCACACTTTTATACATATACATGTTATGGTGTATACTGTTTGTTCTGTATACACACACACACATACTATATATAAACTATACATTTTATAAAGTATCTGAAACCAATTCATTAATGTAATTAATAAAACACAAATGTTTATGCATTTCAATTCAGTATCTAGAGTAAACATAGTTATTACCATACAAATGTAGCTACTGTGAACCAGCAACTGCTTTTCTTAATATTTACTTCATTATTAACATTACATAACAGTATTACACTTATGTAATACAATTCAGAATAGTGAGAGGGCAAAGCCTATCCCAGGAGCACAGGCAAGTAAAGAACAGAAACTGTCTGAACCAGGCAGCACTCCATCTGAGGGCCCACTCGTGTACACTGATACTCACACTTTGACACTTTTGGAGATGCCACTTACTTAACCTGCAGTAATTCTGAAAAATTCAAGCAGACACGTGAAGAATATACATACTCAACAGGGACAATGACTGAAAATACGATTCAAACCTGATATTGTGTGACCACTATGTTTCCATTCTGCCACTCAGGTCATTTTTACAAGATAATAAATGTGTTTACACAGAAGCATCTTTATGTTACAAAGCATTTTCAAAAGGTGTTAAATGGTAAAGTCCAGTGTTAGTTATAAATTCTTCTTTAGGTGTTAGTTATAGTTTGGTTGCTTATCTAAGGAAATGTCTGCAGTTTTCTTCATAAACCCTTACCTGAGTGTTTACTTACATGGATGGGATATCTGAGGTTTTGCTTAGGATTACAATGTTTTTATGAAACAGATACCCTTTCCCTGCTGGGGAAATCTCTTTGAAGGCGTCTAGGATAAAAAAAAACATTGCCACATCTGTGTACTATATTTAGAGTTAATTTCTTGTAAAAGAATTACATGTATATTGAAAAGCAACTTATGTAACTCAAAACATTTCACTGACTTAATCTCATGTGTAGGCTTATAATATTTATTGCAGTGCTTATAAGAATGCTAGCTATGCATTTCTCATTGTGTTCTTTGAGCAGGTTAAGGAACAGAGCAATTTATGATATATTATTCATTTTGAAATCTGAAGGTAGTTTTTAGTTATAATACCATATTGCAGCAAACTCGCCTGTACCTTCTAATGTGCACTGGTCACAATTATGTCCCCAGGCTTTGCCAACACTGCAGCGGCAGATCTTCTTGGTCAGTTCACCATAAAGGGCACATTCTCCTTCCGGACTTATAACACTTTAGCAATGTTGAAAACAAAATGGCAGGTTTTCCTATTGACCAGGCCACAAGCACAATTATGTCATTATGTATCTGTATTGTTTTCTTATAATTATACAGGTATCCCTTGAGATATGGGGTTACACGATTCTTCTCATCTTTTTCTTGTTCTTCTTTTTCACAGTTACAAGAGTCAGTGTGGTATTTTCTATTGTGTGTATTAGACAGCTGTAAAAAACAAAATGCAGGAGAAGCTGAACACACAAGCATCTTATCAGTCTTTCCTGCAGCTGCTCTTGTCACTGCCACATTTGGGCACTTGCCTTCAAGTTCTAACCTCTTTTGTAAATGAACAAGAAAGCATGGATAATCCAGCGGTGAAATTTGAAGAACTCAGTGTTTCTTCATCCTTTTTTCACTCATGGTTACAATACCAAACTAGCCCCCAGTAACAATGCTGCCACCAACACCCTGCCTGTGTTCATTCTGAATTTTTTGTTGGTGATATTGATGGCATTTGTTTCTTGTCTTTACAGTGTAGCTACTGTTGTTATTATTTATTATTTATTATTATTATTATTATTATTATTATTATTTATTAATTAGAGAATCACTGTGAATAAAGTCAATGAATATCTTAGGTTTGCTTTGTTTGCTGATGTAAGTGTATTATGCTTAATACAGTAGCTACAAAGACACTCAGTGAGAGCCGGTAAACAGCCATGTTATTGATAACTATTAATAACTACTGAAGTGAGAGTGTTCACTTTATTAGAATTTGATATTATTTTAGTAAAAATGGGTGATAATTTTGTGACAGAAGAATGCATAACATTTTTTCCTATTTAAATTAATGATAACACATTTTTGATTTAAGAGAGTTTGCCTTATGCTTGTAAAGATGGGGAAGTCTGTAATAATAATAAAAGTAATAATTCTTTACATTTATATAGTGCTGTCCTCATTACTCAAAGCACTCGAACATTGTATTGTGTAAATATCTTGTAAAAGAAAAATAGTAGCAATGCTGTATATATTTTGAATAAGCAATGACATTAGATTGTTTCAACAACTTTGTTCTAACATGTATTATAAAGCCCTTTTCAAGGCATTGATACAACACTGAGCTATGTGTTATAAATGTTAGACAACTATAGAAAAGTACAGCTGGGACTGCTCTGTGCACAGAGTGTAATCACAACGCTGTTCCATTCAGTTTCATACTTTATTTAATCAGTTTAGAAATCTGATTAGTAATATTTTTATTACTATATACGTTAAATCTATTTTGTTTTTTTTTTACATTTCTTTATTTAATTTCTAGTTTATTCATTGTCTATGCATATTAAATGTATAATGTGCAGTACGTAAAGACATACTAACTCTTACCTGAAATAAAAATAAAAGAAAAAATAACTTGTACTTGTATTTCCCAATACTGCACTGAGGCTTAAAGAAACAGATGCTGGTAATACAAAGTTGATTTTTTTATTATATCTTTGCAAGACAAGGCCTGGACTCGCCAGCTCTGGAGCTGAAAGCTTTCTTGTAATAGAAGTAGAAGTTTCTGATTACGTAGACTTGACAGTGATGTAGACAGTGTAAGACAAGAATGGTGTTGGCTTAAATGTATATTTGAATTAGATGGAGCACCTTTTATTTTCAATAACAAATCACCTTTACTGCGGTGGGCTGGTGCCCTGCCCGGGGTTTGTTTCCTGCCTTGCACCCTGTGTTGGCTGGGATTGGCTCCAGCAGACCCCCGTGACCCTGTGTTAGGATATAGCGGGTAGGACGATGACTGACTGACTGACAGTATAATAAAACCATTAACTAAAAATGTGCAATTCCAGAATGCTTTTAGTAAAAGATATGGCTGGCTAAGTTTCAAATAAAATGTGCAGTAGGAGATCTGCATTCTATTTATTATGAAGTAAAATGGTTAGAGCTTGATAAGATAAAACAAGACATCTAAACCCTCTGTTACTGTACCTTGGCAGTTTGTAGAGTTGAGCCTTTTGTATCCCTGGTGGCAGTTAGCGCCCGTCTCACTGATAAAGGTTCCAGTCTTTGTCAATGTCTGAAACATAAGTAAAAAGCAAATGGTTATTTAGCTCTAATGCTTTTCACACAGTTTTACTATATAACATGTGTGGCGGACGGCTGAGGGTAGTACCCAGCCGGGACGCTCAGGAGGACCAGAGGGGGACTTGCGCCTCCTCCAGGCCACGAGGGGGTGACCGCCCTGGTTGCACTGGGGACCACGGGTGCAGAGCTTGGAAGCTCAACCCTGTAGGGGCCCGTGGTCACCGCCAGGGGGCGCCCCAGTGCCTGAAGAGCCCTGGACCTCAGCACTTCCGCCACACCAGGAAGTGTTGGGGGGACGAAGGGGGAGGACTTCCGGGTGCGCAGCCGGCATTTCCGCCACACAGGGGAGTCGCCGCGGAGGAGTGTCGGGAAGCAGCTGGAGCCCATCCGGGCTTGTATAAAAGGGGCTGCCTCCCTTCATTTGATGACTGGAGTCGGGTGGAAGTGGATGGGAGTCTGGAGAGAGAGGAGTGGGGGCAGCCATAAGGAAGGCACTAGGAAGAGAGGCCTGGACTGGGGGATCAGTGCTGGAGGCACTGGGCTGAGCACAGACTTAAACTGTAAATATTGTATATAATAACACATCACACATCCATTCATTTTGTACAGAATAGTGATGAATAATGGATATAAAAATAGTGCACACCATGGAGAAACATTCATAAAATACAACAGAGAATTAAATTTTTCAATTTAGTAAATGAAAGGGTGACATTAAGACAAATGTTTTCTAAAAATACAATGTAGGATTGAAAAGCATTTTAATATCTCCAGACCTTTCAAAAATTTTTCTTCAAAAGAAAAAAGAAATTAAATATTAATTGCATTTATTGCTGCTTGTCTAAAATAAAAAGCCATATTTACTCATCTAGCCTGCTGAGTTGGGAACACAGCCCAAACTTAAAATCTGGCTCCATTTTCATAGCTGAGCTACATGAGATGGAAAACAGTATTTCAAAAGAAAAACAGACATGAAGTTACAAACGAATGATTCCTGGATGGAAGTATTAATTTTTTTATTGTTGTGTTTTTTTTTTTTGGCTTTTCCAAGTTTACCTTGTGTTGTGAAATGTCTAATAGACCCTGGCCCAACTCTAATTTTAAAATCAACATGGTTGATGTCCTTAAGGAGCTTTATCATTGCTATCTTAGCTCCTATATATCTAGCATGGTCAAATGAAACCTGGAAAGCTTTTACTTTTTCAATGAATAATACTCAAAAAAATAACAAAAATCCTAACTCAGATTTCTTTTAGAAATCCTCTGACAGATGTTAATGTCAAGACTAAAGGATGTCAAATTCTTAAAATTGAATATAAATTGCTATTTACTGATCCTTGGTGATCTACTGTATACTAATAAAAGGCAAAGCCCTCACTGACTGACTGACTGACTGACTGACTCACTCACTCACTCACTCACTCACTCGTCACTAATTCTCCAACTTCCCGTGTAGGTAGAAGGCTGAAATTTGGCAGGCTCATTCCTTACAGCTCACTTACAAAAGTTAAGCAGGTTTCATTTTGAAATTCTACGCGTAATGGTCATAACTGGAAGCTGTTTTTCTCCATTTACTGTAATGGAGATGAGCGCGAAAGCCATGGGGGCGGAGTTTCGTGTGACATCATCACGCCTCCCACGTAATCACGCAGTACGTAGAAAACCAGGAAGACCTCCAAAAAGCGCTGAAGAAAACATGCATTATATAATTGAGAAGGCAGCGAAACAATAAGAAGCCAGCGAGTGACATACAACTATATTCATGAGTGATGCTACTACGGAAACAAAGCACAGTGTAAACCTAAATTTTAAATTAAGTTCATAGACAGGCTGCCGCTGCTGTTTGTAATTTAGTGCCTGCCCATATAAGGCCGTCCGTCAGCGGCAATCCAATTGAAACACTGCCACTAAATATTCACGGGTGATGTTTGGCACAAACTCAGCGAAACTGCGAGAGAAAGTTTTAAGTGCCGGGACTTCGGTAACATTAGATACAGCCATGGACATAGCACGACATGGCACCAGCACAGCTGGGAAACTTCGATGCATGTACACCGAGCGACTCACGTGAACTGACGCAGTGCACAGACAAAAAGCAACAGTTCCGAAGACTGCTGAACAAAAACCGAATTACACAATTGAAAAGGCAGCAAAAAAATATGAAGAGTCTGATACATACAAACATATTCATAAGTGCAGCTACTGCGGAAACAAAGCACACAGTGGAAAAAGTCAATGTCCCGCTAAAGGAAGACAGTGTAAAAAAAAAAACCCGTGCATGCAGTGTGTCAGGTCTCAGATAAAGAAGAAGACGAGCTGTTTATTGATGCAGTAAGAAACGAATCGATAAATGAAACCTGTTATCTTTACAACGACTGACAAACACGGAATGTAACTTGAACACAACACATCCTACAAATACGAACCTGATTGAAAGAAATAATGATAATCAAGTCCTTGATGACAGCAACACTCAATAACACTCACAAAACAATTACTGTATATTGACAGTCATGTTACGTTATTTTTAAAATGTTCCCTTTTCTTTTTCATAGCTTTTTTAACACACTACTTCTCCACTGCGATACGCGGGTATATATATATGTATATATACCCCGATCTACATACTCGAATAATGGATACTTTATTCGCCGTCAATGACTGTTTTGGTAAAGCCATACTCAGTGTATTCATTAGATGAACAGTAAAAAAGTAAGAGCGAGGGGAGGGTGACTTATTGAGGCATGCAGGCAAAACCACAATAGCACGCGGGCTCGATGTACGAAAAAATATATCTTTTCAAGTTCTATTTAGTCCATATGTGTCAAACTCAAGGGCCGCGGGCCACATCCGGCCCGGCGTGTAATTATATCCGGCCCGCGAGATCATTTTATATACTGTATTATTGTTATTAATGGCCCGGGGATATGAAGCGCTGGTAACACAATAAACTACAGATCCCATAATGCAGCGCTTCAGCTGCCTTGCTGAACACTTACCGCGTTAATCAAGTCTAGCTTATGATGCTGCAAGTTATTGCGAAGCTAGCCCACACGATGCTGAAGAGAAAAGTTGATTCTGAAAATAGAGCCTTTAAAAACCGATGGGAGGCTTTGTATATGTTTACTAAAATTGCCGGTAAACCCGTGTCTCTCATTTGTGGAGCTAATGTGGCTGTAATTACAGAATTTAATCTAAGACGGCACTATGAGACAAAACATCAGGATAACCTGAAAGACCTGAATGCAATGCAGAAGATACAGAAAGCAGAAGAGTTAAAGAAGAATCTGACACTTCAGCAGACGTTTTTACCCGTGCACAATCACAAAGTGATTTCAAGTGAAGCTGCTTTTATGGGAGACACAAATGCACCAGTGCAACTTGCCCCACTTTCCCT
>JANRMT010062796.1:38800349-38817439 GCA_026402145.1 Polypterus bichir lapradei
ATATATATATATATATATATATATATATGTGACAGCAACACTCATCACTCACAACAGTGACAAAACAATTACATTGACAATCATGTTACGTTATTTTCAAAATGTTTCATTTTCTTTTTCCTTACTTCTTTAACACACTACTTCTCCACCGCGAAGCGCGGGTATTTTGCTAGATTTAAATATCTGGTAGTTTCCCTCTAATTTTCTGAATACCTTTCTTTGAAGCTTCCACAGTGTAGTCCACACTAATGGTGTACTTTTTTTTCTTATTTAATTATTGAGTAATGATTGACAAATGCACTATTTCATCTATACTGTAAAACAGTATTTTGCAAATTCAGCCCTGGGGACCCTTGAGGCTACAGGTTTTCATACCATCCAGCAGAGTGTGTACTGCATGCTGACGTCATCCTTCTTGGTGTGTCTGTGTGTGAAACTTGATTAAAATATAGCATTTACTCCTAAAGCTTTCATTATGGTTGACACTAAGGGGGCAGATAACATTTTTACAGCTTTTCTCCCATCACATTTTTTTACTGTTTTTTTTTTTTTTTATTTTTTATTTCATTACTTATAATCAAGGGCGGGTTGTAAATGAAAGTGAGTTAGTGTCTGCTAGAAGCAGCAGTGGCAGCAACAGCAGCTAAGAGGTAGTTTCTTAATTAAACAGACAGGTTTAAGGGAATGAATAGTAAGAGATAAAAACACATTGAGTAGGCAACTTAAAGTGAGTTGGTAGCAAAGGGAAAAAAGCATTTGGTAGTGAGAGCATCTTAAACAGTGGTTACAGGAGTTAGAGAGGTCCATTAGTTATTAAAAGAATACTCAACCCAAAAAAATGATGTTTTTTTATGTTATTTAACTACAGTACATTACAGGCAAAAAAAATTTTAATCTCATATTTTCATGCAGAATGAACAGAAAAAAATTATAACAATAGAAAACAACTGTGATGTGTTGGACAATGGCAAACATTAATGACAAAAAAATCTCACATTACTTGTGTTGCATTATTCATATGTCGATAATCAAGTTGTTATGATAAATACATACAAAACATATGCTTTTTTGCTAAAATATTGTTATACTGTGACCCATAAGTCACCGTCTTGCACCTCAAAACACGAGGCTGAGTCTCAGTACTTTAGCAAAACCAGCTTTTTATTCAACTTGAAACAGGAACAGCAGGGTTATTTATTGCAGTGGGAGCTACCACTGTCCTATACACAGACACAGCAAACAGGCATAGTTGGGACCAGGTCAGTGGCCAAGTTATACTGTTCCCTGCATTTATAATGTTCCTTGCATCACTCATCAGTGACAGGCACTTATAGTGTGATCGCGATCGGCTCATAGTTGTTTCTGTGGCACTGTGCTGCTTTGCTGCGAAACCTGTGGTTGCCTTGGCAATGAACAAGCAGTCTTCCACAGACACGGCAGTCGTGCTTTGGCATGGTGTACCATTGGGGGGTGGGGGGTCCTGAAAGAGTTCAGAAACCTCAAATCTGGTGTGGGCAAAGTGACCATCCAAGTCAGGCTTGGCCAAGCATTGGTCTGTGCAGCTCCAGGTCAGTGACAATCATCAAAAGCAAAATCCTACAAGCTAATAGACCACCGAGTGAGCCGAGCGTTCGTATCCTTCTTTTTGTCAGTCACCATGGTAAACCACCGTCCCCTGAGGTAACTGAGGGCCTCCACCGCCCATTTAATCTCTAAACACTCCTTTTCAGAAGTCAAATAACTATGCTTCCTGGATAGCAGGTTTCTGCATAGAAACATGATGGGGTGTTCTTCCCCCTCAAAACATTGAGAGAGCACCGCTCCTAATCCGATAGTGCTTGCATCCGTTTCCAGAATAAATTCCTTCAAGAAGTTTGGATTGTGCAGAACCGGGAATGAGGATAAAGTGGCCTTTAAATTGGTCCACACAACACTACAATTCTTTCTGCCCTTTGTCAAGTCAGTGAGAGAGGTGGCCCGATGTGCAAAATTGGGAATGAGACGCCTGTAGTACCCCACGAGCCCAAGGAAGTCATGAACCTGCCTCTGTGCATGTGAACACCTCCCCCACCTTGTCTATCTGAGGCTTGACCAAACCCTTCCCCATGGAATATCCCAAATAATGGGTTTCCAACATACCCAGCCTGCACTTCTTAGGGTTAGCCATCAACCCTGCCAGTCATAAACTGTCAAGCACCACCTGAAGACAGACGAGATGAGATTCCCAGTCAATACTGAAAATTACAACATTGTCAAGATGGGCTCCTTTGTACGTGGAATGGGGAAAAGTCAACGGTGTGCCATGGAGATCAAAAGGGAGCACTTTAAATTCAAACAGCCCATCCGGAGTGGCGAACACAGTCTTCTCGCAGCAGACTCCTCCAAGGGCATTTGGCAATATCCCTTTGTCAGGTCCAGGGTGGAAATATATGAGGCCTGTCCAAGCTTCTCCAACAGCTTGTCCACAAGCGGCATTGGGTAGGCATCAAACTTGGAAATATTATTCAAATGCCTAAAATCAAAATAGGATTCAATTAAGGGAGCAAACTCTGCAGGAAAGTAGGTGAATTAATTAGAAAATGACAAAAGGGAGTTAGGAGTTTCAAGTTTTGGTGACAATAGAAATAACTTTAAGTCTTATTAATATAAATTACACATTACTGTGCTTTTCTGATTATGCACACACACAACCCAAAAGGAAAAAAACTCACATTGTGTTTTTGTTTTTCTTATCATTGGTACTATCCTTTTTTCAGACATGAGCATGTTATTTATTGTTGGAAACATCTCAGTCTCAATTATAAAAGGGTATAAAGTTTACAATGGCATGACCTCCCCCCCACCAAGAGCCAGAGCCACCTGACCGGAACCACCAGAATGCTGGTGCCAGCCTGGAATACCCACCTGCTTTTTAAAGGTGAATATCTCACTAACGCTTGGGATACTTTTATTCAGCAGAAGCTGCTGTGAAGTTTGCTATATAACGTATATTTGCTTTTGCTTTCTGAAGTTAAAAGTGACAATACACAAAAATTCATGCTCGTACTTTAAGCTCAGTGAGTCATTATGCAAAGTCAGAGCAAGCCCATTTTTCAAACATGGCCATGTTTGGTATCCCTGGAAATAGCACAGTCTTAGCTATTCAATAGTCTAAGTTTTGCGATGGTAAGAATCAGTGAGTAACAGCCACACGGTCAGGTGGTTCAAGCCCATAGTGGCAGCTGTGTTTATACAATATGTTGTTTTTCTTGAGACTCCTTCATTGTACACAGATGAGTGAGGGCTCGGTTTACTTAGGAGAACCCGCCATAAGTGTTGATATGTTACTTGTATATTTTTGCTGTTGCTTTGTTGAGTTATATATGAGACAACGGAAAAATATAGGCATGAGGTGTGACAGTTTTTCCAGTTTTTGGAACGCGGTTGCTGTTTGCTTGGTCGTAGAAGTGGTTCAATGTATCAGTTAAAATCTACTGCTTGAGACCTTTCAATTGATGTACAGTAAACGCTCGTTTATCGCGGTTAATCCATTCCAGACTCTACCGCGTTAAATGAATTTCCGCAAAGTAGGATTCTTTATTTAAAAATCAAATATTTTCACAGTCAGAGCATAGAAAACCTTCCAAATATGTTTTTTTTACATTATTAGAGCCCTCTAGACATGAAATAACACCCTTTAGTCAAAAGTTTAAACTATGCTCCATGACAAGACAGAGATGACAGTTCCGTCTCACAATTAAAAGAATGCAAACATATCTTCCTCTTCAAAGGAGTGTCATCAGGAGCAGAGAATGTCAGAGGGAGAGGGAGTGAGAGAGAGAGAGAAAAGCAAACAATCAAAAATCAATAGGGCTGTTTGGGCTTTTAAGTATGCGAAGCACCGCCGGACAAAGCAGCTGCAAGGACGGGAGCAATGTGAAGGTAGTCTTTCAGCATTTTTTAGAGGAGCGTCCGTATCCTCTAGGCCAGTGTGTGAACAGTCACTCTGCTCACACCCCCTCCGTCAGGAGCAGAGAATGTCAGAGAGAGTGAGAAACACAGAGAAAAGCAAACAATCAAAAATCAATACGTACTGTTCGGGCTTTCAAGTATGCAAAGCACCACACGGGAAGCATATCGTATATCATTGAGGAGTTTTATTAAATACGTAATATGTGCTGTGATTGGGTAGCTCCTCAGCCATCCGCCAATAGCGTCCCTTGTATGAAATCAACTGGGCAAACCAAATGAGGAAGCATGTACCATAAATTAAAAGACCCATTGTTCGCAGAAATCTGCGAACCAGCGAAAAATCTGTTATATATATTTAGATATGCTTACATTTAAAATCTGCGATGTAGTGAAGCCGCAAAAGTCGAAGCGCGATATAGCGAGGGATCACTGTATACCACTTGTATGGTATTCCTTGAACAGAAAAACTATGAGGCTGGTTTAAATTTTTTTGATGATGTTATATTAAACTGCACACGTATGATTTCATGCCATATTAAAAGTCAACTGTACATACTGTAACAATGTGATCACTACAGTATGAGTGTGTAGTAGGTACCCGTATCTATGTGTGGCGTAATTTGTCTGTATGATGCAGTGAAAGATGTTTTTAAACATTTTTTGAACCCTTGTTGGCCTGGTACCAGGACAGTTAGGGTTTCATTAACCCCTTATCCCCTAAGGCGTTTCAGTTATTATTATATATGCAAAAATGAGGTATTATTCTGCTTATGTAATAAAGGAACTGAAATTGGCTGTAAAGCAGCGAGTATAACAATCCAAATTTTTAAAAGAAAATATTTATATGGATAAAAACTTTTGTTACCCACTAATATCAACTAAATAAATCATAAAAAATTGGCGCTGTAGAGATGTCTCTCCAAAAATTTGTATTTTACTGTACATAGCTAAAACATTTTATGATGCACAACCCTGGACTCTTCGCTGCCCCAAACCTGTAGGCTATTATTGTACCAAGTTTAGATGTCATATTCCAGAGCACTGTAACGTTATACTGTGTGGTAAAAGGTGTACTCCTCTTAGGACACATTTGGTGTTCCATTTTGGAAACATTTAGTCTCTCTCACCTAAACAATCTATCAAAACATGTTTTGATACATTTCTAATCGTGATTGCTTCTTTGAGTGTTTGATGCAGCATCCCCCAAGACCACTCTTTGGTTTTATTCCTCCCTATGCAGAAAACAGTGAAATTAGAAACAGGAAAAAAAATCTCTCACAACTCTGTTGATCCCTTTGGTGGAGGAGGGACTGAGGGAGGGAATTGTACCATAAACAAATTAGAAACTAAAACAATTTTTTTTGTTTCTCACGTGCAAGTGACCCAGAACGTGAGTGTTGTGATCTGTGACTTTCAATTGAAAGGTTCTCATTATGTGAAACTTCGAGGGGGGCAGGTACAACATAACAGTACTCACCAATTGAAAGAGCACTGCTCACAAATACAACACAGGGATAGCCTTCATCAGACAGCATCCAAGTATGGTATTTGAACCTTGAAGTGTAAAACTACTGTGCGGGTAGGCTCCACACTCCCACTTCTGGTACGGAAGCCTCTTGAACCCGACACTGTCGATAGTCATGACCGGGATGAGCTTGGCAGATGAGGGGGCACACACACACACAAAGCAAGGGGAAGATGTAAAATGTTCTGTAGTGTGTATATTTTTTAAAAAAAAATCAGTGTACAAAAATTGTGTAGTGCAAAAAGTTCAACAAATAAATAATCCCATAAAAAGAAGATGTTCAGTGGAGGTTAAAAATTAATCAAATAAATAATCCTTAAAACGACGTTAAAATATGGCAGGAAACTGTCCTTAAAAACCATGAGCCCATTTGCATGCCTTAAAAGCTGACGTCTCCTTGACTTAACTCTAACGAGTCCTTGAAGCAAAGAAGGTGCCTGCTCTGCAGTTACGCCACCTTTACACACTGCTCCTAGGCTCGAGCCCCTTGTAGCCTTTTTTGGCTCCCTACAGGATGCCACATCAAGCCTCTGACTCCCACTGCCAAGTCTTTATCAAGTCGCTCCAACTGAGCAGCGTTTCTGCCACTCCTGCTCCCAGGTCACCCAACTGGAGTGGCCTTCAACCCCCTAAAGCCGTTTACACACTCCTCTTGAGACTTTCCTCCCAGCTGTCCGTCTTCTCCGCCTCTCATCTGCTCATTTTCACTGGATCTCTCCTCCTACTGCCTTCCCTTACTCCACCTTTTAACCTCCTTTCATTTTCTTTTCTTTTAATTTCCAACCAGCCTTTCTTCTTTGGTTTAGTACTTGTGCTTCCCTTTTAAGCCAGGGACATGGCACAGCTGTGGCAATCAGCAGCTTCCAGTGCCAAATAGGGTCTTGGACATTCCTGCATTGTGCATGAGAACAACTCCTGCCCCACTACCATGGCCCCACACAAAGTTGCGAGAGTGGCAATTATTTAAAATTTGCCCACCAGCTGTGTACCTCACTTTACCACAACTGCATGCTGCAATACTTCAGTTCTACTATAACTAGTATTTACAAATCAGGCATAGCATAGAGTCCTTCAGCAACAGTGTTGTTCTACTAGAATCAAAACTGATCAGAATCTGCTTCAAGGTCTTTGTATTCTCTATCACTAGCATTCTGTCTAGGACTTTCTCAAATGTATTTTTTTTGAAGAAGACTTATTGCACATCAATCAAACAATGCCCATGCCCTTTCACAGACAACTATACATCATTGGAATGCTGTGAAGCTCAGCTATGCAATAGTATTGAGCCTTTCACTGTATGTGGCTTGACGTAGGCAGAATCTTTGATAAAAGCAGATTCAATCAGCTAATAAAAGAGAGTAGACAATGTGTAAACGTCTGATTTATTTGGAAGAAGACACCCTTGGGTGTGTAAAAATTCCATTATTGCTTTAAATTGACTTGTGAGTTTATTGGAAATTACACAAACAACTTTGAAATATGTCTATGTCCCACTGATGGGACACCTTGTGCAAAGTGGTTACACCAGAGAAATTTAGTATTCTAAAAACACTACTGAATCTCAATGAAACACTTATCAACACTGAAAAATGAATGATTTTGGCAAAGCAGTTCAAGAATTCCCTTTACATGGATGATATGCTAATGTAATTAAAAGAGAATATTAAAATGTCATCATTGTATTCCATAACATGTATACTAAGAATATCTTGAACAGTGTAATGTATATATGACTTGAAAACTGCCGGAGTATTTGTTGAGCCATAGGACATCACAAGATATTCATAATGTGTCTTTCTTTTCTCCAATTAAGTTGAAACTGTTTTGTAAGAATAGTTGAGCTTACGATGTGAGTTAATGTTTTTCAGATCAGGGGAAGAGATTGTTATTTTTAACTGGAAATGTATTTACTTCCTGACATTCAATATGGTCTCCATTGTATCTTATTTTTCTACAAAGAAAATGTCTGCACTAGTATGTCTACTGGAAAGTCTATTGAAGTGGCATGATGGGGCTTTTATTTTTCATTTTTAAAGTATTTCTTTGACCTCTATCAATATTTGTGACATTATTTTGGGGTTTTAGAGGTCATGGTACCTAGTCATTACATTTATCTTTGGAATAGATGTATTTTTCATTATTTTAAACACAAATATAATTTTCTAGTGGTGCAATTTTTGTCATGAGTGCCACCATTTTGTTATCTTTGTTGTCTTTGTCTTACTTAATACTCTATTTGTGTGATTTATTTAAAAGCTGTTTTGTTATTAACTCTCTTCTGTCCCTGATCATGATTTACATCTTTCATTATGAGTAGTACATACAGAAAGCAACTGTCAAAAGAGGTGTGAATTTGATTGATGACTTTAAGCCCCGCCCCCAAATATGAAATATGAAAATATGAAATATGAAAATATGATTTATGAAAATATGAAAATATGAAATATAAAAATATGAAAATATAAAAAAATATAATTTATGTAAATATGAAAATATAAAATATGAACTATACCCCGCCCCTGGGGGGTTGGACCACCGTCATAATTGATCATCTCTAAACTCCGCCTTTTAGGGTGGGTTTTTCGTAAACCGGACACTTATCCCTCCCCATTAACAATACTCACGCCTCCGAGTTACGCCTTTATCTCTCTATCCGCCTATAGGGTTAGGGAGAGACGTATCGCTCCACCCCTTCCCAACCCCGACTGTGGGAGGAGACGAAAGAGTTCTTGTATAAAATTCTAGTCACTTAGTGTAAACGCCACGACACACAAAAGCAAACAGAATGGACAGTCTTGTGAACGCTCCTAAGAAACTGAAAGCCAACAGGGCCTTACGGGAGTTACGGGAACCACGCTTCAGCTCTGTCTGGTACGATTCTAACTGTGCTTTGTGCCGGGTAGAAGTAAAAAGAAATGCCGAGGGACAACTCACGATCGCCGTTTCCAAGAAGGAGCCTATCCTACCTGAATATAACGAGGCCGGTCACGAAGAGGAAGATAAAGAAAATGTGATAAAGGATCGAGTGAGCGAAATTAATTTTTCTATAAAAGACTGGAGTTTTTTTAAAGCTCTTATGCCAAATATTGATGAAGCTATTTATCAAGGAAAACTATCCGACCAGATGAAAAGAATTAAAAGAAAATTGGAGGAGGAGTTTAGCATGTTGAATAATTCATGCTCGGAGGAAGAAAACTGGGAGTCAACCGCCCCCTAAGTGAGCGGAGATAAATACAGAGGTCTTTTCCTTAGTCTACATTAACCTAAAGCCCTATCGAGATGTCTTCAACTAACTACCCTTCCGAAGCTGGTGCTAGCTGGGCCGGTCGTCTCCCTGTTCTCTCGGCCTCTGAGGTGGCAGAAGTCCTCAACATTTTGATGCGCTCCGAAGAGCTAAGCTCCGGGGGTATGGAACATACGTCCGCCGCTGACTACCTGTTTTGGCCGGCTAACCTTCAAGCCAACACCGCCTACTCTACTCCCGACGGTATGATCGACCCTAACCTACAGTCCGGCTACTCTGCGGCAGACCAGATGCTGACAGACAACGATGTGTTTTGGACGGGTAACAACCAGCATCCCGCCGGCTACGTACCTGATCAGGTCTGCTGGTCTACGGAACAGACAGCGGCAGTCAACGACCTGTTTTGGCCCGACGACATCATACCTAACTCCGGGTACTCTGCTCCTAACAACTCTCCTTCAGACCCCCCGTCTTGGCCGGATCTTCTGATGCCCTCGAATGACCAGATCTATTGGCCCGAACCTCAGTTACCCGCTCCTGATGATATGTATTGGCTGGATAGTCTCCTGGAGAACCGTACAGGACCTGATTTTTTTGTCCCTGCTGAGGATACTCTGGGGAGCCTGACGGGCGCTCAGGAGATAGCCATGCAGACCATGCATCAAGAAGAGACTGTGGATGACTTGGTAGAGGCTCTGGCCTCTTGGAAGCCATCGTCCCAGGATTCTGATTATGAGGGCATGGACATTGAACAAACTGACGGTGCTCTGGGTGAAACACTTCGAAAGACTCTGAAACTGATCAAGAGTTTGATTGCGGCTCTGTTGGACATAATAGTCGATCGGGACCTAAAAAGCACCTGTCAAGGTTGTTTCATAGATCACCCCAGCCAGACGCAGCATACGTGTCTGTTTGAGCCTGACTCTTTTTATCGGGGTGGCCGTTTTCAAGAGGTTCTGACTGTTTTCCGCAAACCGTGGCTCAGGAGCCTGGTCATAAAGACTCCGGGATGCTTCAACATCTTTCCGCCTTTTCACAAGGTTCATTCCTTTGTTCAAAATGCTGTAGATGAACTGGAAAATGAACATTCTATTAGCGAGGCTATTGTACAGGCCTTTCACAACATGGACGATCCATCTTACTCGAAAATACGTGAAATAGCCGATGCTTTCTCTAAAAGGCATTTTTCTGTACCAGACATGACCGATGCACCTTTGGGGTTTTACGGGGAGTACGATATAGAAAAATCAGACGAAGTGTCTGAACTCAATGTGCCTGTGCTATGAAATGTTTTAATAATGTTTTAATAATGTTTTTGAAAATTACCAATAAAGACTCATTTGATTTTTAAACCATTGACATTTTTCTTTCACCGTCGGCGATGGAGGGTTACTTGAAAAAAGTTTATTATAACCCGGCAAATCCTGGTAGCTTTGGGGGAAAAGACTCTTTGAAAAGAGCTCTTGAGGTTTCGGGTCAGAAAAGTAATGACCAACAGGTGTCGGATTGGTTATCCGGTCAATATGCTTATACAATTCACAAACCCGCTAGAAGGCATTTTAGGATAAGGTTTATGTATCCGATATAGACTCGCAATGGCAGATGGATTTAGCGGACATGACAAATGTGTCCGAGCATAATCTGGGTTATAAATATTTGTTAACATGTATCGACGTACTTTCCAAGTACGCCTGGGTACGACCCCTGAAGAACAAAACGGGTAAGGAAGTGACGAGAGCCTTCCAAGACATTCTGAACGCCGGGCGTACTCCAAAGAAGCTCCAGACCGATAAGGGGAAAGAGTTTTTCAACCGAGATTTTCAAAAGCTGTTAAAGAAGAGCGGAATAAAACATTTCACCACAGGAAACGAATTAAAGGCCTCCGTGGTGGAGAGATTTAACCGGACACTAAAATCTAAAATGTGGAAATATTTCAGCGCTTACAACACGAGAACCTACATCGATAAATTGCCGGATCTAGTATACTCTTATAACAAAAGTTATCATCGAAGCATAAAAATGGCTCCTTCCGATGTAAACACGTTAAATTCCTGGAAAGTTTTCAAAAATTTATACGGCGTAAACGTACCACCGGGTCCGCCGTTGTTTAAGTTCAAAGTAGGAGACACGGTTAGGGTGTCTAAAACCAGACATCCTTTTGAGAAAGGTTATGAACAAACATTTTCAGATGAAATCTTTACCGTATCTGAACTTGTACCTAGGGCACCGGCTGTGTACAAACTGAAAGACTACGATGGTGAAGAGATTGTAGGATCCTTTTACGACCCCGAATTACAGAAAATTAAAGTCGGGTCCAGGGACGTTTACAGGATCGAAAAAATACTGGCTAGGAAAGTTAAGAATAAAAAACGACTCATTTTAGTCAAATGGCTCGGCTGGCCAGAAAAATTTAACAGCTGGATACCGGAGAGCTATGCCCAAGATGTTCAATAAAATCCCCAGGGTTCCTAATCGACTCTTCATTCTCTTAACGGTATACGATGGAGCGTAAAAGTTTTTTTGTGACTCTTCCGAGCAACGCTTCCTCAGACATTTTCCCTAACAACACAATTTCCAATTTCACGACGAAGCTTGCTAAACCCATAGAATTAGAAGGTTCTTGGGAAGTCGGTCTAGCCGAAATTCAGTACCCACATACGTGGAATACCATAGACAAACCGGATAACGAATTCTATGTTTCAGCTCCGGGGGTAAAAAAACATTACTACATTCCGTGCGGGTATTACGAAGGTATTCACGACCTACTGTCTTTTATGAATTCGACAACCTTAAGCCTACCCACTTTGACAGATGTTGCAGCTGGATTTGTCCCTTCCGAGAGCCCTGCGAAATTCAGTTATAATGCTGTGGAAAGAAGAGTCTACGTGGTACCGGGTGAAAAGGATGAAACTATACACTTAAAAGGGCAGCTGGGTCGAATATTAGGAGCGCATCCTGATCAGACTCGGGGTTTAACTTATAAGGCTCCTTTCCCCGCCGACATCAGGGCCGGCTTTTACACTTTGTACGTGTACGGGGATATGGTATCTCATCAGAGAGTCGGAGACAGCTACGTACCTCTTTTGAGGTGTGTTCATATCGAGGATCAGGCGAATAAAATTACAACCATCACCTATGACAAGCCGCATTATGCGCCGGCCAGCAAGAATCATTTTGACACAGTGACTATTGAAATAAAGACGGACCAGAACAAAAACGTGCCATTTCAGTTTGGTAAGGTGATAGTGAAGTTGCATTTCAGACCCGTCAGACATTGTATGCACGACTGAAACAATGAGGTCTTACCAGGACCCGACACCGTACATCCAATATTATCAGACCCAAGCGGGTAACGGCTTACCGGGGTTCTCTGGAGCCCCTGTAATGTATGGTGGGGGGATTGGAGGTATATTTCGAGGATTGTTTCGAAGAGCTTTACCTCTCCTGAAAAAAGGCTTCGACATCGCAAAACCACACATCAAATGCGCGGCTAAAAATATTGTCAAAGATGTGATCACCGGGGCTATATCCGGTGCTGCAGGTGGAGTCCTAGAAAAGCAGGAGGGAGCGGGCTTGATGGTCATGAGAAAGACAAAACGCAAGAGACCACCGGGGTCGCGTCAGGCCCCGCCGGCTAAAAAGACCAGGCGCACTATTTTTGCAGCATTATCTAAACGTTGTCAGAAGAGGAACAAGACTAAAGCAAGCAAAAAGAAGAGAGACATTTTTTAAGAAAAGATGGCTTTCGTACACAGAATGTCCGAAGAGTGTGTCAAATCTGAACTGGATCTGTTTACGGTGCCTTTCACTCAAACGAGCGTAGATAAAAGTATATACGTTGAAGTCCCACCACTCTCAGCCCTCTCTGAAGTAGCTCCGCTAGAATTTCTCATAGCCGGAAACGGGGAAGATTACCTGGACTTGAATAACACTCTTCTACACCTAAGGGGAAAGATAGTGAATGCTGACGGGACTAACATACCTGCCGGGGCAAAGGTCGGATTTGTCAACTACCCTATAGCCAGTTTGTTTTCCCAAGTGGATGTCACCCTCGGGGACCGTCTAATATCCCAGAGTTCAAATTGTTATCCTTACCGAGCGGTCTTAGAAGGCCTGCTAAATTACAGCCAAGAGACTCTTCATTCTCAGTTTGCTACAGGACTTTTTTACAAAGATACACTTAACAAATTGGAAGAGACAGACCCTGACGGAGAAAACATAGGTTTTAATAACAGAAGCGCCTATACAGCCGGTAGCAGGACTGTTGAACTTCTCGGGCACATACATACAGATCTCTTTTTCCAGGAAAAACTACTATTGAACGGCCTAGACGTGAAGATTAAAATGGTTCGGAACAAAGATGAATTCTGCTTAATGTCTGGTGATGCCGAACGTTACAAAGTAATCATAACGTCAGCCTCCCTGTTTGTAAAAAAAGTAAAAGTTTCACCGGCCGTGAAATTAGGACACGCTCATGCCCTTACATCGGCCAATGCTAAATACCCTGTGGAAAGGGTGAATATGAAAGTATTCAGTATGCCCGCGGGGATCCGAGTATGCAATCAAGAAAACCTGTTTCTGGGTCAACTACCAAAGTATGTGGTAATTGGAATGGTGGATAATGAAGCCTTTTCGGGATCTTATACACGGAACCCGTTCAATTTCAAACACAACGATGTAGAGTTCCTGGCTTTGTACATGGACGGCGAACAGATTCCTGCCAAACCTTTTCAACCAGACTTTGTAAGCGGCAATAGTGCCAGAGAATATTATAACCTGGTATTGGCCACTGGTAAGCATTTGAAGGATCAAGCTCTGGCTATCAGCCGTTCAGAGTTCTCGCAAGGATATACTCTTTTCGCTTTTGATCTAACCCCCGATCAAGAATGCGGCGATCATTTTTCATTAGTTAAAACTGGAAACATGAGATTTGAATTACGCTTCCGCGTCCCTCTCCCTCGGACCGTCAATCTAATAGTATATGCGGTCTTTGACAACATCATTGAAATCAACCAGAGACGTAATGTTCTGTATGACTACTAAAAAACACCATGAATACAAAACAATTAACAGAACTACTGTCCCAAGACCCCTACACCGAAAGATATTTCCGCGGTGTGCTGGCGTGTGATCAACTACCGGAAAAAAATAACGGCTTGCCGGCCATGTTTGTAGTGAATACTCACCGTCAAACCCAACCCGGAGAACACTGGCTGGGGATTTACCTCACCGAAGACGGTAATGGGGAGTTTTTTGATTCCTATGGAAATCCCCCGGACTTTATCTACTTCCCGAAAGACATTTACCATTTCTTAAGCAAAAACTGTAAACAAATCCTTTACAATAACCGACAGCTTCAAAGTTGGTTCTCGGACAAATGCGGTCATCACTGTCTCTTCTATCTGCATCAGAGAGGAAAAGGTCTCCCGTACACCTCTGTAATAAAAAAGTATTCTGAGGACGTGAACAGTAATGACTCTATGGTCTCTAAATTTGTTCGTTCCTGGCTTCCTTCACCGGGACTCTGTTTTTATCAGTACCCCTGCGTGCAAAGATCAGAGACCTATAAATATTTCAATAGACGGTTAAAGGATGAAGACACTCTGTAATGAGATAAAAATGTATTTAATAAAGAAATAATTTTACAAATTAATAAGCAATCCATTCCAGTCTTTTTTTTCTCGGTTTCAGTCGGTAGGGGCTAACTTCTGTTTGATGAGCAGGGTGGGGGGCGGCGGGTGGCTTAAAACTTTCAAGGAGTTCTCTCGTTTCATCATTAGGTACGACAGAAAATGGAATGTTCAAACCGGCCATGGCGTTTACAAATTCCTTCCACCCCCGCGGTCTCCTATGTTCAGGTATTGTATGAGAAGCGGTTAGATTACGGACCAAATCCACCATGTTGGATCCGACCAAAGGTTTACCTTGTAACAGCAGCTCTCCACGATTATTCCAAAACGCGTGATCGGGATTAACGGACATTTTATGTAAAACAAATTCAACATTTTTCTTTGATTTTACAGGCGCGCTTCTCAAAACCTCTTGCCAAACCTTGTCCTCAGACACCTTGGCTGTTCCAGTGCCCCCCTCGCCATTTTCTTCTTCTTTCGGTACTACGAGCGTCAGACTGCTAGCTTCTTTATCGGCCTTTTTAACTAGCGTCAGATATCTCTGCAAGATAGAAGTGTAAAGCTTCACCTTCTCGTCAGCCCCTATATCACAGCGTTGTAGGATGTTTCTCATTTCTTTGTCCAGTTCAGTTTCCGTGGCACTCAAGAGTTCGTTCGGGTTAGCACTCTTTTGCTGCAAAAGAGACATTTGTTGCTGCGGGACCAAATACATTTTTTGAGCGTATTCCATATTTATGCTCTAGAAGCCAGTAAACTGGATATGAATGGCACGGCGACGCTTAAAAGAGCTCCCAAAAAGCCTCCTTTCTGGTTCAGAATAGCTTTCTTCTTTTTTAAGGTTAGTTTTTTGTCACTTATTTTTCGGACAGATGTTTTATGCTTCCTGAGTCGCTTAAACTGTTTGGGGGAAAGAGGTATATTACCTTTTAAAGTATTACAGGCTATTTCGGACAAAGCATTAATTAAATCGTCAGAAGAGGCGTTGATAAGAATTTTACGGCGGCGACAAGAACAACGGAGTAAGGCCTTGAGAGGCTTTAGGTTTCTGCTTATTCTGGCCGACATGCTGACAGAATATGTAATTTTGACTCAGAACACCTTCTTTTATCTTTTCACGGTGTACACGACCGGCCAGTCGGGCGGGAACAGACCTGTTCTTAAGCGCAGTTCGTCGGGGGTCTGTGCCTTTAAATCCACTAAGAGATAGCCGTACGGTAGTTTTGTAGCATCTTCGAAAGCCTCCAAAAAGAACTTAACACGCCTCGGATACATTTGGCGGGCCAAGGTAGTAATCTGCAATTTGTCCCTGGGGTTTTTAAAAAGAGTGATATAATTGGCGTTAAGATTAATCGTTCGGCTTTTCTTTCCTTGAAAGAATAAATTTTGAACCAAGTAAATGATAGACAAATTCCGATGATGAGTATATTTTGTGAAAGCTTTTTCTATTTCCTGGCTTTCGCTAGCCGATTCCATCAGATCATCTATAATGACCAAATTTATTTTCTCTGGAGGGAGAAGTTCGTCGTCGCATAAAGACTTTGGGAGTCCTTCAATAAATTTTAATTGCTGAAATTTAGCCGACAGCTTGTCGTACATTTTCTGCCAACAACTATAAAACCAAATGATATTTTGAAAAGGGTGAGACACAACGTGGTTCGAATGTTCCAATAATTTTTTTACATAATAGGATTTACCGGAACAAGAGGGTCCCGAGATAATTTTAGCGAAGGGGTGTTGAAGGCGTGCGTCAAAATCTCTTTTAGTAGCCATAAGGTCTTGTGTTGTAATCTTTTAGGAGAACCCTCTTGTTATACACCACTCTGAATTTCTTCCTGAGTGGTCTGTTTTCTAAAGTGAAACGTTTTTTATTCCGATGGATCTGCTTACCGTGAACCAGTAACTCTTGAGGCGGGGCATCATGAGACGTCACAAAATTCTGAACTAGATTGGTTAGTGACTCGAGGTTTATGATTTTACCGGTTTCGTGATTGATGGTGATACCTTTTACCTTCATACATGTTTTGCCTTGTGCCGTTTTATACCCGTACGTCTTTGGACCGCCTGAAGCAAATTCAGTAATATAATCACCAGGATTTAACTCACTGATGAGCTCTCCTAAATAGTCACCCAGAGGAGGATTGTACTGACCCGGCTGTGATGTAAAAATGACCGAGTCGGTGTCGTGGTACAACACCCTTTCTCCCAGACTGTCCAGTAAATCGTACAACTCTAACCGTGCATAGGCCGTGGTGAAAGCAGCAATGACAACATTAACGCTACCAGGTAGGGTATACTTTTCATCGGTGTACTTCCATTGTATTTGAGCAATCTCATCGCCGATAAATTCAAAATAAGAAACATTATACTGTTTGGAGAAAATGTATTGCAAGAATTCCTCACCGTCCTTGACTAAGCTAGTAGTGAGATGGAGAGGTTTTTGCCCAAATTTACCCCAAAGAGAATTTAAAAACAACTTTGAAATCTGTCTCTTGGCTGGATTTACGGCGATGTTATCGCGGTCCAATTGTACACCTTCCTTCTGATAATAATCTAAAATATAACGGTCGCGGGAAGCCTCATCCGTACACCAGGCAGGATAGCCCGAAGGCCTCCTGCTTGCCTTTTAGATGAAGCTTGATATAGTCTGAGAATAACTCAGAAGTGGTAGCTACAGGGGCTGAAACACAGGAGACAGGGCCTGAAGATACAGGGACAGAAACACATGAGACAGGGCCTGAAG
>JANRMT010062796.1:38819663-38839285 GCA_026402145.1 Polypterus bichir lapradei
TTAAAGACGTTAAGTTTTAAATCGGCACGGTCTTATAAACAACATTTCGATTTAAAAGTACGGCCGAAAGAAGATCTGACTCACTTTTTGAACAGCCAACCGGCCAGAAATCGGATTTATAAAAGAATATCATTTCAACAGTTTGATGAGACGGGCGTTAACGGCATATATTTCGACAATCTACACTTACCCTCAACCACAAAAGTATTTTTTGCCATGCCAGCCATGCCAGCCATTGCGGAAGAAAAAGCGAAAACGCCTACCTTATGGAAAGCTCTTGGAGACACTCGGAATGTTTGAATAGGTAGTAAGCAGAACCCTTTATACAGCACCTAGGGACCCGTAACGCCTCGGAGGGGCGGAGCGAAACACGCGGGACGTTTGTGAGAAAGCTCATAGGTTCAGAGCTGTTGATGTTCCGCCTGTAAGGGGCGGTGACCCTTTCTAGCGGCAAAGAAGCCTCATTCAAACACACACCGCTGTAAGGTTCACATCTAAGCAAATACTTTATGTTTTACCGAGAGATCGCCCCATGTATTTTAAAGTTTATATACTGTAAATGTGTAATAAAGTCTTTTTGACATTTACACGATTAACGCGGCTAAAATACAGTATCGGAAAGAATCCTTTCTTAGATCGCCACGTGTATTTCTAGGATAATATATAGTACTGTAAATGTGCAATAAAGTCTATTTTTGACATTTGCCCCCGATTAACGCAGCTAAAATACAGTATCGGAAAGACCCCTTTCTTAGATCGCCACGTGTATTTCTAGGTTAATATATAGTACTGTAAATGGGCAATAAAGTCTGTTTTGACATTTGCCCCCGATTAACGCAGCTAAATTACAGTATCGGAAAGAGCCCTTTCTTAGATCGCCACGTGTATTTCTAGGTTAATATATAGTACTGTAAATGGGCAATAAAGTCTATTTTGACATTTACACGATTAACGCGGCTAAAATATCGGCGTTTGTACTCGGCATATAGGCCTTTTTCTTGCGAACTTGTAAAGATCATTTTGAATATCAGAGAGAATCGTTAGTGGAAAATATATCATTTAATAACTTTGTTCTTAGACTTCTTAAAATGTAAAAAGTGTAGTGATTAAGTTCACAGAGCCAGTGCTGAAAAGCGTTTTAAGAAGTTTAGTAAAAATCAGAAGGCGTGTATATATTCTTATTCGCTTTGATTCGGGGTGAAAATAAGTATTTTACTTTATGATATAAAAAATAGAACACGTTTAAAATAGATTAAGACTTTTGTTGATTGATAACATGAAAGGCGTCGACCCCCTATGGGGACATAATTGCTGCAACGTCTGGCTGGGGGCCTAAAACAGATGGTAAGCATTTTAGATTATTAGCATGTAATCAGAAAGGCACGGTCTTGTTACGGTATGGTAATTAAAGAGACAGTCTGTGATCGATCATATTTGGAGCATTCCGATGGGTAAAGTAATTGAAAAACAAGTCTTTTACAAAGAGGCGCGCGCAGGCATTAGGACCGGCTTTGTATTTTGATTCTAATGCAGCTTATAACGTTTTTAGAAAATTGTATATTTATTTACTTACTATTAGTTTATAACTTAGAGGAGGAGTGAATTTTTTTTTTAGTTATGGCTGTGTCGTGATCTTATAACTTAGTCTGGTTTGAGGGGGCTTGGGGTGAATCTCATTTTAGTTATGGCCGTGCAGGAAAGATAAAGACGCTTGTCGTGAACTTATAACTTAGAGGCGGAGTAAAAATCGTTTTTAGTTAGGGCTGTGCCGTGAGCTTAGTTTGGTTTGAGGTGGCTGGGGGTGAACATCATTTTAGTTATGGCTGTGAAGGAAAGATAAGTACTTATCAAATAAAGACTCTTGTCGTGAACTTATAACTTAGAGGGGGAGTGAAAATCGTTTTTAGTTATGGCTGTGTCGTGATCTTATAACTTAGAGCAGAGAGTCCGTATCGTTTTTAGAAAATTTTATATTTATTTTCTTGTCAGCTTGTTGAAGTAAGAAGGAAAGTGAATAAAAACCATTGATTAGTTCTTTTATTTGATAATTTACTAGTACTTGAACGTCTGGGAAGGGATATTACAGTATATTTATTTTCTTACTATTAGTTTTAACTTAGAGCGGTTGTGTGAATATTTTAGAGCGTTTTTATGTAGTCGTATATATGCGTGGCTTTGCACGCGGGATAAGTGTATATTTAATTTTATAATATTAGTTTTGAATCTAATGTTTGTAAAATGAAGTCGTGAGTTTATATCTTAGCGAGGGTGTGTGAATATTTTCAGAAAGTTTACACATAGCTATGACGGCAAGACAAATGTATATTTAATTAATATTAATTTTGAATCTAATGTTTGTAAATGAGGTCGTGTGTGTGTGGTGAGTTTATAACTTAGAACTTTAGGAGTGAATATTTTCAGAAAGTTACACATAGCTAAGACGGTAAGATAAGTGTATATTTAATTTCTTAATATTATTTTTGAACCTAGCGTTTATAAAATAAACCCACGTGTCCTAAGTTTATAGCTTATAATTACATTTTCATACTTTTATATTTTCATATTTACATAAATTATATTTTTTATATTTTCATATTCCCATATGTTTATATTTCATATTTTCATATTTTCATATTTTCATAAATCATATTTTCATATTTCATATTTTCATATTTCATATTTGGGGGCGGGGCTTAAAGTCATCAATCAAATTCACACCTCTTTTGACAGTTGCTTTCTGTATGTACTACTATTATGGCTTGAGTTATGTGTAGTAATCTGACTTTTCACCCTTTTGCTTTGTTCTTTCACATCCTGGATTTTGTTACCCAGCTTCCTGACTACCCAGTTTTGACATTAGCTTACTTTCTGACATTCTTCCTTCTTCTGATTCCAGTTATTAATTATACCTGCTGTCACCCTATGCAGTCAGCACAAGTCTGTTATGATTTCAGAGTTTTTTCTTTTTAAGGAATACTTTTGGCACATTATTTTTGAATTTTGCTTAAGTTGAAAAATTATTATTTTTCATTAATTTTTTGGTGCAGTCATCAAGGTACCATTTTGGATTCACTACATTCTCATAGTACTTTATTCCATGAATGAGATTTGCGATGGCTATTTCTCTCACATAATTATAGGTGTACAGAGACAATAGCATCCAAATTTTGGACTGAAGATAAGCAAATCTCCATTAGTGATATTGACCCAGACAAAGGATTTCTAAGTAGCCAGAAATGTGCTTCTTTCTCCAGACTCTTTATTTCCGCCTGATGTTTTAAACTTTAATGATTGATTTTTCTGCTTCTTTTCTGATTTTGATCCCTCCTGTTTCTTGATCTCTCTTTTGTTTGCAATAAAAGGCTTCAGTTTCCCAGTTAGATTAAATAAAAGATCTGTCTACTAACATGTGCTTTCCATCTGCACACAACAAATAATTAACTCTTCTGTTGCTTTCAATTCATTTACAAAACATAGACAGTGGATTCAGAAAGTATTTAGACCCCTTCAGTCTTGGCACACTTTACTATGTTGTAGATTTAATTTTAAATAGTTAAATTTACAATTTTTGCCCATCAATGTACACTCAATATGTCATAATGACAAAGTGAGAACACGTTTTCAGAAATGTTTGCAAATTTATTAAAGTTCAAAAAAATTGAAATCTTTCATTTATATAAATTGTAGTCAGGTGCATCTTGTTTCATTTAATGATTATTCGGATATGTCTAGCACTTGATTGGAGTCCACCTGTGGCAAACTGAATTGATTGGACATTATTTAGAAAGGCTCACACCTTTATGTATAAGGTCTTAAAATTCACACTCCACATCAAGACAAAAACCAGGGCATGATGTCCAAAGAACTCTTTGTAGTCCTCTGTAATTAAGTTGTGACAAGGCGTAGATCAGGGCAAAGCTATAAAACCATTTCTAAAGTTCTAAAGCTTTACATGTTCCCATGAGCACTGTGGCCTCAACAATTGAAATGGAAGAAGTTTAGAACCACCAAGACTCTTCCTAGAGTTGGCCCCTCAGGTAAATTGGGCAACAAGGGCCTTGGTCGGGGAGGTGACCAAGAACTCAATGGTCACTTTAAAAGAGCATCAGATGTCCTCTACTAAGATTGAAGATACTGTCAGAAGGATGCTAGATAGGTTTATGATCCAAGGACATAAGGAAAAAGATTCTCTGGTCCGTTGGGACATTGTATAGAACTCCAAGCACTACTTCTGACAAAGCTGAAGTACTATTCATCACCTGCCTAATACCACCCCTATGGTAAATTAGGGTGGTGGCAGCATCATGCTATGGAGCTGCTTCTCGGTGACAGGGATAATGGTCATTATTGTGGGAAGGATGAATGCAGCCAAAAACAGAGAAAACCTTGAAAAAGAATAAGCTACTCCAGAGTGCATGCAATGTCTAAATGAGGTAACAGCTCGCCTTTCAGCTCAACAATAACCAGAAGCATACAGCCAAGAAGATTATTGAGCGGCTTTGGTACATATCTCTGACTACCCTTGACTGGCCCAGCCAAAGCCCAGACTTAAACTAAATAAAACATGTGTGAAGAGACTTGAAGATTTCAGTTTACAGGTGCTTCCTATACAATCTAACACTGCCAAGAATCAGAAAAAGTGTCCAAATCATGGTGTGTAAAGCTTATAGACACAACTTTTCCAAGAAGACTCAAAGCTGTAATTGATGGCAATGGGGAGTCTACAAAGTACTGAATTCAGGGTCTGAATGCTTACATGAATGAAAGATTTCAGGTTTTGGTTTTTAATAAATTTGCAAACAATTCTGGAAATGTGTTCTTGCTTTATCGTTATGAGTTATTGAGTGTACATTGATGAGCAAAAATTGTCAAATTAACTATTTAAAATTACATCTACAGCACACTAAAGTGTGTAGAAAGTGAATGGGTCTGAATACTTTCTGAATCCACAATACCTTAACAAATTGCGCCAATGGTAACAAGTCAGTTGTGCAATGATTACGTAAACAAGGGTGGTAGCTCCGAAAACTTTTGTTTACTAAAAAATCCTGGTATGACTTATACTTAATGGGACTCCATTAGTGAAGCAATAAGTTAATGAAGAATTGACACCCTTTAAACAACAACGGAAACATTATACTTCCCATAGTTTTGTTTGCTTTGTATTCCAATTAATCAGTAGTATTGATCAGCGAATTTCACCAAAGCAATATTTGCAGCGAATTTGCTGTGTTCACGTTCGCCCTTGTTCATCATTTTTTTTCAGCATCCCATAATGCTTTGTGAGGCCACCACAACATCCCCTGGAACTGTAATAGCCAACATTGGATGAAACTGCCTCTCTGGTATATAATGCTGATCACTTGCATTACAGACTGGTTACAAAGCCTGTGCATCTCTCACTACATTCTTCTTTCTTCGATCTCAAGGTGGCATGGTTGTGCAGTGGTTTCAACTATGAAGAGCACACCATCACATTCACAGAGTATCACTAGTCTACTGGCAGACACACTGCAAATTTTTACACTGGGAGAAACTCTGGGTTAGCAGAGAAAACTGATACACATTTAAACAGAACATGCAGACTTAATGGAAACCAAAGGTGCCAAGACAGCTGTTGAACTGCTATAGCATCAGTACTCATACCAGATTTTTGCATTTTCTATAAAAACAACTGCTATAAAATAGCCATAAAGGCACATTAATACTGTGTATAGTAGGTGAACTAAATTTAAGGAGCTTAACAGATAAGTAAATAACGCAAGTTCTCAAATTGTCTTTTTGTGAAACACATACAGCATAAATAACGAGTTATCTCTGCTTGTTGCTAAATGTGCTGGTCGATCTTCGAGTTCCACGTCAATATAAGAGAAGGAGGTGTGTGCCCAATGTTAATTAGCCACGTGCAAAATGAAAACAATCCTTGAAGGAGCCTGACGCCACCCTCTCCCAAACATATGACACTATATGAAATAATACTAAAAACAAAAGATTTATTACAATTTACAATACATTTTTATCTTTTTGACAGAAGAAAGAATGCAAAGCATCAGCATAGCCAGTTTGGAGAGTCTTCTGCACAACCTCAAAAACTACGACGAGCCAGCATCTTCAATCATGACACGCCACTTAGAATTTTCTGCCTTTAACACTTTTAGGGCTGATTTCTTTTTTGCCTTTTCTCCCAGGGCTGAATACAAAAAACTCTGTTTTCTAAAAAGAATGCAGAGCAATAGTTTCTCACATAAATCAGCATAAAACGACCTATGTATTTTTTCTGACTGTTGACTACAATTTCGACATTTCTGTTTTGTTTTGAAGGAATATACTTTTTTTGCTTGACTATTGGAGTTGTTGAAATTTGTGTTCCCACACTGGGAAATAAGATAAGATGTCATGCTAATCTTGGCCATCTGGTTATCTGGTAAAGTGAAGATGCATTGCAAAATCATCTTTAACATAACTTTCCTGTCATTGTGTTTGCGTGATGAAAGTATAGACTTTGACTCAGTAAAATAAAAATGATACTTAACCCACCGCCTAGTGGTCACCAGTACTCGATAGATATCTTGAACTATTTTCATACATGCCCAATAGTATGCAATTTTTCTTAAGTGATATTCTGTCCTTCCCCACAAAAAATGGAAAAGAAATCTATACACAAAGCTATGGTAACCTTTTCATACAGAATTTTATAGCATGCAGTTCATTTGCCTTTTTCTGTTCACTGTAAATGATAATTGAGCATCCGTTCACCTAGTGTTATGTTAAATGATTGTCTTCTTTTGCAAACAATATGAGTATGTGCTTCTGTTAAAACATTTTATATTACATGTTAATCTCTGTCTATAACCATTCAAGCTAATCTCAGTTTGTCCTGAATATTCCTCTGTTTCTGAAATAATATTTGGATTTCTAAGCAGATACATACTTGGAAAAGAGGTTTAATCTTAAAACTCATTGTAACCTGAGAGCTAAATAGCTGTGCTTAGATCACTGTTGGCAAAGAGCACCCAAGCATATTTTAGCTACGCCTGCTACTCAGCAGGAGGCTGATGTCTTTATGTGGTCATATTTTCTTCAAGAAAATGGATGTTAATGAATACATAAGTGATTAGCTAAACAGCTCTTTCTTTTGAATTTTCTCATTGCATGAGGATGTTTGATCACTTGCTTTCTCGGATGTTTACTTGTCTTCTTTTGGTTTTGCTCTTCAACTTCCATAGAGTTTTATTGACATTAGGCAATGACCAGCTGTGTCATAATACAGAAAAACTGCTGTCAGAGTTCCCGAAAACTGTCGATAAATCTAACAGATGCATGGTGAGCTGTACAATGCAGACATGGATGTCACTGGCTAGTGGAAACCGAACGATGACTTTGCTCCTCCATGCGACCGTTCCAGGTGAGTTAATGTCTCTTTACTGTTCAAGAGTGAAAAAAACAGCTTTCTGACAGTTTGTCACAGCCAAATTATACTTCCCAAATCAATGACCTGCAAAGTTTTAACAAAATAAAAGCATGGACAGGTGCGTTGGCTGGTCCTTTGATTGTACAGTTGAACTTCCCTAGAAAAAACTCTGTCTTTTGCAAGAAAATTATTTCATGTGCCGCCAGTTTGTACATTCCATTTAATAAAATATTTGATTAAATGATTTTAAAAATTTTCATAATGAAGTAAAGGGCATTGTATAATTAATATAATAGTTCAAACATAGTTCATTTGAGCATTAATTATTTTATTGTTTTCATATGTATAGGTTATTGCAATAATGTAGAACAAGAAACCTTACAATAGAAAAAAATCTAAATTAAGGAGAATACTATAAAATCAATAATATTTCAGAACAGTGCATTATATGTTACTTAATTTAAATGAAATCATTTGGTATGTTCATAATGTAAGATGTATATTTATAATTCAAGTGAATATAAAACAACAAATCATGTGCTTAATATACTTTAGGCCTACTAGTTTCAATTTTGTCCAAACTGACTGTAGAAATGTTTGAGACATTTTCGGTATCTCTAAAATAATTTGAGACAAATTCACTTGGTGTCTGAGAACTTGAGATTGTTGCCAGCTTTCATAAATGAATGCTTTGTGAAGGGATTAGAATATTATTTATAAAGTTTTCTTATATCAAAATGTAATTCTTTAAGTATTTAATTCAATGCTATGATGACAGCCTCCTATAAGAGTACTTCTTCTTAAGTGTTTTGTCTGTCTAACTGTCTGTCTTTACAACACTGAGTTTTTGCAATCATCAGAATGTGAAATTACTGGAGTAGTTAATACCAGGATAGATTTCTATATTGTACAGTACTTCTAAGTTTACATGTCTCTTTGCTACTTTGAAAGTCTTGTACTGTGCAGACTTCATTATCTGGGTTTGTTTTAGTCATAGGGGAAGCTTTTTCCCCATTATAGTCCTGTTTTTACACTATATGAACTAGAAATGCTTCTTACTCTACAGGGAAGGATAACAGATTCTGTTGGCTTCGACACCTGCTGTGTGTAAAAGGAAAACGTCTCCACAAAGCTTATGTTCTTCTACCTTTGCAAAAGGGAAAACTGCAGCCAGATTCTGTTGTCCACCTACAGACTTTGGGGTCTTCCAGAAAAAGCCTATTGGAATCAGAACAGAGCCAGTCAATTTTTGGTAGTGAGTGTGGCCTCCGCTTTGATATGACTCAGTTCATTATGGTCACAGAGAATATGGTAGAGATATGTGTGGAGCCACTACTGAATGGACATCCAGCTTTTAGTTCAGTAATGGATGGTCTCAAATGCCAACCATTTCTTGGTACAATTTGGAAAAAACAACACCATTTTATTCACTAGATGCCTCTGATATTTCTTGCCACAGCAGAACATTACAGAAATGCACTGTAACTTATAGAGCTTTCAGTATGTTTTGCATAATTTACTTTTTTACATTTTCATTTACTGCATATTCTTTTTCTTTAGCTTTATTTGTGAATGGGTAATGAATGGTAAAAAGGATGAAAGCAACGTATTTAATGTTTTATTTATATTCTTATATTTATAAAAATACAAATGTTATATTTTTTTAAATCTTCACTAATCCCTATACGTTTCTTTTCTTGTATTAGCTTATCTAACTGCTGTACAAACATGAGCTGTTTTGAATTAACTATAGGAAGCAGACATGTAATTGCATGGTTTAAACTGGCAAACTCCATTCACAGATTGATCCACTTTCTGTAATGTTTTCATCAGGGAGCCATAGCAAGCCATTGAGCCTGTCCAACAGATTCACACACACCTCCTAAAAGTGAGGTAGAAAAAGATTACAGCGAAGGTAACACATTAACTATTTATCAGAATCCATGCTGGTTTATTTTCTTTGCCTTCACAGTAATGTATAACAGAATGGATGATAACACTCAATATAAAGAGTGATCCTCAAAATAAGCTCATTACCATTATGCCAGTTGAGTGATGGCCAGTAAATCATGCACATTTACATGCATTTTCAAATAAGAATGGAGATATTGTCAAAGTAGTTGTAAAGATTTTATACAAAATTTGGACATATGTGCAACTTAGGAAAATGTGTAGGTTTAACAATTTTTCTTTCAAAAAAATCCAAACAGTGGGCTGCATTGAAAATAATTTTATCTTTATACGTATGTTAGTTTGCATCATTGTTTTCCTTCTTTGCTCTTCTCAAAACAAAGTGTAATTTTAAAGATAACTGTCTGCTAAAATCAGTTATTCTGAAACAAATCTAAAACACTATCTAAAAAAATAATTATGTTTATTATATGTTTTGTTTATCATTGTATAGTATATCTTCTCAATTCCAAAACAAATAATTATATAATCAAAAAAAATTTAAATGAACTTTTGTTCTGAAGCAATATTAAATTTTAAAATGCAGACTCTGCTCGCTGTGGACTGGTGAACATGAATATAGAAACACAAACTTACAAATCCTGAACACATGAACATTAAATGATAAATCAGTTACACACATCTTACACTTTAAAGGGTAAACTGGGTATATTATTTCAATCTGAGTAATAACTTAGGTACTTTCTAGTCTGTAAAGATTTATGCATGTTTAAAAATCCATGTGTTATAAGAGCATTAACCTTCATCGAGATGTCTATACCTGAGAGTAAAATAAGAGCACTGATCTATAGAAAGCATATGTTTAATAATAAAAAAACATTTAACATCAAGAAATGTTAAATATAGTTTTTATACAAAATGACATTTTATACATGTACAGTTGTGATGGTGATTATTTAAACATAAAGACATTGTAAATGTGTGATAACTAAGCATTGTTTTTATAATCAATGAAGTGCCAATTATAATAAAATTAATTTTGTCTTCTATCCTTATCTTTTTTCATGCCATCTTTTCTAACAAAATGCCTATTGAGAGATTGTGATTATAGAAATTAGAATTTAACTTCTTGCTAACTAAAAAATCATAAACTAGCAAAAAAAGTCTGAAATTATATTGAAATATTTTACATAAAGCAATAATTAAACTTACAGAATCTGTCAAGAAATGTATTGATGCTGAGAATTCAATATGGATATAAACAAAGTTCTAAAAACACAAAGTGATAAAAATGAATTCATGATGGCATTAGTATCAGTAGTAAATATGTCATCTCACAGATTTTAGAAAGTCTTCTTTCTTTGTTTTTCTGTGTTTTATTTTTGTGACCTTGTCAAGTAGTTCTGAAGGTGCTCTTCAATTTTTACCTGAAAGTTAAAACACTATGTTCATAGAAAACAGTGTGTAGATTTGACATATAAAGGCTTTTCATTTATGTATGTCTGTATATATAAATTATTTTAATATCTTTATGTTTTGAACTTCAGCGGTGGGCTGGCACCCTGCCCGGGGTTTGTTGCCTGCCTTGCGCCCTGTGTTGGCTGGGATTGGCTCCAGCAGACCCCCTTGACCCTGTAGTTGGGATATAGCAGGTTGGATAATGGATGGATGGATCTTCTGAACTTAATTTTTGTTTTTGATAAGAACAATTCTACAAGTAGGTAGTTAATTAAAGTGTTGGAAGATAAAGAAGAAAATTACCAATGTGAGAATGAAATTTTAATAAATGTAGTTTGAGGTAGAAAGTCCATTTTAAGTGGACTCTAATAAGCAGAGTAGTAGAACCAAAGTAGTTTCTGGGTGCCATTTGGTTGATATAACATTACTGTAGTCAAATAAAAATAATAAAAAAAATATAAAAAAAATATTGTAACATAAATTTAACTGGCAAAAAAGGCAACTGTTCATTAGTTTAACTTAGTTTGTTTCTTTTACAGTGAATGAAGAAAAAGCTCAAAATGGCCAAAGGTCTGTAATTTTACATTACCAGAAAGGGTAATTGATCATCAGCTAGGTATATGTTATACATTTCTTTAAGATCTCCTTATATGTTGTGAGTGATCAGTCATTCATTTTCTGAACCCACTTCTGCAGTTCGGCCTCACAGGGTATCAGAGCCTATATAGGGAGCACTGGCCACAAGGCAGGAACTAATCATGGAGGAAGTGCCAATCTGTCACAGAGCACACTTATACACACACCCATACTCACTGATACATGGCTACTTTCAAGTGACCATCTAAGTTAATCTTCAAGTCTTTGAGATATGAGAAGAAAAGTCTCATACAAACACATTTACTCCCTGAGAATAGGCAGTGATTTGAAACTAGAAAACTGAAACTGCTTAGGCAACAGTATTAATTCTTATGCCTTTCCATTGCCTAGTTCTAGATGATATAATAGGAAAATATAAAAATAAAGAAGATAATTATATACTGTACTAGCACATTCATTTTACAGAATACTTTCCAAATATAGCATTTTTATTAGAACATTAGAAGATTAGAACACTCTAGACGAGAACAGGCCAATCAGCCCAACAAAGCTCGCCAGTCCTACCCACTTGTTTCCTCCAAGAAAACATCAAGTCGAGTTTTGAAAGTCCCTAACGTCTTACTGTCTACCACACTACTTGGTAGTTTATTCCAAGTGTCTATCGTTCTTTGTGTAAAGAAAAACTTCCTAATGTTTGTGCGAAATTTACCCTTAACAAGTTTCCAACTGTGTCCCTATGTTCTTGATGAACTCATTTTAAAATACAAGTCTCGATCCACTGTACTAATTTCCTTCATAATTTTAAAACACTTCAATCATGTCACCTCTTAATCTTCTTTTGCTTAAACTGTAAAGGCTCAGCTCTTTTAATCTTTCCTCATAATTAAACCCCTGTAGCCCTGGAATCAGTCTAGTCGCTCTTCTCTGGACCTTTTCTAGCGCTGCTATGTCCTTTTTGTAGCCTGGAGACCAAAACTGCACACAGTACTCAAGATGAGGCCTCACCAGTGCATTATAAAGGTTGAGCATAACCTCCTTGGACTTGTACTTCACACATCGTGCTATATATCCTAACATTTTGTTAGCCTTCTTAATCGCTTCTAAACACTGTTGGGAAGTTGATAGCTTAGAGTCCACTATGACTCCTAAATCCTTCTCATAAGGTGTACTCTCGATTTTCCGACCGCCCATTGTGTATTCAAACCTAATATTTTTACTTCCTATGTGTAATACTTTACATTTACTGACATTAAATTTCATCTGCCACAAATCTGCCCAAGCCTGTATGCTATCCAAGTCCTTCTGTAATGAAGGTTTTACAGAAGGTTTTACGTACATTAAAACTGCTCAGTTTGAACAGCTAAAATGGTAGGTATGAGTATAAATGTAATACATAACTTGATACAGTGTTTGTTTATAGTCATTCGGATACGGGAAAAAAATACAAAAATGTAACATTGATTACTTCCGTAGACATGTTCTTTGATCAAATATACTTGAGTCTTGTCCTCGGCTAATGCCGAGGTACTAAGTGAACTACTGAATTAGTGAATTTAATTGAATGCACTGCTTTCTGTCTGAGCTCATAATAAAAACAAACAATCTAAGAACAACCATATATTTTCTGAACAAGCTGGCTTCAGTACAAAAATTAGAATGAAATTTTCATTAAAGAGAGGCAACCACAAAGGTTGCAAACACTTAAGGTAAAAGAAATAACAATGAAGAACATTCAAGTGCCTGGCAAATTATAAACGGCACGGAAATCCAGCAAAGGATGAGTAAAAATAGATTGCTTAAATGAATTAGCAATGCAATTTCCAGCTACAGGTACTCAAAATGTTCCAGGAGAGTTGTTTCCTAGCAACAAGAACTTCTCATATGAAAAGAGCAAGGCTGAAAACGAAAACTGAAAAGGCTTAACTCTAATTATGTCCATTCATCGTTCAGTGCCTTCTTAATGTAATCCAGACCGTTAGTTCTTTCTTAATGACGTGTGAATCAGTTTTTTTTTAAATCCTACTTCCTGTACCTAAACTTCTTACTTATAACTAAATTATTCAAATGAATACACACTGAAACATGTTTTTAACTAAGCTATCTAAATTATTCTTTAAAAAACTTGACACAACATCCATCCATCCATTGTCGAACTCGCTATTTTCTAACACAGGGTCACGGGGGTCAACTGGAGCCAATCCCAGCCAACACAGGGTGCAAGGCAGGAAACAAATCCCAGGCAGGGCCCCAGCCCACCACAGGGCTGACACAACATCTTTAGAGAAATTTGGAAAGTAGTAACAATGGGCACTGAAATTACACTTAAATATTTAAAAGGAAGACTCAATTCCTTATAAAGTGTTTTTGAATGCAAGTTGAGAAAAAATGAATTACACTATTACATTCTACATTTAAAATAACAGTATAGCTCTGAATTAGTTGTGGTGTTTTATTTAATACCAGTCCCACACATTTTAAATATGACAAAGAGCAAAAGGCCAGTGTGTTCACCAATAACGTCATCACACTTTAATTATACCAAATGTGTTATTCTTCTCTGAGGTAGGCTGGCGCCCTGCCCGGGGTTTGTTTCCTGCTTTGCGCCCTGTATTGGCTGGGATTGGCTCCAGCAGACCACCATGACCCTGTAGTTAGGATATAGCATATTGGATAATGGATGGATGGATGTTATTCTTCTTTACTGTATTTTAAACAGTGTACCATGGCCTGGAGGTAGACACACACACTCTGGGAAATAGCTGAGGTACCAACTGGTCACCCCATTTAGTTAAATCAAGAAGATGACCTTTACGGCCCAAGCAACAAATGTAAATGGGCAGCTTTTTGCTGTAGTAAGTAATAGTTTCGGAGCTCTATCCTTCTTGTTCATCTAGACAGAATGCGACTCTATCTTACAGAAACAGCTACTTTTTATATTGCCAAAGCTGGATGGGGTGGGCCCTTCTCTGGGGTTTGTGGTCATGGCTAGACATCCTGCTTAGGTAACTGTTCAGTGCTGCAGAGAAAGGAAAAGATACAGTTAAAGTTTCGTATAATCACTCCTCCTCATCCCGAGATGGTACTGCTTACATCCTCATATCCTGAAAGGTGGTCCCCAGGCCATATAGTTTGTCATAGAAATGTTTATTTAATTAGGGCATCATTATGCTGTTTTCAATGCATGTTTACTATTAATCATTACTGCTTTTTCTGTTCTGTGTATTTCACAATATATGCCAAAAATGCTTGATACATGTCTAGACCTTCACCATGCTGTGATATCTATCTTTTGGTTTTGATGAGGATCTCCTGACCTTTACTGCAATCCTTAGCATTCAGGTAAGAATGTGGGCAATTCAACTTACACATGTGAATAAGATTTTCACACAGTGTTGGTAGTTTTCATAATGGGGTTAAATATGGATTTAATTTGGTATGTTTTTAAGACGTAGATATAAAACTACTGTAAAAATATAAAGTCAGACAGTGTGAGATAAAGTTTCAGGTTGCTCTGACGCATTACTGGAATGTCAAAAATATGAAGAAAAAACTAATATATTAGTAAAACAGAAAAGTGGAGGGTCTAAAACTGGACCATTGGAAGCTGACTTGATTGTAGGAATATTACTGTTGAAACACTCAAGTATATTAAAATGCATGCTCATTTGCTTATTTGGGCCAAAACCAGATAATTACATGTTACTGCTATGATAAAATGTCCAAGGCCATCAGCATGTGCTTGTGGAGTTCTCCCACGATACTAGAGTAGAACAAGTGGGTGGGCACAACCAAGATCTGGTAGGATTTACTTAAAAAATATAGGTAACTCAGCTATAGCAAAGCTGGGAAAAGTAAAACCAAGAGCTGCTAGAAGGAACTTTAATACACTGTGACTTTCCTGATGAAGAAGAAGATGATTCTGGGGTTTGTTTGGAGGTGACTGATAGCTTGAGATTATACCTGCCTTATGCAAGAGAGTGCTTCTGACCCCGCAACAGAAATGAGAAACAAGAGGGAGGTGTCTCTACCTGGATGTGGAAAAGCTAACATACAATATCTTCTGACTGGAAATAGACAGACAATGACATCTACTGAGGCAAGCCAGAAAAGAGCAAGTAAGTGTTAATTGTTTTGTGATTTGCTTCTCGCCCTGTAAACCTGAATATTATGGACAATATAATCCCTTACATCTTTTGCTGGGCAGACATTATTTTTGGGATTGATGATTTATTTGATTATATAAGTTCAGAACAAATCAAAGATATCGTAAACATAGCAGGATCATTTCGAGCAAAGTACACTGAGCATGGCTAATTTTTAGAGCGTGTTCTTTAGAAAAGAGATTAACAATCAAAGTCATATCCTTTCTATTTTTCCAGTTAAATGTTTACCCATAGCACAACATGGCTGACTAGTTCAGATGATGATTTCCCAGAAACAGAGCAGGCTGCATATTCAGGGTATGACACAGGACCTCAGACATACAAGTCTCTTTTCTGTTTTCAAGGTCCAAAATGCCCACATTCCTTACTTCTCGTAGCTGCATTATATGTTTTGTACTTTCAGCTGAGCGCTCATTGGTTTTAACTGTTGCACTCACAGAGCCCAATTCACTGAATTAAGGAATGAGTAGGACTGAGACTATTTGGACTCACTGGACTGAAGACAATGGAAATGTCAAACTACATGACTGTTGGTCAAAGGAGCTCACAGCGACTGCCTCTGTCTTGCTAAAATAATGTTAATGAGTCTATGAATGAAAATCATTGGAAAACTCTTGTAATGTGACTGGGTGCTCAGTAGGCTTTTAACTTCTAAACTGCTACTGCAAGGGTGTCACATTACACGGTGGCAGACACTTTCTCTCTCCCTGATTTTGTCCCTCATCCACACTGTCCCCTTGCACTTGCCCCACCCCAAAGGTCCCTAGATGAGCTTCCAAATGTCACTCGTTATATACCAGTCAATGTTCTGCCCCTTTCAGTTTACATTATCAAACGGAGAGGCTCTGTTATTATCTCTTTCTCTCTATCTCAGCCTACTCTGCTCATCCCTCCTGTTGCAATCAGAGCAGCCATCTTAGTAAGTTGTGATAAAAGAGCACCCCCTTTATACAGTGTCTGATAGGCCTACTCTGTAATTCAAAGACTTCAAGTTTGAGTTCTGCCACTGCTGTCATCTCAAAGAGGATGAGTAGCTAAGAGCGGGCATTGCCTTGACTGAATCCCTCAGCAGAGACAGTCAGTACCATTCTGGCCGTTGAGAAAAATATTTTTCTCATATTCAGTTTCTTCTAATAGTTAAGGTTGGAATAGGTGGAATGTGGTCAAAAGATGCCCACAGAGTTAAGGATTTGAAACTTATTTTTAAATAGTCCAATGTTGGGTATACTGTTGTCTTTTGGGACGATTGTGCAGGAATTTCAGGAAGTAAGATGACCTAATACACTCTAAATGCTCCTGAAGATTGGTTGTTTTAGAGTGCAGATTTTTCATATTTATCTGCAATTTTATTTCAGTCACTTAGTGTGAGAATTGTGATATTTATAATCTCAGAACTACTGAAAATAGTACTATTGCTTTACATACAGGATCGCATTCATGGCAATAATTTTGTCAGCTTGTAACAAGCCCATATCTGAAAAGGTAACAAAAACAATAAACTTAATTTAAATGCATGTTGTACAACCACATGCAGTGCCTATTTGCACGTGAGGGGTGAATTTCCCAAATACAATGAAGCTCAGAAATTAACAAGTGACTTTATGATGCACATAATCAAAATATGATCTACTTTTTTGTGCATTTTCCAAAAACCTCTCTTAAGCAACTAAATTACAAGTGAGTAGAAAGTTGCTTACAAAGAAACATCACCAGCTGATTGAAAAACAGTCAATTGGCTATATATTCATTTTAAGGTGACACTTTAATCCTCCTATAGAATTAAAAAGGTCTGAAACGTAATATTAAGGGATTCATAGTTTTCTAAAACATGTTTTTAAAAAACGTATTCTTTTAGATAGAGCAAAGTATCACAGTTTACTAGGCATGCCGTTTCATGCAGTTTCCAAAGAAAAAAAATGAGATGATACGTGGAGGCCCAAGTGGTTCCTGTGTGGAGTTTGCATGGTCTCCTCAGAGTACTTGATTTCCTTCCATAGTCCAAAGTTATGCAGGTTAGTTGAATTGGTGTTGTTAAATTAGCCCTATTCTGTGTTTGTGTGTTTGCACCATGTAATGGACTGGCACCTGTCCAGGTGTTTCTCCTACCTTGTACCCAGTGTGCTGAAGCTTCCTCATGCCACTATTCTGCATTTAGAAAATAGATGGATGAATGGGTGGATGGAAATGATACAGTAACAACAATAAGCCTGCACATCACAACCTGTTTTACTCTTTTTCATACAAATAGTAACCACTTGAACAGCCTGGTGAAAATGTGTAATATAATGGTGTGTCCTTAAATAAAATAAATAAATTCCACTATGTATTAACAATCCCACACTCCACTGCACAGTGCACAATGTGTTTATTTTTCAAACTGTGAAAAATTCACTGCTTGCAAGCTACTAAGGGTTAAAAGCTGACAAAACTGTTTTGCTGTAATGGCAGGTTATTCATACAGACGTCTGTCATAAGACAGGTTGCAGTAAGCTGATCTAGGAAAATTTCTTCTTTAGGAACACTTCTCTTAGACACAGGAAAGATGACCTTTCCTTCTTTAGGACCCCATCTGACATGTACACAAAACAGAAATGGTTGGCCGATTCGCGCAATATAAGATGAAATGCTTAGATAAACAACATTATGCTTTTTTATAAGTAAGGGGAAAGGAGACAATATTAAAAAGCTAACTTAGAGGGGGAACTTTCTTGTTCTGCCTTGCAACGCATGAATCCATGTACTCACCGGTGTCTGAATAAAGACTGATTGATTGAATTATTGCTGTCTTCCTCGGGGGTTTCTTCTACAAAACATATACGGAATAACTCAAGTATAATACAATGCATAAAAAATAAATAAATAAAAACTCACATAAAGGCAGCAGTAGCACATCTTTCATCAAGTAGCTCTATCTCTAACCTTCATTCCACCACACTAAAAATTGGCTGAATGGATGTATTATATTATCTTATTATTAGTTATGAATGTAACAAGCAAGCACGAAGGGGATACCCATAAACACCCCATAACAGTCCACTAAGAAGCTCTTTTCGTCTTCTCTTTCCACACTGTCAAATTGGCTAAGATGAATACATCATAGGCTGCTTTGCCACAGTTTCTGTAAAAAGCCCTTAGTGACTGCAAAGTCACCTGTACGTTCAGTACTGAGCACCTTTCTGGCAGGCGCAGTGTGGCACCAAGAGGCTGGATGTATGATGGGTATCAGCTACAGGCCACTGGTTAAATTTTAATTATGTGTAAGCACTTGGTTTGTAAGCTGATGGTTGAGGATACAAACAGGATTCAATGGATGTTATTCTAGGTGGGCTTTGTTTATTGCAACCATACATCTATCCAATCATATAATCCCTTGTGCTATCCTTCCTTTTATTGTCATCCTGCTAGTCCACAAACAATTGCAGTACAGAAAACATCTCTGTGAAACTAAAGTGAGTTGCAACCTTAACACTGAGTGTTCAAAACTTTAAAGGAATATGAAATATTAACTTATAAATTTGGAACTATTGATTCAAAATTATTTAAATGAATTTAGCAATTTATCTATAAAATATGATGCTATAAATGATGCATTGCACATCTTCGAGAATATATTTTAGTGTCAATATAAATCTTAGTATTCCAAATTTTCAGAGAGTTGTCATAATTTGAATTTAATATATTCTTTGTGGTAATCCCTGTCCATGGCTATGGTCAGTGGAAGAGAAAGCCTATTAAATAAATATGTAGAGAATAATGACAACTCTAAATTAACAATCAATCTTACAGTGGAGTTTACAATGTTCATAGAATTATGATGATTTTAGGAAAAGCACCCCTGTTCCTGAGATTGCTTTTAAAGAAACAACATGAGCTAAAAGGGAAATGTTTTAGTCGAGATCTGCAAATAATGAATGAGTTATAAAATACGTACCTTGTACATACAGTGGTGTGAAAAACTATTTGCCCCCTTCCTGATTTCTTATTCTTTTGCATGTTTGTCACACAAAATGTTTCTGATCATCAAACACATGTAACCATTAGTCAAATATAACACAAGTAAACACAAAATGCAGTTTTTAAAT
>JANRMT010062796.1:38839685-38864845 GCA_026402145.1 Polypterus bichir lapradei
AACTGCATTTTGTGTTTACTTGTGTTATATTTGACTAATGGTTAAATTTGTTTGATGATCAGAAACATTTTGTGTGACAAACATGCAAAAGAATAAGAAATCAGGAAGGGGGCAAATAGTTTTTCACACCACTGTACATGTCACAAAGTAGCAATGCTTTATTATTTATTGCAGATTTAAAAATATGTATTTGTTGTACCGTTAAGGCAAAATATATTTGGAGTACATGGAGTAGGTTGGAAAGTACAGTACATTCTCCTTGCTTTTGCATGTAATATAAAACCCTAAAATATCCCAGACTTTTGAAATTCTTCCATTTTTATCCAAAATCATATCATTAACAAAGATTTAAAAGTACAGTGAGTTCTTGCCAAGAACAGAAGAAAGCATGTTACACATCTTTTAGTTATTGCAAGCCTTTTCTTTTTTGTCACTTTTTTTACATCACCTTTTTGTATTTGTCAAACTTTCTGCACATAATTCAATAAATTTTTATTTGTATAAATCCATTCATCTAGGCACAGAACCTCCTTTTCTGCTACTGATTTGTGTTGAGCAAGTATATCACACAACACAATTTTGCTTTTATCTTTGACACTTACCTAGTCTTTATCTTTTAAATTAGTGCATTCTCCAAAATCTGCTTCTCAGTTAAGAACTGTAGGAAATTGAATTTGTTTCTCATTTTAGAGGATATAGATATTTAAATTCAGGCTTTATGTCAAGCAGCACTCACTACTATTTATTTATTTTCCCAGGCTAAACATTTTGTAATATTATTGCTCCACAATTACTGTTGTTCTATTGCATTTATAAATCTATAAACACTTGTAACATGTTCTCAGAAAGATTGCTATGTAAGATTAAATGAAATTGAACTGTGTAGGACAATACTTTGGTGTTGGAGTTAAAAAATAAGAATTGCACAAGCCATCTGACCAGAGAGAAAGGAATGAGTGTCTGCAGAGAAGGCCAAGAGTGGCAACAGGTTTCCTTGTTTTGTCTATTTCTCTTGTTACTTTGAGTTTTCCTGTGTTTATTCTTGCCCAAGTATTTTTTAAATAAAAATGCACCAATTACTATGCATACCCTGGCATTTGGTGTGGAGGAATGCCAGAAGGTTGCTGCCCTTTTACAAATGGCTGCTGCTAATATTCAAGCACTTCTTTAATATTCAAGATCCAAATCACTGAATCCATTTATTATTAAAACATTTCAAACTGAATGATCAAAAGACCATCTAGGTATGAGACAAAGGTTTAATCAGTAATTCACCACACTCATTTCCCAGATTTCTTTAAAATATACAAAAAAGATGAAAATGCTATATTTCTGTGGTGAATTCCTATCTAAGAGGAGCATGATAGAGTTTTGGTAGTACTGCTGCCTCTCACTAAGGTGACCTGGCTTCACGTTCCAAGTCCTCCCTGCATGGAGTTTGCATGTTCTCCCTGTGTCTGCGTGGGCTTCCTCCCACAGTCCAAAGATGTTCAGGTTAGGTGGATTGGCAATACTCAGTTGGCCCCAGTGTGTGGTTGGTGTGTGTGTGTTTACCTCACGTTAGACTGGCACCATGTCCAGGGTTTATTCCTGTCTTATGGCCTATGCTAGCTGGGATGGGCTCCACTACCAACTCGTACTCTGTGAAGGACTAAGCTGGTTAGAAAATGACTAGAAAATGAAATTCCTATCTAAGTGTTGTGTTTCTTGCAGTATTGTTTATTTATGAATTTTGTAATATTACTTATTGCTTAGTTAATTTGATCTGTAAAGTTAAAATGTTTTATCAACTCGTAAGAGCAAGGTGGGATAATAATAATGATTTTATCCATCCATCCATTATCCAACCCGCTATATCCTAACTACAGGGTCACGGGGGTCTGCTGGAGCCAATCCCAGCCAACACAGGGCGCAAGGCAGGAAACAAACCCCGGGTAGGGCGCCAGCCCACCGCAGGGCGCACACACACATACACATACCAGGGATAATTTAGAATCACCAATGCACCTAACCTGCATGTCTTTGGACTGTGGGAGGAAATGGGAGTACCCGGAGGAAACCCACACAGACACGGGGAGAACATGCAAACTCCACGCAGGGAGGACCCGGGAAGTGAACCTGGGTCTCCTAACTGCGAGGCAGCAGCGCTACCCACTGTGCCACCCAATGATTTTATAAACAGTATAATATTAGAATAAAATTTTCTTATGAGCATTTTATTGTTATAATGTAGTTTTTTAAATTTATATTATAATCAATCTTGTTGCTTTTGGGTGAATTCATGCTAATAACAGTGTGTTAAGTACACTCAGTGACACAAAATCCAAAGTGGTGGTTTGAACTTCGAATTTGATTTTAATTGTTGTTTTGTTAATGCTCCAGTGTAAAATAACTAAATGTAAACAAGGAAACTTAAAGTAATACTTCACTTAACCTCAAAGAGTGACAAAGAGGTCTTCAAAGTATATGGCAAGTCAGGACATATGCAATTATACTCTAACACACCTAGAATTCTTTACAAACTAAGAAACTCTTTACAGAATAATAAATTTAGTGTTCACAAAGAAGGAAAGGGTGGTTGTCAGGGAGGACACGGAATGTGGACGTGTGTCAGGTTGCCAGGAAGTGCAGGACTTCATGGAAGCTCAAGAAGAAAGTAACCGAAAACCCATCCAGCAGGCGAGGGCCTGGGAACAGTCTGTAAACTATGCCTTCTTGTTTCTTTTCCAAACTACTATAGAATTCTAGGTATTTTAGCTGTGTTTTTTCATCCCAGTATAATGAAAATAATTTGTCCAAAAATGGAATGCATTCACATCTAAATTAAAAAACTAAATAAATATTTGCCAAGGAATGTAGTAAAAGAATCTATGTAGAAGAAAGGCCTGCCACCAACCAAAACTAAAATATAATAGTGGAAAATGGATAAGAGAAATTTTTTCATGTTTTAAAATAATTAATCTTTTAGAAATAGTGTCTGTGTAGAATTAATTTCTGATGCATCAGAAAGAGAAACTGGTTAAGTTAATTGTGAAATTAATAACTGCCCCCCTTTTTGGCTGACTACTGCCCTGTGCTCAATGCTACCAGAATAGGCTGCAGTTTTCTGGTGACCTTGAATTGGATTAAACAGGTTAGATATTGGATGAATGTATGAGAAGTAAAGAAAATTCTCAAAAAAATCTGCAACAAGCTTGATTTTTGCAAAACTGAAAGCACAGAAACACGTGTTTCCCAAAAGCAGGATGTTCAATCAAAGGGTTTCCGTCAAACTGCCTCCTTTGTTACTCTCACTCCTCTCAAATTACAAGACATGACTACCATGTGATCAGTGGTGCAAAGCACCAGAAATTTCAATGAGGTACCAATGGAAAATTGCAGACAAAAGGATAGCAGACCATAACCATGACCTTAGCAACAGAGATGAACCCATCTCCACCATATGCTCTGGGCACTGTGGAAGCTATTTTCTGCATTTCTCGCAACTTCTGACAGTATTCTTATTTTAGAACATTTCACTCCTAGCCTTGTTAAGAAAATCCCGAGCTTCACTTTTGCTAGTCAGTTGAATGGTTTACTAAAACATTTTAGAAAGCTACTGATAGCCATTTTGCATTATCTCAATAAACAATTTCCATTCCTGCAATTTTGTGTTGTCTGCTGTTGTGTTTGTAGCCATATTAGCTTGCTGGTACCAATCAGCTGAACCTGAAGAACCTCCTGCAAACTTGCATGGACAGTGTCGTTCAGCAACACTAGATGTTTCACAATAACTGTCAACAAGTACCTTAGGCCCATTCAGACTGTATCCTCATGACACAACACTCCCAAAATGCAATTTGAGCTCTTTTTAAGGGATAGTTTCTCGAAAGAACCACCATAAACCACAGGTACGGTATGTTATTGTAATGTATCTTGACCTAATAAAGTCATCTATTGCAAATGAGTCTCCCAAATATGCAGTAATAATGAACATTTTTACTAAACAATTCCAAAATTTAAAAAAAAACAGATCATAAAATGGTGTTTCTGGAATGTAGTACAGTTCATGTTTCCCTTCATGAAAAGCAAAACTACAGGGAAAAAATATTTATACAGTGTGGAATGTCAGCATTTATGATAAATTGCTCGTAGTGTCTGCCAGAGTGAGCCATCCATTATACAGCACACATGGCATCAGCCCACACACTGTATGTTCAAGCTTTACAAGTATAATGATCACTTGAACTAAATCATCTGTGCAGCACTTCACTTTAAAAAAAAAACATTTTCCTTCAGACGTGTGGCATTTCAGTGTCTTTGAGGGGATTTTGAATTAAGAAATTAGAAGTAAAATTCGAGTCCTGTTGTAGAGGCCATGGTTGATAACAATTAGAACATTTACGCAAATTTTTAAAAGCAGATCTTTCAATTCATATTGAAAATTAATCTGCCATTTCCAAATTTTAAAATACATTTCAAGCATAGAATTTACTTTCACAGTTTTTACTGATATATTCTTAAACTTTTTACATTGTCATAAACCCAGAGCAGCAGAAGAACTATACATTATATTTCAAAATAATGTGAATTTCAAAATATAATTGAGGATTTATTTAAAAATAATACCTTTACAATATAATTTGTATTTTTGTATGAGAGTAAGTTATGAAATCGCCATGTAACAACAAATATCTGTTATTTGAAATAATGTTACTCTGTACTGTATATTCAGTATTTACACAATATGTTAATTCAGCAGCTTGTGCTGATCCCAACAGTGCTGGGCAAAAGGCAGGAACTAATCCTGAACTAATGGGCACCCATCTATTGCAGGACACACTCACACATACCATTACATATACTATCAGTGTGTGGACAGCCCACGTAGCCATGAGTACAACATGCAGAATTGTACCAGGAAGCAACTGGGTTCAGGATTCTAGCCAAGAAAACTACACCTGTGCTGCACTGTGCTGCCATATTCTGCTTTTACACTTTCATAAACATTAATTGATTTTAACATGAAATTTTTGAATAAAATATTGTATTATGAATTAAAAGTATGCCTATCTATCATATGTTTAAAACTGTTTAAGTCATAATTTTAGGTCAAATTTTTTACTTAGCTGCTTTCTGGCACACTGGTAAATGCAAAGTTTTTCTAAGTATAGTTTATAGGATAAAAATAATATTATGAGTTAACATTAAATAAAAGTATAATATAAGCACATTATTGATTTCTAAAATATCTTATTTGTAATGTAAAATATCTAAGTCTTTTGACAAAGAGTTGAGATTACTGGTCAGTCAGCATCCCCATCTTCATCTGTGGTCATAAGCCTGAAAGAATGAGCTCACAAGTACCAGCAGCCAAATTGAGCTTCCTTTACTGGCCTCAGCAACAAGGAAGGACTTTGGTCCATAACAGTTGGTTCTGCGGGCCAAAAGTAGCAAGCTGAGATAGGCTGGGTATGTAGCATGATGTTGTGAATTATGCCAGGTGTACCAAACATATGCAGAACCAGGAAATGCTGATGGGACTGTAGAGAACACCTGGAAATTCCTCAGGAGGAGCTGGAAATGAGGCTGAAAAGAAAATTGCCTGGTCAACAGCCAGCCACCCCAGTATAAGTGGATTTAAAGTGAAGGAACAGTTTGCAAATAATAATAATATATGAGAAATTTCAAAAATGTATTACAAAAAAATATATATTTCTTGAAAATATCTTTGAATAGAGTACAGTGATTCTAAGAAAAAAAGAAATACTGTAGTTGAATTCGAAGCAGTGTTTATTTTCAGTTTATTAATATATTGAAGAGTATACATGTTACAAAACAATGGCATAAAGAAGACATTGGTCTACAGTTCAGTTCTGTTTTAAAATCCACATACTGTATAATATATTTGTAGTCACCTTTAGTTGTCTTCTGCAATATAAAATGCAACACAATTTGGAAAACTACTGTCTACATAGGATGCAAAGCATATTGTTCAAAAAGCAGCCTCAACATTTACTGGCTATAACAGAAGTCCATGTTTAAATGAGACAATTCATTCAAACTTTTGAATTTGTTTTGTTATGTTATTGATAGAAAATTTCTGAGTTGTATTTCAGTCATTTTCAAATTGACAGAATTTGGCTCATCATAAAATATGGGCAATAAAAGTTAATGTTTTACATTTCATTAGGCAATATTTTATCAGAAAAATGAAATGGGAAAAACTAAACATATTTTACACGCCAATGACACAGTATTTCAAAAACACTGAGATTTAAATGATGAACAAAATTGTGTACAAAAACGTAGACTGGAGAAGCATTTTTAAAAGTAGATAAAATGACCATACCAGGCACAGAAAAGATGTGGCAAATGTTTGATGACTTCTGACAAGGAAAGCTGTAGTGAGCCAGGATTTATTTTTTGCCCTACCAAATTTTAAGCATAAATCAGAAACGCTGATGGATCCCAGCTGCATGAAGTTAAGAAATAATAAATCCACCATATTTTTGACTGGTAAAACTAACTCATGGACTTTTAAAGTATATTTCTACTTGTCCAATTCCTTCAGAAATATTTATCCAAAACATGAAGTTTGATCTGAAAATTAAATGCCTTAAATTTCAAACTCAGTTAATTTATTCAATTCAAGATATCTCTTATTATCTGTAGCCATTTACATTTCTATTTTATGCACATAAGAGGTTATGGCACTCCATGATCCAAATTTGGAATTTTCAGAATTAGAAAGTGGACAGATGGGTGGGCATATGTACTGTATAGATGCTTCAAATATATATTTTCTTGCTATTAAATGACAAATTTATATTCAAAACAAAATGTGTATCTTAAACTATTCTTAAACTTAACTAATGACATTTAAGAAATCTGCCAGATTGAATGCTCGACTAAAATGCTCTTTTTGGAAAATTATAAATCTATCTGTATTTGTAACTACTTTGATTATAACTTGAGTTTTAGAAGAACTTGTGAGCATATAAATATACACTTGGTTTAATATACTAATAAAGCAAACATCAAAAGTAATCTGAAACCTCTCATTGCATTAGTTTTCTTTACCACTGAAAGGTTTGCTTTGAACTTAATGAAAACAAGCAGCATACGAAAACAGGGAGAGACTGGATGTCATCATGTTTTGTGCTCCTTGTCATCTTTGCACCACTCTTTCATGTGGCAGTTTCAAATGTTCCAAGCCAATTCAAATGTCTTGCTTTCGGGATTATGAACAAAATATAAATAGACATTATGTTAATGGAAACCACACTATTTTTTTTTTGTTTTGATCCACTAAGTGACTTTAATGTTGCTTTTTACTGTACAGTAGCTGTGAAATGCCTGGCTGGTACTCTTGAAATGACTAACACAGATAACATGGCCAACTGTGTGGCTTGTAGAGTGATGCTTGTGCTTTCTTGGTTACACACAGATGTAATTTATATGCAATGTTTACTTTTGAGCAAATTAATATATATTCCAGAAAATTTCCATTTACCTTTGTAATGTATATAGCAAGAATACATTGTTAGAAAGTATTTTTATAAGCAGAGGCTGTGTAGAATAGTTAGTTGATTACAGAATATATAACATTTGAATTATGGAATAAAGACAAAATTGGGTATTTTATTATGCGTAAGTGGGGTAATGGAGTCACCATCTTTGTGTCTATACCTCTTTCTTACTGTGTACCTAATTTATACCTGCCGGTTTACTAATCGTTCAGTTTGCCTTCTTCTGTATCTGTCTTCACAAATACTTGACGTGAGTATTTTTCTACTTTTCTAAGAAAGAATACCATAGTCTATCCTTATCATGGTGAAAAGACTTGCAGACTGATTGATTTTCTCTGTCTAATAGACAGTTAACTTCTTGTAAAGAAAAAGCAGAGATATCATTGTCTGTAGCAGCTAACACATTATAATTCTTACTTACCACTTGTATAATAGATCAGCCTTGAAATGAAAAGACCTGACACAGCTCTCATATTTTAAAAATATAGGGTGTTCCAGATCTAATTATGCAATATTCATTATGCTATAACTTATTAAGTTTATTACATAGAAAATCACCCAAAAAATCCTGGACCATTGAGAAGTATGCGAACTGATGACATGAAGAATCATCTTCGTGCCGAACTGGAATCATCCCCGCATAAATCAAAGTCATCCAGACGATCTTGATCTGCATAATTAGATCTGAACCACCCTATACAATATCTCCAATATGGTCTAATATTGAAAAAAAGGGTAATTCTACATTGTCAAATATTTTTTAAAGCACAAAACAATCCAGGAATATGAAAGAATAAGAGTGGAATTGTTTGGTAAGGGAGACTCTAGCCATCTAGGATTTTTTTCCTCTTTTTATTTTTATAGACAGTTATAGCTAAGCAGGTTAAACAATGCATGTAAAATGCATGCTGTAGTGTTATATTTGCAAATATACCGATGATTTAAAGATAGTAGCAACATGTATTGATTGTTTAAAAAGTGACTTCAGCACAGTTAGCATTTGAAAAATTCTTCGACAAGTTTCTGAGCCAAAAACAAATCCAAAATATTTTTAATTTTAGATTTAACTGTATTCCATTAGCATTGGCGAAAATCTGCATTAGATACTGGACAAGAAAAACATGCGTTAAATAATTCCCTTCACTCAGCTTCTTCATGTTTGATGCAGCCACACTGCTTTGGTATGGGCACAGTGGTGATACCCAAGGAATAGTTGTCATTCACGTAAATGAACGGGATCAACACAGTCACCGAAGTGCAGCAACTCATCTGAAAAGTCAATTAAGACCTTATGTTAAAGAGGTCAGCTGAACAGAGATGCTCTATGTCTAAAACATTCTACATTTTGTATTCATGCTGATGTTTTAGTTTTGAAATCAATTTATTTTTACACAATACTTTACTCATTGTTAACATACAATGGCTGTATAAATAAAATATGGCTAAAATTATACACAACATAACTTTCACTAAAGTAAAGCACAGTAACTCCATGCGATATGTAAATATACAAATATACTGTACATATTTGGATTTAAGCATTGCATTGTGTTCAACAATTTTACATATAACATATTAAACAATTATAATTTTTTTCTTTTAAATAACTGATCTTATTTATTTTACTATTCATAGTCCTTTACCTTTGAAGAGTATTGTTTTCCATAAACTTTGCATTTCTTTGTTGTCCTTCCCTTAAGGTCTTCACAAGTCACACATTTTGCATATGTAAACTTTTCAGGGTAAATAATCCATGAAGTCCATCCAAGATCTAAAAGGAAATAAAGCAAATATATTGGTAAAGATGTCATTATTAGTATGTAATTATTACAAATATTGATGTAATTAAAGAATGTCGTAGTCACAGGGTTTTAAGCAAAAACACAAAAACAACACAATCAACATCAGATGACGCCTAGCTTTACTTATCTGCCCGTTTGTCTTGTCGGATTTTAGGTTTCCTGGGAGCAACAGCCTATAATGGAGACATCAGGGCACAATGCACACAACCTGCATTCACGAACTCCGTGGCAATTTGCCGACAATCAATTTAGAATGGAAGGAAAATGGCTGGGGAAAAAACATGCAAACCACACACAGGCAGTGACTGGGCCCAGATTCCAATCCACTGTTCTGGTGCTTCAAGTCAGAAGTGCTGCACCACCACACTGTCTCTTGAATTAGCTATATTTGAGCACAATTTGAGTGCATATATTATTGCAAATCTGAACTTTGCGGAAAGCAGAATATCAATAAGTAAGTATACACATTCTGTTACTATTTATTCCTTGTTTGATTTTTACCCGTGAAACACATTAAATATTTCATGAAGAAAACTATAAGAGGATAAGTTATTTAGGCAGTATATGTACAGTAGCTTAATGGAAACTGACTTAAATCTCTGCATTTGGTCAGTGGAGCCAACCCAGGGTGTGCTGCCTGTAGAAACACACTCATGTATACACTCACACTTACTAGGCAAATGTACAGACGAATGACTGAAAATACATGTGTTTGGGAACAGCCATTATTGTTGTTGTTATTACAACTGGCAGTTTGACTATGGAAATGGATATGAAGGTGAATATCTATAGAATGACACCAGACATTTCTACCTGTAATGGAGACATCAGCCATGATTTGACAGCAATGAAGTCCTTCTTGAATTCGCTGCATTTCAGCATTTTCTGTGTTATTCTCATGTAGTTGTTCTGTTTTATTTTTTCCTATAGCATGAAAATGTTGAACAAATTAATATTTTTATGCTTTTATTCCCAAAATTGATATATTCTCATGCAAAGAAAAGCACAAATCATTTTTTATGTTTCATAAGAATTTTCAGTTTATATAAACCATTCAACTCAGTACTGACTGGAAAACTAATAAATAAATGGTGTATTCATGACATGTGTGAAGAAGAAATTGTTACATATAAATATGGAGTACCAACATCTTATATAAGTAATTAAAACAAAGTAACAATTGTAATTGTGAAATCTGTAAAACAATCTTAGAATTCTTTTTTGCAGTTCATTACAAATGTTTTTCATTATTTTTTTTTTATAAATATATAAATATGAGGGACATTCAAAACATTTCCGCACATTTATATTTTCATTGGAAACGGTGAAGGTAGGAGGAGTAGTAATTGGGCATTTAAAAGTTGGTACGATGCAGGGAAAATTGCATGGCAAACAAAGGTGACTATGTAGAAAAGTGTTTGGAATTTGTTTTTGAAATTCTTAATAAATAGGTTTAAAAAAGGTGCAGAAACTTTCTGAACATCCCTCGTATATTTGGAGATGACTTCTGATAACTGTTTACTTTTATGCAGAAATGAGAACAGCCACTAACCTTTAATAGGCAACACGCTGGTCATATTGAGAAGGTTATTGAGGCCCTCCCTAATGTAAACCCTCACCATGCTCATGTCTTCATGATCGACGTCGGGAGCACACCTGATGTTTAACGCTTCAAGCAGCATTTCTTTGGCATGTTCAGTTTGCTCCTCTTTGCAGCTGTGAAGAGTAAATGCAAAATAAAATACACAAGGCAGTGTTCAAAATTAAAATTACTTTGTTATATTGTCAATTTTCTTCTTCAACAAACAGATTTCTAAAATTACATATTCTTGAATCTGTATTTGTTCTTTGCAAACTAGTACATTTCACCCATAAAAAATACACTTCGAAATGTTCATCTCTTGAGTTCTGTAAACTTTTGACAAACTATCAACAAAATGGCAGTTTTGAATTTTGATCAAAGATATCCTGCCAGTTGGCTTATTCTTTAGATTTCTCAACTGTTTTCCCCTGAGGCTACTAGTGTTATGCTTTTATTATTTCCAACTCTGGCATGAACTTTTAAGAAGGCTTCTCTGACCTAAATAACTTCATCTGTGCAGTATGTCAATATATTCAACCAAATATAGAATAAACAGTAAATGAAACCATTTACTTGAAATTTTTTGTCACTATATCTTGCTAATATTGTTACATTGCACATTGTATTATTTTTTGTAATTTATTGAAGTTAAAATAACCTGTGACTAAAGACAAGTATGACAAATAAGAAAAGACTGTTCAGCCTCCAATAGCTAAGTTGGTCCAATTTGTCTTCCAAATGCTTTTAAAAACGACTAAGGTTTTGGAATAAAGTCTTGAATAGCCGTTATGAAACTACTTGTTCTTTGCTTTTATTTAAGAGGAAGCCTTTTTCAATATAAATCAATTTTTCTCATTGTAAAGTAGGCATAGTAATTCAATATGTAAAAAAATGAGGAAAAGTTTCTCATTCATTAAGCAAATGCAAACATTATTGTTTAAAAGTATTGATTTCTTTTCACTTACTGCACAGGGGTGTCTGCTTTGAAGCACAGTTATTACAATATTTATTTCTATGATATTCAAACATAATTTGCAGTTAGGACAGCATATGGAAAATCAAAATAATTTAATTATACTTAGAACATGCATTAGAAATAAAAACAATACTTAAAACTAAGCTAAAGATATAAAGTAGTATACTGAAGTAAAAGTATTAACATATTAAATATTAGATGCAGAAAGTATGTTATTTACATATAGAATGTGTGAAGATATTTTTTTAATAACAAGTAGCAAGATAAAGAGTAGACACAGCAGGTGCATTTGTAAGAAAATAACCAGGGTGGATTTTATAGCTACTGCTAATGTATTACTGCAGCTAACAAAGGCTTAGTATTATTATTGTATATGACATTATGCCATTTTATTTCAGACATTTCATTATCAAACATACATAATGAATAAACTGAAGACTAATTAACAAAGACAGCGCTGGTTTTGCAAACAGCTAAAGCTGTTCTTTGGTTCTGAATTTGTTGTCTTCCTAACATTAAGTATTAATGGAATGAACAAATCAGACAATTATCCTTAACAAATATGAAATGAAACATGAAAGAGTGAAAGATCGCTGGGTATTTTATTTTTAATGAGGAACAAGATCTGAAGGCATATGAAAAAAATATATACTGCAGAAGTTTCTTCTACTTGTCCAACTTATTTCTTTGATTAACTTATGTTGTATCCTGTAGAAAATATAAACCATTATGAAAGAGCTGTCATTTATACTCTTCATATTTTGTATTAATCCATCAATGCCATAAACCCACTTATTTCATTATAGGTGAGCTAAACCTCAACAGCAATGAGTACAAGGTAGAAAGTAACCGTGGATGGAATAACACTTCATCACAGGGCATACACATATACACCCTCATCCATTCATTACAACTAACATTAAAAGCATAAGTTTGGGATTTGGAAGGAAACTGAAGAATATAGGAAAAGTCAGTGTTAACAAGTGGAGCAAATACAAATTTTACAGAGACGATGAGGAAGCTGTGAGGTAGCAATGTTGACAGTCAAACCGGAATGCAACTCAGATACAGCCCTGTGCATGCAATATAAAAAATACACACTCAAATGATCAGTTCTAACATAAACTGATTTATTATTATTTTTATACATTTTATATAAATTTTCATCCAGTTGTAGCTTGGGCACAGTCTGTGTGCACACCTTATGGTACATCTGTTTGTTTTTTCTCCTGGTGCTCTGGTTTTCTCCCATACGTTAATTGGAAATTCCAAAATGGTGCACTATGAGGGAGTTTGGGTGCCTGAGTGAGTGTGCCATGTCTTGTGCTGTACAGGGTTTGTTCCTGTCTGTATAACAACTATATTAGAAAGTATAGGTTAAGAAAATAAATGAAAGAGATTCCCTTCTAGAAAATAAAGAGCTCTTAACTGTAAAGTTTTTCCTGTAATGATTATGATAATAAAATAATACAATGAAAGGGAGGGCTGCACGTAAATGTATTTTATTGTATTTACTATAATAAATCAAATGTGCATGTATTTAAATGAGTTAAAACATAATTAATGTTGACATTGAAAATTTTTATACAGTATATATATATATATACATATATAAATACATAACTATATATGTACAAATATAAATATACTGTATAATGGTTTCTTTTATCAAGCATTATATGAGGGTCAGATTCAGCAGTAATATGTGGAGCATTGAAAATACTCCACATATTATAAATCATTGAGAATACACATTAATTCAAAGGTAGAACTATAGTTTCTTTTTAGAAAAAAAGATTATAAGCAATGTCAGAATTGGCAGAATATCAAAAGGCATGTTGGTTCAACAGCAGAAACACTACCAGCATAGCAAACAATATGTGCCACTATAGATTAACTTAACTGCTAAAACTTGTTCAGTCCAATCACATTACATGAAGCTTTTATATCATGGCAGGTCACACACATTCTTTTATAGGAAGCACGCAATCAAGTAATAATGTTTTAAATGATTAAAGATAACATTGCAGACAAATGTTCTTGTAGGTGTTTTGATTTATGTATAGGCGTTTGGTTGAATTCTCTCAATTCTTTAAAAAATCTTCAACAGTTTTTAAAGTGAATTACTTCTTAGCATTCTTATTCTTCACAGTCAATTACAAAAATAAAATGGTAAAATAGAACATTACTGTAAATTAAGGAATTCATTGTGCAATCAGTCTATACTTTATTTTTAGTAAAAAGGTATGAAAAATCAGTGGGAAAATGGTATATTAATCAGGCTAAAGATGGACATCTTTAGAATGCAAATTTTGACCCTTGCATTTCACTTTTACTGTTATTTATTTTATTGTATTATTCTTCCTGCTGTTTCATAATGCATTTTTTGTAGTATAATTAGTATTTTATTTAACAGTTACACTTAACTTCTGAGATACAAAATGCACTCTTCTTAGTTAAATTTCAACAAACTGTTGATACTTTAAAAAGTAACAGTTTAACAGTCATTTTCACTTACCTGGACATTGTCATCTGTGAGACATGGATTATTGATGAATTATTTTTTTCCACATTGGGGTCTTCAGTGGAAAGTAAGACAAATGCCATTTCCAAGTGAAAGCAAAAACAAAACAATATAGCCCCAAGAAAGGACATCTTCAAAATGAAATCAAATTCACAAAATATCTGCCTAAAGAAAATATTTTTTTCTTGAAAATGAGTGGCAAGTAATTAATTTCAGGTCTGATTTGAGTAAAGAACAGAACTGTGTCTATTTATAAGTTTCTGAGCTGTCAAAGTCTTTGTTGTTAGGGGGAGTTGATGTCCCATATAATGGCTCAGTTGTAAGTGAAAAAGCAAGTGTTAGTTGTGGCAGGCAGGCAGCATGGGAAACTTGTTTTATCTCTTACAAACCATGCTGACCTTGAGATGTTTTACATTGTTTTCCAGGTCCAATAAATGTGAGATGAAGCAAAATGGAGAGAGAGAACACTTTGTTTTTTATCGAAGGTCCCAGGGAGTGTCATCACACATCCTGCATCTTCGGTCTAAGGCCTGATAAAGTGTAATAATGCAGCAGGTGTTCCAAGGCAATGATTGCTATACAGTGAGGCAATTGTAATGTAGCCTTCATTTTCCTTCCTTGCAATTCCTCCAGAGTATTACATATATAAAGGTGACCGTTGCATAGTTATTTAAAGGCTGGATTTAAACCTATTGACCATTTTCAAAGTAGGCCAATCAATCAGATTCTCATCTTTCATGGCTCTCACATAACATTCTGCCACAACCAATTTAATATATTGATTATTGTTTCCTCATACTCTAGGATAACTTCTTCTTCTTTTGGCTGCTCCCATTAGGAGTCACCAAAGAGGATCATTTTTTTCCATATTGTCCTGTCCTCTGCATCTTGCTCTGTCACACCCGTCACCTGCATGTCCTCTCTCACCACATCCATAAACCTTTTCTTAGGCCTTCCTCTTTTCCTCTTACCTGACAGCGCCATCCTTAATATTCTTCTCCCAAAATACCCAGCATCTCTCTCTGCACATGTCAAAACCAATGCAATCTCTCCTGTCTGACTTTGTCTCCCAACTGTCCAAGCTGAGCTGAACCTCTGATACACTAGGAGACCTAATTTTCCTATATCAGTTCTCTGACATTGTTCTTATTGTTAGGTATTGTTCTTAGGTGTGCTCAATCTGTGAGTATAAGATCCAGTACACATACATGCAGTACATAAAATGAAAAACTAACAAAGTTGCCAGATTTACTCATCTAAAGGATATTACAATTATATAGCAGGTGTCCTGTCAAAGTACTTTTGAATCCATGTATCTGTCTCAGACCTATTTTCAGCAGCATATTCTGTACATTGATTTATCACGGTCTGTTCTGTCTTCCTAAAGATTTGTTTGCATAAAAGGAACACTATAAAGGCAAATTAGAAAATACTTTTGCTAATAAAGTGCATCTTGATATCCTTAACCAAATGTCTCTATTTCTCTAAAGGATTTCTAGGGGAAATGTAGCAACATGCATTCAAATGAACACCAGTTGTTTCTTCAGTGATGGTATGATACCATATCTTACTGCTCATATAGCTCTAGATATGGCAAATTCAACAGAGCACATGATCGACAGGATAGGCAAACTTCAATGACTCCTCATATAACCCTGGAAGGAGAAAAGGTTGGTCCACTGTTCATTGGTCAGGAAGGAATCTTCACTGTTCCTTCTGAACATTACATTTAGCTATTGGGTGAAGTCTCCATTCCACTACCCTGGCACAAGGCATTGTCTCCATGTTAATGCAGTCAAATTAGCCCTATCATGTCCTTAATTTCACACACATCTGTGGCTTGGCCATAACGGATATTTTTAACTACCTTAGTGACCCCAGTAGGGGAAATGGGCCTAACACCTACTAATACATCTGGCACAGTCTCCTTTCAGGAAGGCACATTCACCCTCTTTGAAACCCCTCTAGGTGTTCTTTCCATCTCTTATTAACATTGCCAACTGCCTATTTTTCTTAAATATTCAAATCGTTTGCCAGAACCTCTTCGATACCATCATATATTGTTTTCCATGACCTCACCCAATGTCTTCCACTCACAGGCCTTTCCTTAGTGACTACTACAACTTCCACCATGTTGACCTGCAGGGTCCACTTAATTAGAGTTATAGATTCCACCTGATGACACTGCTCATCTTTTTTCTTCAACATGACCTTCTTTAACTGCTGTTGTCCAACAAAATATTCGCAGATTCCTGTCATGAAAGGTATTGATCAACGTTTTGCCACTGGTCCTTGTAGCTGCCTTTTCTACTTAAGTACTGAACAGGGTCCATTCAGACTCCATATACCCAGCATCACCAGATATGCTGAAGACATTTTTTCTGTAGGGTGAATTTAATATACAGTATTATGAATAGGAGCATCTCTTAAGTATTCTTAGTACACCCTAACTACCTATATGGGATTTCCAGCTCTGTCTGTTGAAGCTCTGACCAGTTCACCACCAACTGGTTCTTCTGTTGGCAACTCTTTGCCTGAGTATGTAAAACATATAACCTCAGATCACTGTCTCAGATGATCATTGACCTTTGGCACAATGTTATGCTCACGAGTGGTGTTTGTTATGGACGGTCCATTGCTAGCATAAAAATCCAGTGACATCTCATCCATAACTAATTCTGGAATGTTTGTCATTTCCCTCTTGAGCATTACAGTCTCTGTGTTAGAATATAGAGTCAATAGTTTCTAAAGTTCCAAGCTCTAAATTCAGTGTCCAAATAATATGAATAGTTTTTATGAGCATACAAAATTTCCCATTTTGCAAATCAAGGAAGCATTGAGGCAACTCTCTTATCCACTGGTACTAGTGTATAGCACCAGTGCTCCAAAACAATCTGGGCCTCCCTTATTGGCAAACTCCACAGTAAGAAATAGACCACTCATGATTGAGATGACCTGTTCTACTGTAGATCCACAGTTGTGTAGTCCAATAAAATCAAGCTGGTATTTTTGAACCACCCATACAAACTCCAACTCCCTCCTGCCAGAGATGTTCCTTAACATCTCAAAAGACAGTGCCAAGGTTTAGTACTTAAGGATCTGTCCTATTAATGTGTCTCGTATGACTGTAACTGCACCCGACCCACAAAGATAGCATTGTAGGTACTGACCCCACATACAGGCTGCATGCATCCTCTTCAGGCTAAGCCCAACTAGGCTCCAGCACTCCCAGGCTCATCCCAAGGTGTGAGGAATGGTAACCCTACTCTAAAAAGGTTTGAATAAATTTGTTACAAATGATTATGCAGTTTTTATTCAGAAAATGCTATTTGCTGGGCCCCCGTCTTAGACTAGTTTTCTATGGGTAGTGTTAGAAGAAACACAGTACTTCTGACAACATAGCTCAAAGATCATTTAGGCACACAAGACCCCCACCCTATGTTTGAAATTGATGGAGATAAAATCATTTTTCTTTGGTTCATTTAAGATGTGGTAGCAAATATTAAAGCTGCAATTACTGGGTTCAACTTACTGTACTAATTGATTGTCAAGTTGCATCTTGTCACTCAAGGTCATGTTCTCTTGGTTTTAAATTGCTAAATAACATTCTTAGCTCTGTCTTAAACAACATAAAAAGGACTATTTTATCCAAACTGTGTTAGTGATTATTACTTGTTGCCACATTTTTTAACACACTGATTGTAAAACATGCTACTATACAGATTATAAAATGAATAATTCCAAATATCATATATACCTATGTCTCTGTTTTTTGTTTGACATCATAGACCATAAGGTGCATACTAATTTAGCTTGAGCAGGAACACTCAATAAAACTGAATAAAAAAAAAAATCAAGTGACGGTGAGATACGAATAAGGCAGATTCACCAGCGTTTGTGTGTCAGCTTTTATCCATCCAGATCAGAGAATGTCCAGTTCCATTGCCTCAAAACACCACTCACATCTACAGTTTTTCCCAGTTTCAAATAAAAACTAACAGCGTCAGATCCCTAGGGCAGTAGTATGTATTGTGATCGTGGCTGAGAGAATAAAAGTGAAAGAAAACGATAACTTTTGCAAGTACTATAAATGTACACCGTCTGTTACAGACACAAACAAAATGTATGTCTGTACTGTATAATATTAACAATAAAAGCATCTCACTACTGAAAATGGCAAATATAGGAGGCAGTCGGGATTGAAATGGAGACTCTTGGTTACAATTCAGCAAATCTTACCTCTACGCCATGGAAGCTGTTGTCTTATCCTTGAACCTATTGTGAAAGTGTTTATTTGATCTTTGAACTTTAGGCCTCACACATTATGTAGATTATGCCAACATTCTGTCATTTACTACTAAAATATGAAAAACGTTTCTGTTTTAACAATGTGTTCACACAGATTATTGTAGAAACGGAACACACATGAAATGCATTTGTTCCAAATAATGATCTATTATTTCCACTCTAAAACTCCAGGACTTTTCTCCCAAATAATCAAGGCATGAGCTGGGAGAACTTTGTGCACGTTCTGCAGCAGTGGGGGGATGGAACAGCAGACTGCTTGCTGATTGTCTTTATCGGCACATTTACAGGACAAAAGACGCTGACGGAGAGGTGTGAAGGGATTTAAGGTGGGCCGGATCTATGAGTTTTTTAGTAGGCTCTGGTAATTTTAGTGTTAAGTGCACGTGTCACTAGTAGATCAGTGTGTCCATGTTGGCACAATGCTTACTGTGGCATAAGAACACATCATCCATTTTCAAACCTGCTTAATCCAAGGCCAATTAGAATTGGCAATTTGCCTGACAGACACATGGTAGGGATGTGAGATTATAACCCAAACAGACATCAGAAAAAAAGTTAAAGGCCACACAGACAGCAAAATGCCAAAGGAATTAAACAATGAAACTGAATCTGTGTGGTAGTTGAACTTACCAGTGTACTGCCATGCCACCCTGGACTTATTATAAGAATGCCCTCCAAGAGGGCCATACACATGGGTTGTGAGATAAGCAACTGAAACTGAAACCAGGGATGTCACAAGGGGTTGGCCACAGTTGCTGAAGTCCCTGCCACTTTTCTCTTAATTGGCACAAGTGCCCTTTCTCCTGTTAGAACCTACTTGATTGCTTCCAAACACAACTGTTAGTCTCCTTCTGCATTCAAAGAAACAGAGAAAAAGCAGGGATAAGCAATGTGTTTTGTTAAAGTTAGACTGACAACTGCTTAATATCTCATTTTGAAATAAAATATGGTCTATAATAATTATTTCTATTATTTCCACAAAAAATATAATAAGTATAATAAAAGTGGCCCCGTCGACCATGCTGTTTGTAGTCATCATGATACACAAATTAGCTGTAATTTCTTTGTACAAGCTGTGCATATTTACTTTCATAATAACACCTGCTTTTTTGCTAGCTTGTTATGATTTTAGGCCACTGCCCACTGTTATGGATGTATCAAATAATATTTTCAAAATGCACAGCATTACCTGACTACCAACTCAAATACATTGCAGTACAATTTTCCATTAGTATGAGTATGGTTGCGCTGGAGAGTGTTGGAAAATATATTACTTATTGGTGACTAATGGGTGTGGGTCAAGTATTTGTCTTGCACCCAAGGTAATAAATTAGAGAAACTAACAAACCATAGTTGAGGAAAGTGTCATCTCTATGTAGTTTTAAAAGAAAATGTACTACAAAGGACCTTAGTAATCTACTGTGCCTTTTTAAATAACAGTTGAAGTTAAAACTATGATCACTCATCTTCCTAAGTACCTTAACAAAATAACTATAGAGACATAGGTAGAACAAGCTAGCTCCACACAGCAGCTGTAGCACAACTGTGCTGTCCAAATACAGTGTACAGTATATAAAGAGTGTATTTTTTTCAAGTAAGATATTTCACTTGCAATACCTTTATAAAATACAATTTTTTTTCATGTACTGTCTGTCTGCAGTTTTTCTTCTGGAACTTATTCAGCAAACCACTGCTCAAGTGTTGTTAATATTCATAATTATTCATGGCATTGTTACATTCAGTAAAGAGCACAAAAATTATTAGCTCAAATAGAATGTCTTATGACATTCCTAAATTAGGGGGGATTTGGATGAGATAAATAGTAACATTTCCATCTAATATGGCCATAAAACACATCTTAATACAAAGCAGTTATTTCTAACGGAAATATATCTGAGTAATCTTACCCTGGATATCTGTTGTGCACTTCTAGGTGAAAAGCTTCATTTTATAATACAGGACAGAAGCATATGTATGTCGACTAATTTTGTAAACCCAGTCATCAGCCGGTGCACAGCTCTGTACATTACTCAATCAGATACAGTGGACCACTCTGTCCTGTTTATCAGGCTGTGTGTGTCAATGCTGTTTCAAACATAAATAAGAGACCTTTCTTAACATTATCTGTCTTGAAAAGACCCTTACATTCTGCATTAGACAGTTCTATTTTTATGAAAAGCTCTTTCTGCTCATCTCCCTTACATTAAAGTTTCTTCTTTAAGTAACAAATGAGGGGACGACCTTCAGCCATCAAGTAACACCTGCAGCACAGATTTCATTTTTTTTTTGTAAACTTCACATTTTTCAACATATTTAAAAGAAAAAATCTGGCATTGGCATATTCCATGAATAGAAAAACATTTTGCAGTTGCAGTGCCCTTGGAGTGTAATGAATATGGGCCATTTAAAAAACAGCAAATGTATCAATCCACTGCACATTAAGACTAAGGATATTAATATTTAGTGAGTGAACAAACCTGCAGGTCCTCTTTTTATCTTTTTTTTTACAAAAAATATTTCTGTGAGCTGCAGAAAGTGTTTTTACAGCTTTTATATTAGTTTCTTTGTGCTGAATATAAAAGATTCAATTCACCTCTCCATCCATTCACTTAGTTTTCTGTACTGATCCATCCAGGTAAGGGTCACAGAGTTTATCCTAGCCATACTGGGTGCAGATACCTAACCTCGGACAGGGTGCCATTACATTTTAGGACATTCAAATACAGAGTTAATATATGGTCACTGCTGTCAAGTGTATACAGTATGTGACATTCTTACTTTCATGTGCTAATCTACAGGTAACATGTTGCCCCTCTGCCCTGCCATAAGTAGTGTGAACAACTACCTTATGTCAGAACTTCTATCCTTACCTTTAAAACCTCGGCTTAAAATTAATACCATTGCAAACAGAAGATTACAATTCTACATAGTCTAATTAAAATTATTATGTTGTTCTAAAGTGGAAGTAAGCACAATGCACACATCTGTAAAGTTTAAGTTGTTCTTATAAATGTAGTCAACAACTGTAATATACAAAATGTAAAATTACAATAAAAGTAAGGTTGCGGTGTGCTTTTAGTTTTAGAACATTAGAACACTCTTGACGAGAACAGGCCATTCAGCCCAACAAAGCTCGCAAGTCCTATCCATTTATTTCTTCCAAAAAAACATCAAGTCGAGTTTTGAAAGTCCCTAACATCTTACTGTCTACCACAATACTTGGTAGCTTAGTGTCTATCGTTCTTTGTGTAAAGAAAAACTTCCTAATGTTTGTGTTCTTGATGAACTCATTTTAAAGTAACAGTCTCGATCCACTGTACTGATTCCCTTCCCAACACTTCAATCATGTCAATCATTTTCTAAGCAATGATTATAACTTTTCTTCATTTTAGGACACAAAAAGGGAGTTGTGTCAGAAATACAGTAATCAGAAGTGCAAGTGGCACAAAAAAAGGTCTTTCAGCAGGGTAAGTACAGTTAACTCGAATGGGAATTTTTCTTGTGTTTACTGAAAGAAACTGCCTAAGGGATTTTTTTTTGTTTTGCACACACCTTTCTATATCATTTGGTACACTTTGATTACTAGATCTTGTTTTGAACATGTTGGCAAATATATTTGGTATAAGGCAACAATCAAGCGCATACCATTTGACATGCCTGAATCTGAATGCTCTGCCAGGGTTACTGCCGTGCACACACGCACATCCCATTAAAGGATATTTTTATGAATAGAAAAGATTGGGTGCGTGGAATTTTACCAGATTAACAATCAGAGTTCAAGACCACACAGAGGGAGCTCAGTTTAAAAGGATTTTTGATATTATCGAGGGACATTATGTGAGGTTAGATGTTCTAAGAAGGTAAATAACTGTTATTTACTGGTCCTTGTAAAAGTAGACCATACCAATACAAAAAAATGAGCATTACATTATTACTCCAATATATGAATAAATGAAAATGTGTATTTAGCAGAGGCAACTGCTCTAAGACTACAAGGAAAGCTCCTCCTTCTCTAAAATGTCACAAATAAAATTTGTCAAATATGCACTGTTGTATTTACATTGCTATTACAAAGAGCGAGCTAGAATGTGTTCAACTTCATGGCTAGTTCATTCAGAATCAGCTGAAATTTCTTACAGGTCATCTCACGTGATTTTTCTGTCTTACATTCCTGCAGCAGCACAACCCACTGAAATGCTGCAGCACTGGACTTCGATGGCACTCCACAATATGCTTTGTTTTCAGTGCAGCTAAACTAGATACAGAATTTATTGGCCAAATGCTTCAAAGCATCATTTCTAGGGAAACTGAGCATCTCTGGGAATGAATGGGCCAGTGGGCTAGCCAGGATACTGGGCTGCTGCATGATGATCGGAGGAACTGTCAAAGTGGCTGGTCCTCTTTTTGACTGTCAGTGTTTTGACATTCGAGCAATTCAAGTTTTCAAGTTTTTCATTTTCATTTTTTTTACATATCCTTCTGTATATAAAAAGATAAATATAGTGTTCTTGAGTTTGCTGTTGTTTCAGTTTAGTAAAATTTCTTTGTTTATTTCAAACTAGGTCTTGGGGGAGGACTTTGCCAGCCAACTTGCTAGCTGTGCATAATGGCAGACAGTGCTAATATTGTTGACCAGATTTTGGTGAAGCCATTTGATAGTTGTCCTTGTGGAGTTGGACTCAGAATTAAACAGTAGGGCAGATGAAGTCCCAAAACTGATTCGGTTCAAAAGTCAGGGAAAAATAACTTCTCTTTTCAACAATCTTGGTATGATAAGTTGAGCTGGCTGACTGGAAGTACTAGGACAAAGAGAATGTACTGTTGGCCATGCCTATTAATTAAACCATCTAAAGGTTGTTTGGTCAAAACTGGGTCATGAGGATCTGGCTAACTTTGACAGGGCATACAAGAGACATGAGAACAGCAAGGAACATGTGAGTTCATCTGTACGGTTAAGGTGTCTTGGCATAGTCAGAGTAGAACATGCAATTAGTGATGGTGTTTGCATTCAGGTGGCAAAACACAATGAAACAGTGAAAAAATACTGATCCTTCCTTAACTGCCTAATTGATGTGTCTTCACTGCTTGGCCATTAAGAGCTGGCATTCAGAGAGTATAATGAGGGTAGTGAATGTGCTAACAATGGGAACTGCAGAGAATTCACTGAAACATTATCCAAATATGATTCTGTTTTGGCCACACTCTTCCATTCATCTTCCGTGTTTTTTGGCATGTGTCATTCCATTCAAACGTATTTGATTTCTGTTATTGAAGCCACTGTGGTTGATGAAATCAGAGGTCAAGTTCAAACTGCTTCCTTTCTTGTCACACCGTAATGCAGATATCCTAAGATAAGCCAAAGGAGGAAAGAAACCTCCCATGGAGCAGAAGGGCAAAAGCCCTCTTTGTCTGCATGTACTTCTCTGTACATACTAAGTATTTATTGTTTTGAGTTGATCCCATGCTAAAGTACAATTGAAATCCTTTCTTCTTGAAACCTACGAGGATAAATAAAACTTGACCTAGAGTTAAAAAAATAACGTTACTTGTGTAAGCAGCTTAACTGCGTAACTAGACAACAGTATATCATGTGCATAGTCTAATTTAGTGAAGGCCGGTACTCCAGCCAACCGGGTTATTACAAAAGACAGGTGTAATTGCCTTTCAGCAAACTGCAAGGTTTGGAGAGCACAGTTGCATAACCGATATGCTCAGGCCGTTACTCAGGCCAGCAGGGTTATGATGACAGCCACAATATTGACCTTTTCGATATATATTGCTATGTGGCTGGCCCAATAAACTAGTCTGCCAGATTCAAATTAATTTGTACTCAATGTATTTCAACACTCTACCATTCTATTTCAGGAAGCACTGGAAAATGGGCAGATCAGAATTTTTGACAAATAATGGAAGATAGCCATTGAAAAAAATATTCCTCAACATGGCCTATTTTAGTCAAAAGTGTACAATGAAATGTCTTTAACTCAACTTATATAAAAAGCATCTGGGCCAAGATCCTTATTGTGAATGATGTTATCAGCACCCATATCATTTGGTCATAAATTTGGTAAGTGTCCCTCATTCAACCCATAATGGTAAAATCTTTGACAGCCTAAACATCAATGGAACTGTACTTAGTCCTAATCCAGTTTTCAGAGTATTACCAGATGCTCTTACATCCCCTTAATCTTACTTTGTAGAAAAAGCACACAAACTGTAGTGGGAAAGGATATCTTAACCAATTTAAAATTAGAAACAAAAACCAAATGTTCTAATCAACGAACTGTTTATAGATTTTTTAGGATGTTACAAGATGATATTCTGCAGTAAACATGCTGTGCCTCTGTTAACCCTCCAGATGTTTCAGTATCTTTGAATGACAACCATATAATGGATTATTTAATTTTACAGTTTTCTGGTGAAGCTAAATGTGAATTTATCACGAAATGTTGTATTA
>JANRMT010062796.1:38874845-38931711 GCA_026402145.1 Polypterus bichir lapradei
AATTTGGTAGGCGGCTTCCCTGCACTAACCGAAACCAATGTACGTACTTATTTCGGTGGTATGATGCCACTGTCGGCCACCATATTGAACTTTTCTGTTACTTATTGTTACTTATGGGCCCATCTTTAAGAAATTTGGTACACGGGTTCCCAACGCTAACTGAATAGTACTTACGTACATATATACGTCCATAGCCTGCACCTCGGTCACCATGTGAGGTGGCGTTGGGTCCCCCATCCCAACGCCTCCCACGTTGTTGGCTGCCTGCCTCTATAAGGCCGTCCGTCGCTCCGGTCTCTACATTCCCTTTCTTGCTTCGCCACGGGATTCACGTCTCCCTGCTGATAACTACAGCCTTTTTGTTTAATCCACGGCTTCTCCGCTGTTTTATTGTTTGTTTATTACAATTATAGTTATTGTATAGGTATGTTACACTTACTTTACATTGCTCAGGTACCCATTTCCTTTATCATTCCAACCCCCATTACCATGTCTATCGAGATGATCACTATTGATCAAAGAACTGTCACTTACCGAGTGGTTTCCATGCCCGGAGATAGCACCTACCTTTTCCATTCTCTTTGTTACATATTGCACGGCCATATCAGGCTCACTCTTGATATCTGGAAGAACATTCTGTCTTATGTATTGAATGACTGGGACAGGTTCAAGGTGTGGACTGATGACGGTACAGGAGATAATTATACTACACAGGAGCACTATAAGAGTGAAATGCTTAAGCCCTTCACCTGTGGTTCTGCATGTGAGTTGATGGCTGCCGCTGAATTGTTCGGTTGTCTCTTTCAAGTGTACCGAAATGGCCAAATATTTTACACCTTTCGACAACCGCCAATGCCTCTTAAACATCTTAGATTCACAAGAGACAATTTCAGTAGTGGACACTTTGATGTTTATGAATGTTTAAACTCTCAAAAGCTGGATGTGATTTTATCGATGAAACTGGTTGTGTGCTTACAACGCTTGACAGATGCCAAATGTCACTTCAACGCAACAAATCCTGTAAATACTGTCGTAATTGAAACAAACCATGAAACTCAAACCGATTATGACAGCAGCAATCCAAGCTGTGAGAAAACACTATATATATATGACAGCAACACTCATAACAGTGACAAAACAATTACATTGACAATCATGTTACGTTATTTTCAAAATGTTTCCTTTTCTTTTTCTACTTCTCCGCTGCGAAACGCGGGTATTTTGCTAGTTTTTAATAAAGGAAGAACTCCAGCATTTTTCTAATCTGTAATCAAATCTTATACAAATGTTTCTTTTATTGTAATCATATAGTACGTCTGTAAAGCACATATTTACAGTAGTATGAAAAAGTTAAAACAAGACATATACGAAAAACAGTACTCAGAGAAACAGAAATGAAGTACATTTCTGAGGCTTGGAGCTAAACTGGAGGCCTTCTCTAATTCTGCAAAAAGAAAACAAGGTCATGGGTAGCTGTATAGGGTCATTATTGTCACGTGGACAGTAGGACAGCTTATCCAGCCAAATAAACTGGAGAAACTGAATGACCTCATATTGTTAGTAAACTTTATTGTGTTCTTTTTTATTAAGCTTAATATTCATTATTTTCTTTAATTGTCACTTAAAGGTGGGAAATGCACTTTATACATAAAAATTTGTGTTATTAGTTGTAATAAAACTTTCTTACAAAATTATACCATATAGATTAAATGAGCTTACATTTCTTACAATCAGTGCAAAATTCATGGGGCCCCACAATAACAAATGTTGTACAGCCAGCCTACAAAAAACCATTTACAGTAGAAGCCCAATTTAATTGTCCCATATTTAGCATTGTCTTGCATAAAATGTTTTTGGATGCTACAGTTAAAAAAATATATCTTTCCTGAACAAGCGCAAGTCTATTAAGCCAACATTCACACTGCAGCTGAACATGACTCTATTCAGATTTTTGTCTCGTATCTGAATTTTTTTTTTGGCTGCTCAAATTAATTGGCAAGTTATTCAAATCTGACATGCATGTGTTGAAATACCCATACTGAATGTGCCATACATGCTCAAAATGAACACAAAAAGATGCAGCCTAACAGACAGATTCATATTGTTTCAGTGCAGGGCATCAGTGAAATTCATCAACTCATGGCAACAAGTACAGGTTTTGCAGAGAATTAACTGTATTCACCGTTGACCTTGTTCGCTGATTTTTTCCAAAAAAAATTAACTGTGTGGTTGACTTCAGCAAACTTTTTTTTCTAATGCCCCATGATGCTTTTTGGGGCCAGTGTGACATCACAGAGATATAGCAGCCAGTGTTGGATGGTGCCTTCCCGCGAGTATATAACACTGATCATGCAGGTGTCTATTAGTAATAGTTATAGGAGTGCAGGAGATATAGAGAGAGCATTGTGCTGTGCTATTTTGAATTCATATTTTGTAGTTGTTCGGAGGTGCTGTCTGATATTTATTTATTTCCCTTATTGCTCGTTTGTGGAAATGTACTGAATTTTGTTTGTGAGTATTGTTCTGTATGTTTATTTTGTTGTTTAAATGTAAGGGCAAGAGTAAGAGTTAGTCTGTGTGGGGTTAAAAAATAAACCAAAGCCAAAAAATGAAGTGTAATATTTGTCATATGTGATTCTTGTTTGTTTTATGCTTTTATATATTTAAGTATCATATTGTTTTCAAGAAAGGAAAGAACAGCTGGATATTTCTGCTATAGCTGCCTCTGTTGACATGATGTCTTAGTCAGTGGAAGGGTCACAGACCATGGGTGCCACCCTCCCAGATCAAGAGCAGCTCCAACAGCAAGGCAGAGAGGTGCCAGCTTTAGAGATATATTGGGGACACCAGCCAGACCATTGCTAGGGGTTCTTTTCATTTTATTGATAGTGCCACTTGAATGCCGCAGCAGTAGCAGGCACCCAGACTCATAATGTGCCTTGCGTTGCCACCAACAGTGCAGCTGGGGTGTTACTATAAATGTCAGCCATCTAGTCCTTCTTTAGCATCTGACGAGTATCAGACCATTACATTCTCTATCATATGCTGGCCAAGAGTGCACAGGGGCAGCCTGGTTCCAAAATGGGTACTATCATGTTCATTAATGATATGAGGAACCACCACATGGCAGCATTCGGCAAGACAAGCAGGCATCCACCAGTCCATTTTGGGTATGTATTGCCTTCTTCCATTCTCTGGTACCCTCTGTATCAGAGTTTGCCAACTGAAGCCAGTCCTCAGCTACAGAACAGAGGTCAGAGGCTCACACTCAGAGTCAGCTGATAAGCAGATCTTACTCTTCCACACCTTCCCCTACATTGCCTGTTAGCATGCAGGGTCAGTCCTCTATCACTCAGATGAGGGAGTAAGAGAGGCTCATCTTTACCAGCCAACCTCAAATTCAGAATCTAAATGGGCACCTGTAAAGGTGCTGGTGCTGCATGTCCTGTTCTATCGGCTGATTTTCCACCAGCTGATGGCTGGTATTTTCCTGCCCTTTATCTGTTATATCTCAGCCAGGTTCAAATATTACATTTGTGTTTATTTTGTTCACTGTTTATGTTAACATTGTTGATTAGTTAGTTTCTTTATGTTTAAGCTTCTTTTATTATGTACAATGTGCTTTGTGGGCCATCTCCACAAGAGGCGGGGCCACCTGCCCATTACTGTCAAAAGGCTGCCATCAACCCTATAAAAGCTGAGGTAAATCTACAGTCTCATGCAGTTCATTATGAATACTCTTGTTCGGAGTGGTGAGTTCCTCTAGTGATTATTGTTATTGTGCTTTTTCCAGTCTACTGGCTCTTATGAACTTGTTCTCTGTTGTTTGACTTTACCTCTTGGATTTTAGATTGGGAAATTCTCCACTTTTGGTATTTCCTTTAGAAGGCATTTCCTTTTATACCTTTTGAGCTCATCACAGTTTATTTTTGCCACAGAGCATTTCTGTGAAAATACATTTGTGTGATGTGCATTCTTTCTCCGATGTAGAACCCTTGTCATCATCTGAGTTCACCTCTGCTATTGCACGTCTTTATGTGAAAACAGCAGTGTCAGATCGTGGGTGGGGGTCAGATTTGGGGAGTGTGAACGTAACTGGGAGAATAAAACTGAATAAAAAAAAAAGCAATGCTAACCTTTACAGTACCATACATTTAATCTGGCTGTTACAGACTCAAATCAAATGTATGCTTCTATTCTAAAATAGTAAGAATAAGAGCAGTTCACTTCTCAAAACGGAGTCATGTGGGATCGAACTTGTGACCCTTTGATTACCAGTCAGCAGCTCTTACCGTTACACCACCAAAACAATCGGGTTAAAGAGGCGTCAATGTTGCACCCTAACACGGGTTCTTTTTCTGCAGCTATATTCTTGAATAAAAGCACACTTGTTTTGTTATACTTTTACCTTTTGTCCATCCATCCATTCATCCTCTTCCGCTTATCTAAGGTCGGGCCGTGGGGGCAGTTGCTTCAGCAGAGAGGCCCAGACTTCCCTCTCCCCGGCCACTACTTCTAGCTCTTCTGGGAGAATCCCAAAGCGTTTCCAGGCCAGCCAGGAGACATAGTCCCTCCAGCGTGTCCTGGGTGTTCCTCGGGGCCTCCTCCCGGTTGGATGTGCCCAGAACATCTCACCAGGGAGGCGTCCAGGAGGCATCCTGATCAGATGCCCGAGCCACCTCATCTGACTCCTCTTGATGCAGAGGCTCTACTCTGAGCACCTCCCGGATGACTGAGCTTCTCACCTTATCTTTAAGGGAAAGCCCAGACACCCTGTGGAGGAAACTCATTTCAGCGGCTTGTATTCGCGATCTCGTTCTTTCGGTTACTACCCATAGCTCATGACCATAGGTGAGGGTAGGAACGTAGATCGACTGGTAAATTGAGAGCTTTGCCTTACGGCTCAGCTCCTTTTTCACCATGACAGACCGATGCAGAGCCTGCATCACTGCGGATGCCGCACCGATCCGCCTATCGATTTCACACTCCATTCTTCCCTCACTTGTGAACAAGACCCCAAGATACTTGAACTCCTCCACTTGGGGCAGGATCTCTCTCCCAACCTTGAGAGGGCACTCCACCCTTTTCCGGCTCAGGACCATGGTCTTTTGATTTGGAGGTGCTGATTCCCATCCCAGCCGCTTCACACTCAGCTGCGATCAAATTCAGAGAGAGATGAAGATCACGGCCTGATGAAGCAAACAGGACAACATCATCTGCAAAAAGCAGTGACCCAATCCTGAGTCCACCAAACCGGGTCCTTTCAACACCCTGGCTGTGCCTAGAAATTCTGTCCATAAAGTTAGGAACAGAATCGGTGACAAAGGGCAGCCCTGGCGGAGTCTAACTCTCCCTGGAAATGGGCTTGACTTACTGCCGGCAATGGGGACCAAGCTCTGACACTGGTTGTACAAGGGCCGAAGAGCTCTTATCAGGGGGTCCAGTACCCCATACTCCCGGAGCACCCCCCACAGGATTCCCAGAGGGACACGGTCGAATGCCTTTTCCAAGTCCACAAAACACATGTTGACTGGTTGGGCAAACTCCCATGCACCCTCCAGGATTCTGCTAAGGGTGTAGAGCTGGTCCACTGTTCCACAACCAGGATGAAAACCACATTCTACTATCCGACGGTCCCTTATCTCCAGAACCCTCAAATAGACTTTTACCTTTTATGAAAGTGTTTATTTGATATTTGGACTTCAGGCTTCACACATTATATGCTTCATGTCTACATTTTGTCAATTATTACTAAAACATGAAAAACGTTTCTGTTTTAACGATGTGTAGATTGTTGTAGACATGGAACACACATGAAATGCATGTGTTCTAAATAACAATATAGTATTTACTCTAGTCTATACAACTCTAAGCAACTGACATGCAGGTAAACAGACTTGAGGTGAGAAAACTTTGTGCGGCAGTGGGGTGATGTCAGAGCAGGCTGCTTGCTGCTTTTCGACACATTTAAAAGACAAAAGACACTGATGAAGAGGTGCAAAGGGATTTAAGGTGGGATGGATTTATGAGTTTTTTCGTAGGCTTTGGTAATTCTAGTGTTAATTATACATTAGATATAGTCTTTGGAATAGTATAAAAACGACTTGTGCCATTTCTTGCTAACATGGTTTTGGACACAGCTTAGATATTTTTGTCCTTTCCGTGATTAAACTGTTCAGTGTATACTAGATACATTACAACATGTACAGCTACTGTATATCAGAATTGATTCCAAATGAACACATGGGTCCCTTACACAGTCTGGCTTACATCATGCAAACTTTTATAATAAATAACTATAATAATGTTTCAGAATATAACATGCTTTAAAATTACCTTCTTCAAACTCTCAGAGCCACAAATCTTTATCAATTGTACCTGAAAAGTGATGTATCAGAGAGTTTCTGCTGGTCCCGTTAGGGGTTGCCACAGAGGATCAACTTTTTCCATATCTTCCTGTCCTCTGCATCTTGTTTTGTTACACCCACCACCTGCATGTCCTCTCTCACCACATCCATAAACCTTCTCTTCTGCCTGCCTAAAAAACACAAAAACTGTTAACTAATAATCACTGACAGATGACTGTTTCTTCACCTGGTTTATCTGAAGCCCAGTACAAGAACATGCCTATGTAGAATGTTTGAGAAACAGTTTGTTTTGTTTCTGTGAATATACATGCTGTCACGCATGGGCGTCGGAGGTCTCCTCTAAGGGCTGGGGAAAGGTATGCAATAACCCGCCGAGACAAGAGACGGGGCCACAACTGACTTTGTCCTGTTGTTCTTCTTCCCTCACAGCTACGAGAAGCCACCCAGTAAGGGCACTTAACCCCACCCCTTCTGGAAGTTTCACTATAAAAGAAGCGGCAACTAAGAAAAAGGCATTTTTTGCTGGAAGACCCGAACAAGCTGCATGGTAGAGCATGCGACTCTCAAAGGTCCTTAAAGAAGGAGGAATCCCTGACTGGGAATAGCAAATTGGCGTGTTTTTTGTTACTTTTTCTTTTTTTTTTGCTTCATCTCATGACGATTAAAAGCGATGACCCGGTTGGCATCCCAAAATTTTGACTGTTTCCAGTCTGTCCTTCCGCTGCCCGACCACAATGCATGCATAAATAATACATTTTCAAGCCCACTTAATATTGTTCAGAGTAATAGTAGGCCAGAGCCTGTCGCAGGAGTACTAAATGTAGCACTAGAAACAGCTATGTTACTTTCTAACTAAAATTTAAAACCACAAGGAAAATTTATCAGCCTGCTGCCAATAAAGTACCAGCCATTTTTTCATTGAAAATAAAAATGTTAAAGGAGATATTACTTGTAGATTAAGGATATGTATACCTTTACTGACACAAAAAGTATTAAGGAAATTATTGCATTGATTCTTTCTTGTACACTTAAATGACTTCTTCATTGACACCATTTTGTGCTTTGCAGGACACTCATTACTTTCTAACAGAATCACTGAAGAAGCAGTTAGGTAATGGTGTCAGGGGAGTGGGCAACAGCTTTTCATTTCACATATTTTTTGGAGAAAACACAATAATATGCACAAAGGTGCATTTTAGTGGGTCTTTGTCTGGAAAATATGTCACATTTTAAAACTGCACTGCACTTCTCAAGAATGATACAGAGAATTGATTTTACACGTGTAACAGATTACATGAAAGAAACAGCACCGGTAAACAATGAAATGTGAATAAGCCTTTAGGAAGCAATATTTCTTGTTATCTAAAAAAAAAGGGAGCCTTTTCCTTGTGTGTATTTTTGGCCAGTCATTCCAATGTTAAATTGATTGGCATTTATACATTGGTCTTTATGTTGAAAAATAAATTGGATTAAGCAGGTCTAATAATCTCATATTATGTTGTTAAAATAAATATTCAAGTTAATGATACTTAGTTTTTCAGCTGTTTAAATAATCTCATTGTATATAGTATAAAGTTTAAAGTATATGTTTAAGTCTTAATACTTGTTACATTATTAATTTAGATTAATGAAGGCTTAAAAGGTTGCATTAGTATGTTATTTCTGCTATAAGTACAAATATTCTGAAGCTTTAAAAAAGAATATGAATATAAACCAGGTTTAATTCACTAGTCATTCTGCTTACAGATAAGCTTGAAAGAAAGGGGTTTCAGGGTACAGTTTATGAAGGAACTAATCTGCAACAAAGTGCAGCACCAACGTCTTTTAAGTATACTTAATCAAATTATTTTCATTCTGTCATTGTGAGAGGCACTCAATAAATGTAACTTATTATTATTATTATTATTATTATTATTATGATGTACAAATGAGGGAATTTAATGAATAGTCCTGATTTTACACAGTTTTAGAATAAGTGTTAAATTTAAACCCCAAACTAGCAAATAATTAAAACACCAATTGTATTTTATTGTGAATTTAAATGCAAGACCACCAACTAACCAACATGATGTATTATTTTTCTTGAAAATAAGGATAAGAACTATACAGTTAGAAATTGTTCATTCAAGTGTGATTATGTATACATCAAATATGTAATTAAAATATATAATTAAAGTTATTGCAGTGTTCACTTACTCTACAAAGAGATAGGTAAGTTATGTAAGGTCAAACAGTTTTACTGATGTGTTTTCTTTTACAGTATAAAACATTCTTTGTATTATTTAAACACAGCTGATTGGTTCACATCTTAAAAAGGAGTCTAGAAGAAGATGGCATAACATTCATTCTGAGGAGTTCTGCCAAATTTAGCTATTTGATGTAATATTTCAGATGCCAAGGAGGATCACATACTGTATATAACACCACTAGCTTTTTAAGGATTTTGTAAGTAATTCAGGTTTTATAGAAGTCACTTTTAAACAAATAATGTAAATCATGGAGCTAGACTATGTGTGTAGGAATTAAAAATCTTCTCATTCTCAATTTTAGCATATTCATTTCATTATGTTTCATATTCCAATCTATAGGGCTCCGCAGTATTCAGAGAAATTCAGGGGCCAGTACTGGACATGAATCCATTGCAGGACACCTCCTCTCGCACACCTACTCTCATTCACCCTTGGTTAGTCAAACTAATGTGTTATTTTCTGGGATGTGGGAAAAAAGAATTAAATCATCAGAGAAAAATCTATAAACATGGCTCGCCAGACTTCTAGAGCAGCAGCATTAATAAATGCACAAGTTCAAGCATTATTTTCATCCATCCATTTTCCTAACCCTCTTATCCAGGGCAAGAGAGCAGGGCACCTTTAATCTGCCATCACAGGGCAAACACACTCACACATAGAGACAAATTTAGCATCACCAATTCATCTAACTTTCATGTAATTGGAAACCAGAGTACCCAGAGGAACTATGCAGAGAACAATAAAACTCCACACCGGGAGCACCTGGAATGTGAACCCCAGTCTCCTTACTAAGAAGCCCAGCACCACCATGATCATCCTATTATTTTCATATTGTCTAAAGTTTTATTAAAATACTGTTCCTTATTTTTCATTCAAAATCTCACACTTTTGTATTACAGTCAATGAGTTCAACATGTTTTTTTCTTGTTTATGAGAAAATCTTTGTTGTTTATCATACCTCCAGCTCTTGTCCAGATTGTACTTGTAGACTGATCATTTGTCATGATTGCAGATTTGTATTCAAAATGTATTGTTTCTTTTCTTAAAGTATTCACCATGAGCTTTATCTCTAGTCAGAATCTTGATTCTTTGATAAAATATCAACACAAAAACTGATCTTTCTGATTGTATTATTGTTCTCACACCCTTTATGGTAAATCAGATTTTTTTAGTTTTTACTCATATGCATGATTTGTAGTTAGAAAATGCAAGGAGACATCTAGCTATTGATGTGAACAAAAGCTCTAATCTTCTATGAAAGGCTATTGTCTCACAATAATTTATTAAAAGCTTTCTCCTAGTTTTATGTATAATTAGCCATCAAGTTACTGGCATATATTATTTGGCACTGCATGGATTGTTCTGTACTTATTCAAACTTCTGCAGGTCTTTGTTAAAATTTTTAATCTTTTCTTCTTTTTCCACCTGTTTATCTGCTCCTCCACTATTTCTTGTGGATGGTGAGCAAAAATGTCATATCAAAGGACATTTGGTTTGCGTTACTGGACTGACGTTTAGGACATTAGCTCAGGTCTACTTTTATGTTCCCTTGAATATAAATCCTGATAGGCATATTTAGTTGCCTCTTATACACCCACCTTTTTGGGTTTTTTTTAATAAAATAACACTCTTCAAATCAGAAAAAGGTTCCTAAAAACTTTCATCTGAAGTGTAGTTTTATATGGCTGTGAGACATGGACCATAGGAGGCAAAAAGCTATGTTGCTTCCAGCATATGATGAAAATTAAATGGGCTGATAAAATAACTAATGAGGAAGTTCTCCTAAGACTAGGTGAAAGGCACAGTTTATGGAAAACTATACAGTAGTTCAAAGGTGAGTCCAACTTGTGGGACACCTACTGAAACAGGAAGGGCTCCTGAAATTGCTAATGGAAAGACAGGTGAAGGAGAACAGAGGCAGAGGAAGACCATGTTTGTGATATCTTGAGCAAATAATTAAAGATATATAATGCAGGAACTATCAAGAAATGAAGAGAAAGGCGGAAAAACAAGTGGAGTGGAGAGCTGCTGCAAACCAATCTCCAGATTGAACACTAAAAAAAAGATGAAGATATACCTACCAGAAATCAGAGATCCTCTGGTTGCTCACTATTCCACATTCTGATAAGTAATTCACAGAGAAAGCTTAGTTTTCACACAGTAAATCATTGAAATAATTAACTTTCCTCTCTTGTGTTTTAATTGGCAATACTGTTAATTATATAGCTTCTCACATGCTCTTCTTCAACTAATTTCAAAGTGAGTCTGATTCATTGTCCTTTCATTCTATTGTCACTTTTTCACACTTACTTCTACAGGCTCTTCACAATTTAGATTAGTGCAGTTTAACAGATACTAAATAATCCTGCACTCTACCATACCTTATTAGTTGGATTTGAACCATTGTTTGCAGTGACTTTTTGACAACCTAACCATTAACTTTCATAACTAATAATATCCATTCACCTTTTGGTAATGACTAGCAAAACATGCAAGTTCACTCACCTTTCATGAGACAAACAAAAATCAATCAGAAAATGGGATGCTGATGCCTGGCACTCAGTTTAAAAGCAGTATTGAGGTAACAGACAAGGTCCCAGTTAGAGCAGATCTGGACCAGAGATCTTCTTTAAGTCCTTACCTCTTTGATCTGGTTACGGATGTGTTGAGTCATTGGAAAAAGGAACAGTTCCCCTTGTGCATGCTTTTTGCTGATCACATTGTGTTGTGTAGCACAAAAAAGAGGAAGTTGGAAGAATGGAGAAGGGCTTTGGAAGATAAAGGGTTGAAGATAAATAGGAAGAAGACAACATATATGAAGATGACGGTTAATGATGATCAGGATTCAGAAGTTAGCCTGCAGGAAGAGCTACTGAAAAGAGTGGATACATTTAAATATCTAGGATCAGTGGTATCCTGAGATTGAAAATTAGATGCAGTGATAAACTATAGAGTGCAGTGTGGATGGAACAATTGGAAGAAGATATCAGGAATATTGTGTGATCGAAGAATTAAGGAGAAGGTCAAAGATAAGATTTTTAAGACAGTCGTAAAACCAACAATGACTTATGGAGCTGAGATATGGGCAGTAAAGGCCACACAGGAATAGAAGTTTGATGTGGCAGAAATATTAACAATGAAGACGTGGGCAAAACAGTGATGGGAATGAAAGTACAGGGGAAGAAAAAGTAAGGTAGGTTGAAAGTGTAAGTGGATGGATAAAGTAAGAGAAGATCTGAAGGAAAAGGGTTTGACTGGTGCAGGACTGATTTGTTTGGAGAAGGTTAATCAAGCACACTAACCCCACATAGAAGTGGGAAAAGATGAAAAGGAAGAAGAAGAAAGGATTAGGTCATATCCATAACATATGAGCTATTATTCTGGGAATGTCCACCTGCATTTAATTAGTGAGTGAGCAGTTATAAAAACAAACAAAAAAAGTTACATCAACAAACATTTAATTTTGGCAGTCGGTATATTTACTTTTCTCTGTTTTCGAGGAACAGATTTCATTTTTAACCAATTTAACTATAAAATGCAATATTATGAATTCCCTACAATTGTTTGTTGCAAGTCTATTTTTGCACTTGGAATGAATTCAGCACCATTCCTAGTTCTCAAAATAATCAAATGAAAATATTTTCAAAAAAAAATTATAGCAACCACATCTATATTTTTAATTAATGCTTTACAGTATGATGTCCTTGTCCTTTGCCAGTCTTCTGCATTTTGAATTATGTTCATGTCAGGATCAGTATAATACAGAAGTGCCGCATAGATACCCAGTTATTTATCACCTGCACATATATGACACCTAATTAATGTGCCTTCTCCCAGTTCAAGTGTCTTTTCAACATATAACTGTTTTACAGAAGATTTATCACTCTGTAAACAGAAGCAGTTTTTCTTCTACAATATGGCATTCCAGAGAAATGTGTAAGTGGCACCACTTGTGAACACCAGGTTTGTTTCTGTAACATGGCCAGTAAACACCTGAATAATTTCCCTTGACACTGATTCAATCTTGGTGTATATGGAGTATATATTTATAGAGATCAGGACTGTGTACAGCCTGTTTACAGCCACACAAATTACAGTTGATCATCTCTGTTTAAACAGAAAACAGCCTATTGTATACAATACCCTGTGATATACAGCATATGCAAAATAATCCAAAGAGTATACAATGCTTGTTTCACTCTAACTAAGCCTCATCTGGCATATGCACTTTTGCTTCCCCTTGAGGGGATCGGACCTTGAACGTCAGCACCTGAGGCAGACTCTCATGATCTACTCCCTGTCAAGTAAGCGAACCAGCCCCTGTGGCGCAACATCTAAGGCTTTGCCTTGGGTGCTGATATCTGAGGTTTGATCCCCGTAAGGGAAAGCAAAAGTATGTACACCTGATGAACCCCAATTAGGGCAAAACATGTGTCATGTATTATTTGGCAGGTACTATATATCATGTCTGTGATCTGCCTCTTGCAACTGAGAGGGTATGGCGGATGTCTGCTGACTGGCTGATCAACCACAAGTGTTACCTGGTAGGTAACCACCCAGATATCAGATTGTGATCAGACCTGTGCATACAATAGCCTGTTGACTCTAGTTAAGAGTGCTCTAATCAGCTGAAAATGACTTATTAATAGGTTTATATTACATGAATGAATGTCACACAAATTATGTCTAGATTATGAAAAATGATGTCCAGGTTGGGTGCAGCTCGTTTCACTCCCTTAAGCCCAGGACACTGAAAGACGTAAAATTAAGGATGGACTGGGCAATGAGGACACATAACAGAAGAAGTGGTGCAAATATGCTCAGTGCTTTCTATTCAAACAAACAAAGAGTAAACCGTGCCATGTTTAAATAACTAAATAATCCAGAAGAAAACAGTGTCTTTTGTGAAAGTTAAAAGTCCAATAAATATTCAATAAATAATCAAACAATAAAAAGATGTTAAAACCACAGACAGGATCTGCCATTTAGAAACTAACACAAGCCACAGTGCTTCCTGATTAACAACATCTCTGCTGCTCACCTAACAAGATCTGCTCATCCCACAGAGATGACAAGCACAGTCAACCCTTATGTCGTGTTCCTTGCCACTAACCCTTGGTCTTCAATGAAAACCCCACAAACCTAGCTTTGTGCTCCCTCAATTTTTGCTAGATGTTTTCTAGGTTGACATTGAACTTATTGCTTAAATATACCTCCCAGTCCTTTACATCCTGATGTAACTTACTTCTACTGTTGTCATTTTATATCATATCATTTTTACATCACTTATTCCATAAGTGTGTCATAATCAATACCTTCAACTCAGACAGCTTGTTTCGTTTCCCATTGGAGTTGATGCTGTTGACTCACAGGGGATATTAGTAGTAGCTAGCAGCAGGGTTAAAGAGCCCATGCTCGGTTAAGATATGCCATTTGAAAGTGTAAAAATTCTCATTGCTCACTCACAGTTTTACTTGGTTTTGGACCAAGCAGATGCTGCACCATGAGATCCTGGTTGATCCATTCCTTTCCCTGTCTCTTCCAGCTCAGTTTGTGATAGACCATATTGTGAACTTCAGACCATCTTAGCTGATTTTTCCTTCTGTTTCCAAACCCTTGGTTTCATGCTCATGTTCTTAATATACTTTTAATTGATTCCTCTTGGTTACATAAATATGAAGTATCTCAAATAGATTTACTAAAAGCTAAATAACACCTCCATCAGCAGAGCACCATCTCAGACATCAATCTCTTGCAACTGATGAAACAACACACTACTTTTACTTAAGATTACACAATGTTCTCAAAAGTTCAGAAGCAGTATCTCTCTGACCAAACATTAAACTCTGTAAGCTGGAACGTTAAAAGTCTCATTCATTATCTAAAGAGAAACAAAAGCATTCTCCCACCTAACAGGCCTAGATGCCAAGATAGTATTTTACTCACTTAAAAAGGTAACGACCAGTTTCTATTACAAAGAGATTGGATCAGCCAAATTTTTCACTCCAGCATACAAAGAAAATCAGAGATGTGAGAATCTTAATACATAAAACAATTTAATTTGTAGCATCAGATGTAGTATCAGATCCTAATGGTGCTATGTCATAGTGATAGTTAATTTATTCAAATTTAAACTAAATTTGATAAATATTTATGCGCCTAATGTGGATGATAGAGATTTTGTCCAAAATATATTTGCATCAATTCCCAATATGAACACTATTAATGGCAGGAGACTTTAATAGTGATTTAGATCCTGACCTGGATAGATCAACAACTACAGTGGTGATAACATCCAGCACCACAAAGCCAATCACACAGTTTGTAATGAAGCATAAATTAACAGACTCATGGTGATTAAATCCAAATTCAAGAGAATATTCCTTCTTCTCACCAGTACTTCATAGTTACTCAAGAACAGGTAATTTCTTTATTGATAATAATTTATCAAATCTTCTAAGTATGACAGTATTGTTATCTGTGATCATGCCCCTCTGATCTTGGAGCTTGAATCACTATTCCCTACACACTGATTTTGTAGCGAGTGTCTTAACCCCCTGTCATTAGCAGATGTGAACTTTACAGAATTCACCTCCAAACAAATTGCTTAGATTTTAGAAACAAATGCATTTTCAGAGTTGCTCTGGAAAACTCTGAAGGTGTTTTAATATGAAAGATTATTTCATATCCTTCCCATAAAGATAAATTGGAGACAAAGAAAGCATCAGAAATAATCTGCGAGATCTCCAGAACAGTTTCAGAATACACCAGGGGCCTCATGTATAAACGGTGGGTACGCACAAAAATGTTGCTGCCGTTTGCCGTTTCCACGCTCAAATTGCGATGTATAAAACCTAAACTTGGCATAAAGCCACACACATTTTCACTGTAGCTCAAACCCTGGCGTACGCAAGTTCTCCACTCGGTTTTGCAAACTGGTGGCAGCCAACGTCAAAGCAGTGCTTTTGTTCCAATGTAGTTTCCCTTTCTTTTTAGATCCACATCCTTGACGCGGCCTTATCAAATACACTGAAATTAACCGCATATGGTTTATTAGTTTAAGGCATCTGATTGTAATTAACCTGTAACAATATAATGGACCATGGAATAATGGCATATTACTCTCAATGCACCACTCAGAGTATTTATATCATTGTATCTGAGTGTGGAATCACAGCTCTACAGCATCTGATCGGAAAGAGAATTATCGGTATACAGCATCAAGCACACGCTGCCTCAGACATGCTGTCTATTTGAACTGCTCTCATGCGACAAACGCTTCAGAGCCTTTCCTGTACTGCCCTCGCGGTTCAGAAACAGTTTCATCCCAAGGACTATAAATGTAAATAAATATAAATATAAATAAATAAATATAAATATAAATCACTTCATCAAGCGCTCCTTGTAGAACTGTTTGTATTTATAATTACAATTTCTTTACTATAAACTTGCAATACAGTTATAATATTGCACAACCTGAGCCACTTTATAAAGAGCGTATTTACATATGATGATATTTTTAAGATGAAATGCAGCAAAATATGTTTATTATACAGATAAAACTTTAACTTCATTTAATTAATCTATATTGTTAATAATTAAACATGTGAGGACACAGTGTCGGAACACTAGCAAGGATCTGCACTGCATTCACGGACTGTTCCTGCCTCGTGCTGCATTCTTGCTGGGGCTGGTGCAACACTGGAAGGATAGATGGATAGAATAATTAAACATATACTACAAAGATATTTCAATGTTCCTTAAAAGTTTTGAAGAATTAGCGTTCTCAGCTTACAGTTGGCTTAACATCTATTACAGAGCTGATTGTGTGGCGATTGGTTACTTGGAAAAAGAAAAGGAAGGACAGGAATTGGAAGTTAGTACGTTTCAAAGAGACAGTACTGCTGCAATAAATTATTTCACTGAAAGTCACGCACGGCACAGCAAGCATCTTGCATGAACAATCACGCCGTGTTCCCATGTTTAATACATGCTTTAATTCCTATAATCATGAAAATGATATCAAGTATACATCTCAGTATTTAAATTATTCAGAGAGCTGTAATATCATGAATGTAATGGATTCTGAGTCCTGTCGAAGGAAGAGAAAGCCTGTTTAAGAAGCACGTAGTGATTCACACACATAGAGCACAAAGAAGAACACATACAAAACAAAACATTTAACGTGCTACTTTAGTTACAATGGGATTTGAGAAACTAGTAAATTAAACGATTTTAAGATGAATTTATGATGTTCTACTTTAATGACAAATAAACTACGTGATTAAAGTGGAAATTTAGAGCTTTTTTCCCACTGAGTCCCTGTTTCTTTTCTTCTCTGTACCCTAATAGGCTTTCATATGACACTGAGACGGTGGGCTATGACTCGCCTTTTCACGGCGACTTTGATATCTGACAACTTCTTTTTTATTTCAGGCACTGTGTGATTTTGTGAACTTGAACTTTCGAGTTTCTCCGACACTCTATGTCACTCAATCAATTTCCTTTTGTTGTTTATACCACTGTTTAAACCAATAAATAGTATGTTTTTCCTTGCGTCCACCTGGTATTCGCTGAAACTCTTCTATTTCTCTCTGTGCTTTTGCCATTGCCTTTTCACAGAACGCTGAGCTTAAGGGCTAGTTATATTGATTTGCATATTCAAAAAGGCGTAATTCTGGGAGGAGTTATTTTTACTTTTTTACTTTTCACGCTGACGGGGATTTATGGAGCGGAAGAACGTGGAAGTTGACGAACGCACAGATTTCTGCATCTGGATTTTTTTGTGTGTACGCACATTTCTGCTTTTGTCCTTATGCCATGTTTTAGTGTGAATTCTACACACAGCGTTATGCATGTGGCCCCAGGTCTTCAAATGAAACACTTTACAGGAGAAGACAGGCTCTACAATCAGAATTTAGCCACTTCACAAAAAATAATTAATCTTTTAATCACTACATCATTATTATGAACACAAACAATCACCATTGCAAATATTGATAAAAATCATTGACCATAAAAAAATAACCTGCACATTTGGGGAGTATTATAAGTGCTTATATTCTACTCAGTTTGAAGAGAAAAAAACACAATCTAAGTAATTGTTTGATGCAATACAAATACCACAACTACATACTCTTAGTGCAGAGGTAGTAGTCAAAACTCTGACCATCTCATAGTTAGATGATGCTATAAATTCACTCCCAAGTGGTAAAGCAGCAGGCCTTGATGGCTACCCAGTGGAATTTTATAAAATTGTCAACCAAGATAGCTTCACTATTATTAGCAATGTTTATATAAGCTAGAGATATATATAAGCTTAAGATGCTATCCAAAGTCCTAGCTAGAAGGATTGAGAAAGTGCTTCCTTTGGTAATATCACAGGACTAAATTGGATTTATTTAAGGCAGACACTTAGCTTCCAATCTTCCAATCTTCAAAGCCTGTTTAATGTAATACAGTATATTTACACACAAAGTCTAACATCTCGGAGATATTATTATCGTTGGATGCAGAAAAAGCATTTGATATGCTTGATTGGAACTACCTTTTCACTACATTGGAAAAATTTGGGTTTGGCCTGAACATTTGTGCATGGATCAAACTACTGTATACCAAACCTGAAGCTTCAGTTTGTATTAATAACATTAATTCAGACTACTCCAAACTAGAACATGGTACTAGACAAGGATGCCCTATGTCACCATTGCATTTTGCAATCTCCATTGAGCCAAAATACTCTGCCTGCAGTCCTAACTGCGCTAATAGAATTTCAAAAGATTTCTGGTCTCAAAATGAATTTCAATAAAAGTGTGCTCTTTCCAGTGAATTCTCAGGCACACACTATTACATTGGACACCTTCTCTTTTATCTTTTTATCAATGCGTATCATACAGCCTTGGTGTCACAATCCCTCCTAACCCATTAACAGCTGTTATTGGGGTACTTCCAGATGGGCTTAAAGTGGAGAAGGACAAACAAATTGTAATTGCCTTTACTATAATATTGGCACTGTAACAAAGGCGCGATATAGGCGCCTGACCCGACACAGATGGACACGGAGGCACATATAAAAATAAACAAACTTTTATTTATCTTCAGCTGTGGGACACGTCTTCCCCGTACCGCACAGCTCAACACAGTACAATACAATACAATACAGTTTATTTTTGTATAGCCCAAAATCACATAGGAAGTGCCTCAATGGGCTTTAACAGGCCTTGACTCTCTGAGAAGACAAGAAAAAAACTCCCAAAAAAACCTTGTAGGGAAAAATGGAAGAAACCTTGGGAAAGGCAGTTCAAAGAGAGACCCCTTCCAGGTAGGTTGGGCGTGCAGTGGGTGTCAAAAGAAGGGGGTTAATACAATACAATACACAGAACAGAACAAATCCTTAATACAGCATAATAATTCAAATTTTATAAGCACGGAGCAGAATTTAACTGTAGATGATATCACATAATAAGATTTGGATATTTTTAGAGTCCTGGAGACCTCATCCATCAAGCTGCCTCCCCATTTGGCCATTCCACAGCTGAAACGTTGCTCGGCCAGCCAATCCAATGAAAGGACCCCTTTTTCCCATGATTCCTGTGATCCTCCATCAGGGATGACTTTACCATAGGCAGGCAAACAACTTGGCAGGTGGGCCGTGGCACCAATTGCTACATTTGAGTACTGAGAACAGAAACAGAATAGGTGAGGGTTAGTAACAAATTATAACAATCATGTTACTTATGTTTTAGTGCTAATGACTAACAACAGAGATGCAGTATGTACAGTTAATCAGCAGCTCTAGTCAGAATATGCTAAACTGAAGTAGTGAGTCTTCAGCCGAGATTTAAAGGCTGAGACCGAGGGGGCATCTCTTATAGAAGCAGGAAGACCATTCCACAATTTAGGGGCCCTGTAACTAAAAGCTCGACCTCCCACTGTCATTTTATTAATCCTTGGAATCATAAGCAGACCGGCATCTTGAGATCTTAATGTGTGCTCAGGTTTGTAAGTCATGATAAGTTCAGACAAGTAAGCCGGACCTTGGCCATTTAATGCTTTATATGTTAAAAGGAGGATTTAGGAATGTGCCCTAAACTTAACCGGGAGCCAGTGTAGGGATTTAAGAACTTGAGTTATGTGTTCATATTTTCTTGTTCTTGTAATAATTCTTGCAGCCGCATTTTGGATTAACTGGAGGCTGTATAAAGAACAGTTTAAACAGCCAGTGAACACCGCATTGCAGTAGTCAATCCTACTAGAGATAAATGCATGAATTAATTTCTCACAATCCTGTTTATTTAGAAAGCGCCTTAATTTCCTAACATTTTTAAGATGGAAGAAACATGTTTTGGACAACTTTGTAATATGTGCTTTAAATGACATGCTAGAATCAAAGATAACTCCTAGATTGCGGGCTGATTCAGTAAAATTAATTGGGATTCCAACTGAGTTAAATGATGACAAAATATTGCTGTGATCAGCGTCATTCCCTTCAACAATTAACATCTCTGTTTTATCTGTATTTAAAGACAAGTAGTTCTCTTTCATCCACTCCTTTAATTCACTAACACAACTAATTAAAGACAACATCGGAGAAACTTCATTTGATTTAAATGAAAGGTATAACTGGGTGTCATCTGCATACGAGTGAAAATTAACATTATGTTTCCTAATGAGAGATCCCAGTGGCAGCATGTAAAGTGAAAACAGTAAAGGTCCCAGTACTGAGCCCTGCGGGACACCATATTGAACTTCTGTGTATAATGATGGAGTACTGTCAGCACATTTCTGTACATATTGGAATCGATTTGATAAATAAGAACTAAACCAAGCGAGCACGGGGCCTGTAAGCCCAACATCGTTTTCTAGCCTGTGCAGTAAAATAGAATGGTCAATGGTGTCAAATGCTGCACTTAAGTCAAACAACATAATTACAGTGAAGTTTCCTTCATCAGAGGATATCAGAATGTCATTTACAACCCGTGTTAGTGCAGTTTCTGTACTATGACCAGTGCGAAAACTAGACTGGAATTTCTCAAATAAATTGTAATGCATAAGGTGTGACTGAAGCTGGCTGGCGACTACTTTTTCTAGTACTTTAGAGAGAAATGGTAAATTTGAAATAGGCCTATAATTACTTAGTATGTGTGGGTCTAGGTCTGACTTTTTAAGTAAAGGTTTCATGACTGACACTTTTAGTGCATCAAGTACGATGCCATGCAGTAAAGAACTATTGATAATGGTTAAAATAGGTGCTGCAAGAACATCCATGGCACTTTTTACTAGTTTTGTTGGCACTGGATCTAGGGAACAAGTAGTGGGCTTCATTTTAGTAATTAAAGTTAAGACTTCCTGCTCAGTTACAGGATTAAAATTACTAAAGTGCTGAATGCAATGTGTGGCAGGGTCTGCTAAGCTAGTATTTGGTTTGTACTGTGATGCTGAGATCTGGGATCTTATATTTTTAATTTTCTCATTGAAGAAGTTCATAAAGTCTGTACTGCTAATATCTGTTGGTATTTTGCACTGTTGATCTGAATTCCCATTTGTTAATTTAGCCACTGTTCTAAACAGTACCCGAGGATTTTTATTATTGCTATCTATTAATATAGAATAGTATTCTGAGCGAGCTTTAAAGAGGGCTTTTTTATATTTATTAACACTCTCTGTCCATGCAATTTGAAATACATGTAGCTTTGTTCTCCATCTGTGCTCCAGTTTTCGACACTCTAATTTAAGAGCTTGAGTATTTTCATTAAACCAGGGAGACTTTCTATGTGCTTTGATCACTTTTGTTTTAAGGGGAGCCACTGTGTCCAGAGCATATCTCAATGTCACATTATAATGTGATATTAGCTGATCTAAATTGTTTTCCACGTTTACATTTGATGTTAACTGATCTAAATGGTTTTCCACAATTACACTCGACTTACTCAAGGTATCTATAAATTTTGAAGCAGAATTACAATCTAGATGTCGCACTGTCTTTGTTTTAATCTGTGAGTGTGTTGGCATGGGCAGAACTAAATCAAATGTAATTAAGAAGTGATCGGAAATGACTTCATTTAATGGAGTAATATTTAAATTTTGAATTTCAGCTTTGTAAGTTATAATTAAATCTAATGTGTGGTTATGATTATGAGTTGGACCTTTGACAATCTGACAAAATCCTACTGAATTTAACAAATAAGTAAAACATTTGCTAAAAGTGTCAGTTTCCACATCAATGTGTACATTAAAATCCCCCATCAGTACTATGTGATCATAATTTATAGCCAAATCAGATAGAAGGTTGCTAAATTCAGTCATGAACAATGAATATGGCCCTGGTGGTCTGTAGACTAGCACTATAATTGTGTTGGAATCTGTTTTAATATTTAAAATGAATAACTCAAAGGATGTAAAGTTGCCTAAAATTTTAGAAGTGATTTGCATTTTGTTACAATGAATTATTCCAAGGCCTCCTCCTCGACCAGAATCTCTAGACTTATGAAGGAACGAGTATCCATCTGGTGACGCCTCTGCTAGGGGAACAGTGTCACATTTACTAAGCCAGGTTTCAGTAAGAAGACACAGATCAGATTTTGTACTTAATATAATATCATTTACCAAAACAGCTTTAGTGCCAAGAGAGCGAATGTTCAATAAACAGCATTTAAAACTGCATGGTTTTTTCTGAACTGGTGATATATTTTTTGTTTTAATTTGAAGTAAATTTCTATTACAGATGCCCCTGGTGGAGGGTCTGGTTTTATCCCTTGGTCTAATTATACACCTTATTTTTGGTTATCAATTAATTTAAGGTTTGTATTAAGACTAAATTTACTGGATGCCCCACAACAGGGATTATGGGTAACAGCTTCAGGAAAATAACAGGTGGGATAATCAACAGCCTGTGATTTAAGATCACATGACTGCGGCCTGGATGGTGCTCTAATCAGTCAACCAGGCAGTTTTGCTGCTATATTTTGGGATAATACATAAGATCCCTTCCAGTTAGGATGAAGACCATCTCTTCTGAAAAATCCAGGCCTTTCCCAAAAATCATCCCAATTGTTCACAAATGCTATGCTTTTATTTGCACACCAGGTTTCTAGCCAGCAGTGAAAGGAATGCAATCTGCTATAAATCACATCCCCTCTATATAATCTTGGTAAGGGACCAGATACAATTAAATTCCGACATTTTCTTTTAGCTTTGGTGCATAGAGAGATGAAGTTCCGCTTTAATACCTCAGATTGCTGTAAATAAATATCATTAGTGCCGACATGTAGCAATAAGGTAGATACTTCATCGTTGGCGACACGGTCCAATGCGGCCTCTACGCCAGAAATCTTGACCCCTGCGAGGCACTTAACATTAACTGCTGGTTTAACATAGTTTGGAATTCTAACATTCCGCACTATGGAATCGCCAATTATGAGCACTTTATTATTCTCAGTTTCCACAGGCGCGCTGCGGAGAGCTGAGAATCTGTTCTGGGTCCGAATTGGTGACCTGGGTGCCGGGGGACTATATTTTGGATTCTTAGACCCCCGTCTTACTGTTACCCACTCGCCCTGTGGCTGAATTGGTGCTGCTGATTTCGGCCGCGCACTGACTACAGTGGGACCTGGAGAGACTGAAGCCGAATCAAAAGTAGCCGAATTGTCTAAACAAACCGAGTCGATCCAATTTTCGGTTTGCCTAATCGCTATCAGATTCCTAACACGGTCCTCCAATTCGCGTATTTTCCCGACCAACTCTAAATTAACTAAACACTTTTGGCAGGTGAAGCTATCTACACTGTCGGCTGGAAAACCTGAACTGTACATACTGCAGGACACACATCATATAAACGCGCCCTCGACGGGCAGAGAGCAGATAGAACTTACGTTAAGTGTTGAAGTCATCTTTGCCGTTTTTATAGGTGCTTCAGCGCTTTCCGTGTTCAGCTGAATCGCTACGAGACCATCGGCTTTAAGTTTCCACCACCCGCTGAGCGATCGACTTTAATTTCTCACTGCCGGTTATTTCTACTGGTCAGCTGCCGGCTTTACCTCAGGTGAACTTGCTCGGGTGCTTGCGAAGGGCTATGTGCCTGTGGGAGACGCCGCTGCTCTCTGCTTCCGCTCGCTGCCCAAATACCACACACTGAACCACAACACACTTTTCTTCTCTCCTCTACCACCACTCCTCCTAAAGCTCAGTCCTCCTCCTCGCGACTCTGGCTCCTCGAGTGGTGGTGGCTGGCCCTTTTATAGCCCACCCGGAAGCGTTCCAGGTGATTAACCACCTGGTCCTAATTGCACTTCCGGGTGGGGCTGAAGACTCGTCCAGCCGGGCTGTTGGAAGCAGACAGCCCCCCCTAGCGGCCACCCCGGGCCCCAACCAAGCTGTGGAGGACTCCATCTCCCATGGAGCCCTGCGGGTGGTTGGGGAATCACCGTCGGCCAGGGAGGCTGCCACCAAGCGTCCCGGGGGAGATATTGGACTGCCCTTGGTGGCTCCCCCGGAACATAAGCAGCAGGGGCGTCCCGGCCAGGCATTGGACCCAGCTGTCCTTCACAGCACGTAGACTTATCTTGCTCAACTGGAAGAATCCTAACTCACCTTTTTTAAGTCAGTAGATAACTGATGTTATTTATTATTTGAAATTGGAAAAAATCTAATTCTCACTTAGAGGATCTGTACAAAACTTTTTCAAAAGCTGGCAGGATTTAATCAATAACATTTTAGAATAAGCATTTAAATTGAGGAAGCAGATTATTGTTCCTCTTTCTTATTCTATTTATTTTTATTAATTTATTAATTTACCTATTTATTTATTTTTGTAGTTTAAAGTTTTACTCTGCTGGCCTTGCTCTCTTTCTTATGGGTGGGAGTTGATTTGTTATTGTTAAACTTGACTTGCTTGTATGGAATATTATTTGATTTTAATAAAATCAATAAAATGCAAAAAAAAAAAATAATAATGTTTTGTTCTTGAAATGTTGATAAGTTGTAAATGAAGCAAATTAAGAAATTTTTCAGTCAAACAGCACTGAGTTACCATCTCTGGAAATGTAAGGTGAAACCTTATTTTAAATAGACATGATAGAAAATGAGACAGAAAGTTGATCATGTCAGCAAAAATAAGGCAAAAATAAAATACAACAGATCAAGCACACTATAAGTCTAAAGGCTAACTAAAACTCAGCAAATTTCAATTCTAACCCTGAATATTTTCTTTCCTGCTTATTTATGAGGATAAAAAATAAACTATAAATATTAAAACCGTCAGACGTTGAAATCCTATTCTTCAGTCACCTCAGTGCATCTTTCTCCATTCTCTTCCCAGCTTATATTTCGCAGGTCTTGCAGTCAGGCTGAAACACCGATATCTGCAGTCCATTTCCCTGTCTTTCATTCCAGCCACCTCAGCCGGTCACTGCTGGGATGCTCAGAGCCAGATATCAATCATCCTGCCACCAATCTCCAATGCAGCAGAATCCCTGGAGTGCTCAATCACTCCCGACTCCTCCGAAATTCTCAGTAGGAGCAGGCCTGCAGCACTACACATACCTGAGCCTGAGTTATACTGTTTTTATTTTAAAAACTTCTTAAAAAAACTCCCCACATCACATGCCGGTTCAAATCTCCATCACTGCCAAAAGAGATCCTACTCTGCTGGGTCCTTGAACAAGACCCTTAACCTGTAATTGCTCCAGGGGTGCTGTATAATGGCTGACCCTGCACTCTGACCCCAAGGGATATGCGAAAACTAACAAATTCCTAATACAAGAAATTGTATAAGGCGAAATAAAGAACAACAAAAAAAAATATCTGTCACCATGAAGTGTCATTTTCAGTATGGTGAGTTTCTAATACTGCATTGCTGTTTATGAAACAATACTTTAAAATAATAAATTAAATACACTCTGAGATAATTGAATATTAACAGTACGACAGTATTCTTATGTTCAACTATGGTGCTAATGTTGCCAATGAATATCTGTTTGAAATAAGTATTGTTCTTTTGCATACTTTTGCATTATACATTTGCATAATGTGAGCATACTCACATGAAATACACTGTGACAAAGCCAAGGATGAATGTCAACAACATTTAATTTTCACTTCTTCATTTTTATTCAGATTCCAGTAACATGTCAGCTGCATTATCCTGGTTAGGATGATCTGTAAAAATAATAAAGCAGACTCCCAGCTTTGTCCTCAATGCTCCAGCCTCATTTACTTTTATTTTCTATCTAGTCATGCATCTTGCTTTCCCCTTATTGTTAGGTTCAATTACATCTTGTCTGAAGAAGGGGCCTAAGTTGTCTTGAAAGCTTGCATATTGTAACCTTTTTAGTAAGCCAATAAAAAGTTTAATTTTGCTTGACTTCTCACCCCTTATTGTTAGAAATCCTATTTTGTATTATTGTTGTCAGTACTTGCAGTGGGCTGGCGCCCTGCCCAGGGTTTGTTTCCTGCCTTGGTTGGGATTGGCTCCAGCAGACCCCCGTGACCCTGTAGTTGGGATATAGCGGGTTGGATAATGGATGGATGGATGGATGTTGTCAGTACTTTTTATAATTTTTAAAATTATTTTATTCACTACAAGGATTCATTGCAACACATGCTTTACAGATCAGCAGCACATGAGGCATTTAATGAATTCAGATTAAATGCACCTTCCACTTTCTATTGCACTCCCCTTTTATATAGTAAATCCTTTTTTGTCACTCTTTTCCCTAAGTGGTATACCCATCCCTCATAAGTGTGCATCTTTGGCTCTTAGTCCTATTAATTAGTTAGTTAGTTAGTTGTTGATTTATATAGCGCCCTTCACAGACAAAAGGTCACAGAGCACTGAACAGCAAATACAGTACAAATACAACAATTAAAACAAAACATAAACAAGACCAATAAAAATAATAAATAAGCAAATAGGAATAGGAACTTCTGAGAACACAAAAGACTCAGAACATGAATGAATGAGACCACTAGGTAAGATGGCTGGAACAATATTAGCCGGAAAAATCTTGCCAATAAAAAATGTAAGAAAATTATTACAGTCATTATCAGAAAAAACCTGAGTAATAGATTGGGGTGGAGAAATAATATGGTGAATAGTATCAAATAGCACTTTGGGATTACGTTTGTGAGTCTGAATAAGATTAGAACAATAAGCTGTTCTAGCATCCCTAACCAAAGAATTAAAAGAAGCAAGTAAATCCTTTAAGTACGAACGATGAACTTCCAGATTAGTAGACTTCCATAGGCGCTCCGCTATTCAACAGGAACGCCTGAGATTACGAATGGAGTTATTTTAAGAGGAGCAATCTTATTCAAAATATCAGTACAATGGTCATTAAAACATTGAGCTGCTAACTCAACATTATCAACATTACTGCTGGCATCAGATGCCACAAACAAATCAACAAACTGATTAATAATAATAATAATAATTCTTTGCATTTATATAACGCTTTTCTCACTACTCAAAGCGCTCAAATGAGTCAGTGATTAGTCACTGACTCATTAATGAAACGAGTACGCCTAGAGTTAACACAAAGTGACAACTCATAATTTGAAGACAAGTCAAACAAAACACAGTCATGATCAAAAAAGGTTACATTACAAATTGTTATTTACAACATACTTCTCTTCTTTCTCTCCAAAGTCCTTCATTAACAGTTCACATATCAATAACCTAATTAGTGTGCATTCTTGTTGTTCTAACAACTGTACAAATGTACTAAGAATATTCATAGATGATCAAGGTCCTGCTTTCTAAAGTCATGTATGACACAGAATGTGGTTAGAAGTTTCTGCATTGTAACTGGATTAATGCTAAAGAGGAAAATTATGTTTGGAAATTATCAACAGAAGACACTTTTACCAATGAGCAGACCAATCGCTGTGTGCAATGGCTAATTGGACGACTACCTTATATTCCTAGGTAAATTTTTTTTAATTTCACATCATTCTCAGACATTTATGTGTATATTTTGTAAAAACAAGCACCATTATACTCCATATAATTAATTGCAGACCACAGCTCTACATAGTCATGCATCATCAGAGCTGGTGATTTACTTAGACTATAAGAAATATTTTTTGTTGCCCTTAAATTGCCTTTTATTTATTTTTATTTTCACATTATCTGTCTTTGGAAAGCTTCCTCCTTACATTCTTGAGGTCCACAGATGTATTTAATGAAAAGCTGCTTCTGTGATCCTCCCTTAATGTTTCTTCTTTTAGTAACACATCGATGGATGCCCTTGAGCCATCAAGTAACACCTGCAGCACAGATTTTTTCTTTTGCGAACTTCAAATTTATAGGCGTTATTTATAGACAAATCATATACTAATAGAAAAATATTTTGTGGTTGCCAAGTCCTTGAGTTAAAATTTTTTGTCTTAAAATAAATAGCTGCAGCAATCCAAGTCATGCTAAGGCACTCAAAATCTAGACATTTTCTAATTCCTCTAGTTACATTGTAAATTTTCAGTAGTAATGGACATAGTAAAGATTGCCTATAATGTATGTTATACATACAGTACAATCATGACATTCTCATAACATTTGAGTTACAGGCAGACTGAGTCTATTCCGCCTAACAGGATACAATCAGATGCTTGACAAAAAGCAATTATTTCTGTAGGTGTGTGCAGCTAACTGTTGGAGGTCAAGCAGCCGCACAATCCAAAAGCCTTTTTGGGTTATGTCAGATTAAAAGGATCCAGCTGATGTTTTCTATTTTTCTCAACAGACTTTTCTTTTTCATGTAGCACTATGTACATCTGTAAAATATTCAGCAAAATTGCGTTAATTTCTAAACCTTGTTTTGCAGATGTGGTAAAAGCTTGCAATAAAACTGTAATCATCTGCATACCATTTGGCATGCCTGAATCGGAATAATCAGATGGGTTAGAACAATTAAGTATAACTCCAGAATATATTTTTTAATTTTAGAAGTGATTGTGTACCTGGACATTTACCAGATTTCCCTTCAGACATTAAGACCACATACAGAAACCTCATTCTAATAGGCTTTTTTGAATGGTTATATGAAATGAAAAGGGAATATTAAACTGGGAGAAAAAAGGTAGCTAAGTCGTGTCATTTTCTAACCCACTTAATCCAGTCAAGGGTCATGGGGGCATGACATAGCATAGGGTGTAAGGCAGGAACAAACCCCTGGACAGGGCGCCAGACCATCGTAGAGTGACCGCACATACACATTTCAGAGCCAATTCACTTAACCAGCATGTCTTTAGACTGTGGAGGAAACCCATGCAGTCACATGGAGGACATGCAAACTCCACGTAGGGAGGAACCAGAACGCCAACCCTGGTATCCATATTGCCAGGCAGCATCACTACTACTGTGCCACAGTGTCATCCAAGGTAGTTTAGTGCTTTGTTATTTTTTTTTTAAAGCAACCCTTCAAAAAACAAAATTTTTTGAAATTAAATATCAAAAATGAGTAACAGGAAAAGTGAAAAATTGGGTCACTTTAGCAAAAACAAAAATAATTTTACTTTTTTGCACAGCATGTCATTATTGTGCTTGGGCAGAAATTCACAGTGAATATGTCTTTTAGTTTTTTTATTATTATTATTACTGTTGTATTCAGCTTAACAATACACACATTACCATTCGGACATCCAATGCCAAATCAGATACTGTACCTTTCTTTCCTTTTGGGTGATAAAAAGGAAAAGATTTTTAAAATGAACTGATGGTAAATATCCAAAAGATTATCAGTGGTTTTCAGATTTTTAATCAACTGAGTACCAGTTACCAATTACCAGTTACAAGTGAAATGAATCAAAATAAAAAGCAGCATTATGAGAAAAATAAATGAAAAATATCTTTTCAAATACACTGGAATAACTTTTACAGCAGATTAAATACTGATGATATTCTGCAAAGTAATGATGGCTGCAGAGTGGGGACAACATCACAACCAAGTCAGAGAATGTACCATGCTGTATGCAAAAAGTATCAAAAAACCACACATAAAAGTGATCCATTTTTTTCAGGAAAAACTACTTTTAGGAGTGAAAAGGTTAGAAAGCAGAGTAAGATTATTAGTTCTAACAAATATTGGTGCAATGCTGAGTCATGAAATGCACAACTTTGAAACAAAAATGTACACAGTGTGAGAGATACCACGTGGGAATCGGCATCCTGGACAGAACAGAACTTGGTTTCTTATCCGGCAGGGATGCCCATAACATGGATGGATCAGGGAAGATATTCTATGCGGAGTAGTTTCTTCCCCAAGACAGTAGAGGGCAATCTCCCTGGCTTTGATTTTCCACTTGGATGCTCACAGGGCATGATGGAAATTGTATTCAGATTGGATCAGCCCTGTCAAATTCCAGGGGAGCCTCCAGGGGGAAGCTAAGGGGATACACAAGCCCTACTTTTCAGGACAACCGATTGACCTGGAAGTACATCCTTTCGGGTGTGCCCTAGAACTGGAAGTACTCCCAAGTCTGGGATAAAAGAGGAAGCCTGACCCTGCCAGAAAGTCAGAGTTGGGAGAGGGAGAAGGACAATACTCCCTGGGAGGAGTCAGAGGAACATTTATTGGTGTATTGGCAGTGTCATATTGGGCTGTATGGAAGGAAGAAGTTATTTGAGATATTTTTGATAATAAACAGTGTTTGTCTTTACACTGGATTGCTTTGTGTGGTTTTCTCTGGATTATTTAGGGTCTGTTGCGCCTCCTACCAAGAGATACAGTAGGTAAACTCTTTTCAATTGACAGGGCTTACTACCACTGAGAAAATAACCTGGAATATTCAGGAGCTTCTTGATCACATGTGATGGCTTGAATGTTCCAACAATGCTCCTGTCACAAATTTTCAAGTGTTAAGCCTTAGGAATTGGTCATTAACCTCTGGAAATCAGAGAGCTATAATCCATTACAGACAGGTCTTTCTGTATGTATTCAGAGGAAGGACATGAGAGGAATCTCATTAAAAATAGGATGCTCTCCAATATATGTACTTTGGACTCCTAACAGAAAATAATACCTCTCTCTCTGGTTGCGAAAATGCTTCTTACTGTTAGTGCAAACACTACAATTGTAAACACACATTTTTAGGCCTAGTAGCCATCTTTACTAACATGAGGACCTGCTTTTTTATGATTGAAGCATGACAAATTTTAATGCAGTTGTATACATATATCACTGAATGTGGTCATCTAAAGGTGACATTGTAAAGGACATCTTGCAATTGAAGGTCAAATTGATGATGGTTTTGACAGAGAAACTGATTGATGGTGTTGGAAAACAGAATTTTGGAAAAATCAGAATTAGAAAACGTTGCCCTATTTCTGGGTGTTCATAAAACATATAATCATTTACTTCATGAGGCAGAAGTACATAAAATCAAGAATAATTACATCAAGAATTTGAAATATTAAAATGTGTGCTTTAATTTAATTATTTAAAGTTTAAATATCCTTATTTATAATAGAAATGTGTCATTTTTCACCTTCTGATTAAAGTTCATTGAGGGCTACATCCCATGTAAAGTATTAAAAATCAAAATAGATCATATTTGTCACCTTGAAATAACCTAAACAATACACAGTGGCTCTTTAGAGGGCTAGGAATATCAGTAAAAAATTAAATATCAAAAATATTATTATATTCATAATGAGTAACATTTGAAATAGCATACAACGGCACTCCAGATGCCTATATTACTAATCCCTCTGGGGATGGCACAACTTGAAGCCTTTCTGTTAATTTTTTTGCTGAAGACAATCACTTGGTTTACTCATACGGCTGTAATTTCCTGCACAAAATATTGTCCATAAATTGCCTAAAAATTAGGGTTTATTGTGTGTAGATTGACAAAAACAGGAGGAGCCCCAAAAAGCTTGATGTCTTGCCTAACTTAACATCAGGACAAGTTGAACGGTATGTACTGTATATCATATGTTAGGGATTTCTCATAGACTGGATTTATATTTCACACAATGCGACGAATGCTCCAGCAGACACTCCTGCTACGCAAGCGTTTTACTGTTTATACTTGCGCACGTACTTTACATAAATCTGGAGGAATCCACCAGGTTGCAATGAGAGATACAGTAATCCCTCGCTATATCGCGCTTCGAGTTTCGCGGCTTCACTCTATCGCGGATTTTATATGAAAGCATAACTAAATATATAACGCGGATTTTTCGCTGCTTCGCGGGTTCTGCGGACAATGTGTCTTTTTACTTCCTGTACATGCTTCCTCAGTTGGTTTGCCCAGTTGATTTCATACAAGGGACGCTATTGGCGGATGGCTGAGAAGCTAACCAATCAGAGCACGCAGTTAAGTTCTCCTGACTGAGAAGCTAACCAATCAGAGCACGCAGTTGAGCTCCTGCGTGCTGAATGCAGTGTTAACCAGGAAGTCTCGTCTCGCTCATTCAGCATCAACGTGTTTCGCTGTGTAAAGAGTTGTGCTCTTTAGTGTTTATCTTTGTGCATAGTCAAGCCCTTCATTATGGCTCCAAAACAATCTGCTACTGCTTCAGGGGCCGTGCCCAAGCGCAAGAAGAAGATGTTAACGATTGCCGAAAAGGTAAACGTTTTGGATTTGTTGAAGGCTACGATTCTTTTTATTTAAAAAGTAGGAAAGGAATATAAGATCTACGGCTGCAGTGTCCTTTTAACCAGGGTGCAAAACGAGTTGTAAGTGGATGTAATAAGGCAGTAGTCTGGATGGAATCTGCTTTAGGGATTTGGATTGAAGACTACCAGAAGAAGAACAACGGCAGTGCTACACAATCGCCTGAAGTGGCTCCTTTACAAGGGCTGTAACGCTCTCCTTTGTTGTGCAGTAAAATTAAACTCATTGTTATCGGACAAGTCATCGTGTCATTGTTGGTGAGTAACCATAATTAATTTTCTTCTTACAGTGCTTAGTACATGTACGTACGTTTAGTGTCACTGTACACACATTTACTGTATACTATTTTCTTGCATTGTACGTATTTATTGCTGGTGACCTGTCTATCGTAATGGCTGTAACATATGTGATATCGGAGACACTCAATATCTTTAAAATAATATTTAGGTTTTACTGTATATAAACAGTGTGTTTATATACATAATTTCAATGAATCTTACCTAATATCTAAGAGAATACAAAGGGATTATGCTGTATAACTCTGCGGGGAATATTTATAAACAGTGCGGGAGAGTTTATAAGGGCTTAAAATATATAAAAATAACCATACAAACATATGGTTTCTACTTCGCGGATTTTCACCTATCGCGGGGGGGTCTGGAAAGCAACCCCCGCGATCGAGGAGGGATTACTGTATTATCACTGTGAGAACAGGTTTGGCTTCGCTGTGTTGTGAATTGCCTGGAACACCCATTAAATTCTGATGACACCTTACCGCAATATCCCTGAAAAGTATGTTTAATGATTAAATCCATCAATCCAGGGATGTGTCCATTCCAGCAAGCATTGGGCGCGAGGCAGAAACAATCCTTTCTTAGCATCAGCTCGTTGCAAGGTGAATACAAGCAGTCACATACACTAGCATCATTTTAGTGTCACCAAATCTGCATATCTTTGGAAGGAAACGAGCACATTGTGGAAACCCAGCAGGAAAACATGTAAACTCCAAGCAAGGAACAACAGCGACGTGAATCCCTGGGAGACAGCAGTGCTACCACTCCGCCACCGCGTCACCCCCATGTGTGTAATTATTAACAGTATTCATTATTTAAATGAAATTAACTATTTATCTGTAAAATGTAACATACATACTTTAATGCATTTCATCATGAAAGTGATATCAGTTATAAATCTAAGGATTCTAAATGTGCAGAGGGTTGGAATAGCATACATTTAATGTGTTCTGTGTGGTGATCTATTGCTGTTTGCCGCTACTGTCAGGTCAGGAGGAAGCCGCAGAAAAAAAAGACAGCACAGAAGATGGTATGTGAGACTTTTAAAATGTATCGGTCACTATGATCGGGAATATGCAATGTTTGAATATAAAAGCACCACGAATGCATCTGTATGTCAACATTTTGCTTAACCACATCGAACCATTCATCAAACATTGGAGCGCGAACATCAATCCCGTAGGATCCGCAAAGTGGCTTTCTGTCACGTGTAGATAGTGTCACAGACGGCTGGGGTTCTTACCCGGCTGGGACACCTAAAAGGACCGGAAGGGGGCAAGAATAGCTTCCGGGCCACGAGGGAGCAACTGCCCTGGAACAGGAAAGGACCACGGGAAAAGAGAGAAAAGATTATAACTCGTTGGGACCCGTGGCCACGGCCAGAGGGCACCTTAAACCTCGTGGGACCTGGAAATAGTTACTTCCGCCACACTCTGCAAGATGGCGGAGGAACCTTCCAGGGACGCCCGGAGTGCTTCCGGTGCAAAGGGCAGCACTTCCGCCACACCAGGAAGTGCTGCCGGATGGACGTCATCAGCCACCTGGAGCACATCCGGGCAAGAATAAAAGGGGCCGCCTTCCAGCAATTGGGGAGCTAGAGTCGGGAGAGGGAGCAGGACGAAGCTCCCAGGAGGAGATTGGTGGCCAAGGACTGAGAGAAAGACGGATTATTGGGCGATTATTGCTTTATGCATTGTGTGGTGTTTTGGGACTGTGTTTATTTCATGAATAATAAACGTGTGACTTTTATAAAGATGTGGTCTCCGACTGGTGGTGTCCGGGAAAGTCTCACAATAGTAAACAGAAACTCTGACGTCACATTCTAACTTTTAGCACACTGCAACACACACACTTTTTTCTGGTACTGCCACACGCTCACGTGTTGCGTTAATTACTGAGGACCTGCACAGAGGACGCGTCAAATGAACGCTGGGAACGCGTGGTAGCCATTATGCATGCGCATATGCGTTCTGAGCGTGAAGTATAAACGAGCCCTTACTTGTGAGTCAGGAGGCACTAGATAAAAAGACTGAAGTGATTTCAAAGCATTCTTAAGTAACTCTTACGAACACAATACAATATCAACACAGCATTTGTGTACAATGGGAAAAAGTACACATCAACATGACATAATCCATTCAAATTCATATATTTAATGAAATATTCTCTTCTAAGATTCTGATTGTGTTTGTATTGTAGTAGAAAATGGAGTGGTATACACAAAATAACTTTACAAATTCACTTTGATGTTAAAAGTTGCTGGTATCTTCCAACCCCAGTTAGAAAACTGGGATACGAGAAAGCATATCTTGGATGATCACTCTACAGGTAGTTGTATTCTAGAAATCTTACTCAATTCCAGTATATACTGTCATGATAACAGTGCTATGTATTCCATGAGGAAAAAAGAAGGCAAGCTTTAATTACTACTAGTATTTAAACATTATAATACACCTAAAAATTATGATAGTCAAAGAAACAAAAAAAATACCGTTAGCAGTACCTACAATAAGCAAAGTAAATAAAATAAAAAGAAAACATATTCAGTCTTGGAGACTCATTGGTGATTTTTTGCTGTGTGCTGTACATGAAAATACAGAATTACACGCCAATGCATCCAAAATGATGAAATGCAAGGAGTGACTGGTTATATCGGTGCCAGCATGATAAACAAAGGGCTGAATATAATGCAGTACGTCATCAAAATTCAAGGAAGACATGCCAAAACATTTGATTTGCATCTGCTCATCACCTTTACTGCTTTTGGTCAATAGGTCTGACACTCCACCTTCTCCTGCCTTCTTCTTAAAATCAGTAATAACAGACACAACTCTTCTTCTATCAGCAGAGTCTCACATCCTCTGCTCTGACATTGTTAGCTATACGACATTGACCAAACACGGTTACTTACTGACTAAGAGACTATCAATGCACTGATCAAATGGACCATAACAACTACTGTAAACATGTGCTTTGGTTGCTTACTGTGTACATTTTGCCATGCGGTCTGCGTCCAGGCTTTATGCAGTTAAGTATAAACCAGGCTCAACACTACATTCGCACAGCTTCAGGAAGCTGTGTTCAGTCTGGAAGGAGTGTGCACATTATTTCAGTTTTTAAATGCCTGTGTATCCACGGCTTAATAGTGAAGCAAAGCTATTAATAGTTCAGACAGCAGCTTGTAAATATAAAATAACAGGTCTAAGAACTGTGACCAAGGGATCACCTTGATTCATTCATTTAAAGTAACTTTGGCCTCACTCATGGTGAAGACCACTGCAACTCAACACTTGAGTGCACTCTGTGTTTGATTAGGATTTAAGAGTGTCAGTTGGCACCTTACCTTCAATAGATTTTCATTCTTTTAACCAGACCAGTGCCAGTACCATGCTGGTTGAAAGAAATGTTAAAAGGTCATTTAAATACAAAAATAATTCAGAGCTTGAATGGACACTGAAAATTGACAAACTTTATAAAAAAAGTATCAAATTAAGTCTAAAGTCCAGGTAGACTTTACTATTGCTGAATGGAAAATAGATTTTGTCTTGTGCTCTACAATTCTTTAATACAAAATTATCAGACAAAAAATATACAGTAATTAGGAGAAGTGCTCACTTGAAAAACAAATATACTTTACAGTTTTTGGTAAGCTACTCTTAATTTTTTGTATATTTTTGTATTACAGGATTCTATTACTTGACATATTGATGAAAATGAAAGGCTGAGTAAGCATATCTGACTTTGTCTCTGCTGTTTCCCTTAAAAGATATCTGCCATCCACATTTCAATTGCCGTGAAAGTCAATATTACAGACTGTACTCATAAACAGCAAATCATGTGAAAAAAAAAATACTCATTGTGGCTTCTGGAGGTGATCGTCCAGCAATGAATCCAGATGTTTTCCTCACATTCCAATAATTTTCAACTCTTAAAAATAAAGTTGTCAGAGTAGCTCTTCACAGCAATGCCATAGAGGAACCATTTTTGTTCCCAAAAGAACCATCCATAGGAAGATTTCAGAAAGAACCTTTATTTATCTAAATCCATAACAGGCTCTATAAATAGCCAATGTCACACATGTGCACCTGGGGATCATCTTCAGAGTTCAATCAAGGTAAGTAATTCTGCCCCAAATCAAGAGGAGGCGCTGTTGATAACTGCCTTTTCTCTTCCACCTGCACTTCCAAGAAGAACCCCAACGAGGAAATGTGAACCCACCATAGAATCAAGAGTAGGCCCCATGACATTAAAGGAGATGTACCTCATTATGGATCTGAAATCTCTCCCGGACAGAGCTGCTGAGTTATCTGAAGGTTATACTTGCATGCTAACTGCTGTAAAGGCTGAATTGGCCTAATTTTTGCTTGTCATGCCTGCAGGGAAAAATTTTTGTTTTGTTCAAATTAAACAGGTTTGCCTGACTTGCTCCCCAACTATTATTTTGGACTCTTTGCATTCATTGGGCGATCACACTCACATATAGATGATACAGGGTTTGTAAAATGCCAACAGATTCTTGATTTTTAAAGGACTTCATATAATAACTTGTGCTAAACTTAAGTTTTCTTGATCTGCTAGTATCTTATTAGGTAGCCTACTATAAATGAAAGATTTCCATTTTGTCCATCTATTAGGTACCTTTTTAAAACCCAAAAAAACAAGTTTGAGACTTGTGTATCAAATAATAAAGCACAGTCTTATGCAGTTGAAGAATGTAAAATGAGCTTCCATTGTAAGATATTCATGTTGTTTATCAGTAAGAGATAAAGAATGTTAATGTTTGTACCTACAGCAAATGCTGTCCTGCCCATCTGTTTAAATTTAACACAGTATGTGTGGAAAGTTTGTTTGTTGATGGCAGCCGTCTGTGTTAAACATAAACAAAGTATCTATCTGATATTGAGTGTTTACTGATGCTTTCTACACTAGATACCAAATAGGAATGTAACTTGAAAATAAAAAAATTTGAAAGGAAGTAAGAATAGAGCTGCACTGTAGAGAACAAGAAACTTTCAGGCAAAATGTTAAACTTCAATTACAAAAATGCTGCTTGAACATAAAAATATTATTCCTCTAAGGCGCCTATTAATAAACCCAGTTAGAGTGCATGCCTCACCAAGAATATATAGTATTGTCCATATACATGATACCAGCAGAAGATATCTATATTCATTTTAAGTTATCATTAAATAATTTTTGTTTTACTTTCTTAGGTATCACGATTAGAGTGCATAAAAATAGTTGCTGAAATGCAAAACTATAATTAGCTTATTTCCTCAATATAGGATAACCTTAACTGTGTGCTAAAAGTACAAAGCATGACAGCTGAAGGACTTACCCTTGAATCACAAGCAAATCTGTGAAAACAGTAATTAATAAAATATTAGGTTGCAGGTTCACTGCCATACTCATTGCTGCTTGCTGGCAAACATACACATTCAAATTTCAAGCAGGTGCCCCACCATAGTGTTAATCCTTTCCACCATTATTTGATCCGGTAGTAGGAATCTACAAGGGCTGGCACTCTTAGGTAAGGATTAAAAAATGTTTGGCATCACCCTCTGCAAGTTCTGTTAAAAACTCAAATTCAGGAAAATTAAACTTCATAAATAGCCTTAATTACAAAAGATGATGTGAGTGAAAAGTAATCTTAAATGAATTTCAGTTGTGTGGAGGATGGCCGGCTGTTTATCCCGGCCAATACCCCCAAGCCGCCAGGTGGAGCCCTCCTTGCAGCATGGAGGTCCCCAGAAGACCAGTAGGGCATCATGGACAATGTGGTTTTTATGCACAGCCCTGCTGGATGCCATGGGGGACACAAGAGGGAGCTGCAGGGAGGACCGAGGACTTCTTCGTGCCCTATGACCCGGAAGTTCGTCATAGGAAGAGCGACGGGCTTCCGGGTTGAAGAGAAGAGCTTTTACCTGACCCGGAAGTGATTGAGAATCACATGGACTGGGGATTGGGAACACTTCCGGGTCAGGAGATATAAAAGGACTGTAGGAGCTCCCAGACGGCGAGCTGAGCTGAGTGGAAGGGTGGCAACGCGTCTTGGAGCTGGAGGATTGTATTATTGTTAGTATTAGTGATTTATATGAGTAGTGTGGAGGAGAGTGTGCTTTGTACACTGTGGCAATTGAATAAAGTCGATTTGAGGACTTTTACCTGGTGTTTGGAGTCGTGGACAGGGGTTCAAGGGAGCGAGAGCACCCCCCTAACTACCACAGTTGTTACAATACTCACAATACAGAAACATTAAAGTATTACTGTAAAAACATAAAACAATATGGTTTAAATATTACACTACAGTAACACAGTGGTTCGCATGACTATCTCACAGCTTCATGGACTGTTCTTTCCTCAGACATTTTACTTTCCAGTGTAGAATTTGCACCTTCTCCCAATATTTGTTTGGGTTCTCTCCAGCTTTCATCCACCTATCCATTTTCAAACCATTTAATGTAATTTATTGTCACAAGGTGCTTGAGCCTGTACCAGCAGAATCTACTGTCAGGTAGGAAGTAACCATGGATGGTGAACCAGTTTATGACAGAATGCTCACACTTGCATTGTCATTCAAACAGGGTTGCCAATCTGTAATTATCAGATCACAGTACTTTCTCTTTTTTTTTTTGGAACATAGTAAGTTAAAAAGAAGTGTTTTCTGAGGATAAAGACAAAATCAATAACTGGCTGGCTACCCTGATTAAATCATCTCAGCTTACCTTTCAAAACTAATTGATAAAGTTTGAATCAAAATAATAAATGAAGATACAGATTGGTGAGCAAATTTTTGGAATCTACAAAGTATATTGCATTACTTTAATGAATATGGTAATGTGTCCGGTTTATGCCTGTGACCTCACTTCTCGAGAAAATACTCATCCACTGCATATTTACCCATCTTTCTATTATCAAATACACATTATGTGGTTTACAGTCACCAGGGGCTGATGCATAATTTGGCAACATTTGACACAAGGCAAAAACAAATCCTGGACAGGATGAAAACATGTTGATGTGAGTTCTAAGTTTGAGGAGTGTCACGCATGGGCGTCAGAGGAGTCCTCTAAGGGCCAGGGAAAGGTATGCAATAACCGGCCAAGACAATAGTGATGGAACTACTGTTGAGTTTGTCCTGTTGTTCTTCTTCCCTCACAGCTCCAAAAAGCCACCCAGTAAGGGCATTTAACCCCACCCCTTCTGGAAGTTGTGTTATAAAAGAAGCACAGACTAAGAAAAAGGCATCTCTTGCCAGCAGACCTGAACGAGCTGCACAGTGGAGCACATGACTCTCAAAAGTCCTTTAAGAAGCAGGAATCCCTGATTGGGAATAGTTCATTGGCGAGGTTTTTCATTATTTTTTCATTTTTTTTGCCTCGTGATAATTAAAATGGACAACCCAGTTGGCGTCACAACATTTCAACTGTTTCCAGTCTGTCCTTCCACTGCCGTACCATACTCTTACTTGAACTGCTGCTATTCATATTCATTTTAATATATGTTGTAATAAATAAATAAATATTAATACATTTCAAGAGGTTCTTACAAAGTATTTCCTTTCCCATTCTCTTCATAGTGTCCTGCACTGACACTTGGTGTACCATGGGAATGTTGTTGCCAGTAATAAACCATTTCTAGACCTTCACGGAACATTACCAATGTTGGCATCTCGATAACCAGCTGAGCTTGGAGAGTGGAATCTGGTAGTAATACTTTAATAATTGTATTAGTAAGAAAAAGCCTGTAAAAATGTGTATACACATAGCATGACATTCTCAGACTCACCTAACCTAGTACAGGGTCATAAGGTATGGAGCCCAGCACAGGAGAACTGGGCGTAAGGCAGGAGCAAATAAATATCAGTTAATATCTGTGCACATTAATGGCATTTTTTATGTGTTCAAATTTAAGCCTGTGCTTTATTCCATAGCAATGTTTATTAATTTAATTATAGCAAATGGCTATTATTTCTTGAAACAGGTGATTTATAATTTATTATCCATCCAACTATAAAGCCCTATTTTTAGCATTCATTATTCTAGTGTCCTAATGGTAAACTCTTAGCTCATCTTTAATTAATCATATCTAAATGCTAATTATTAGAGAAACCTTTATGATGACAGTAGCACAGCTGAAACCCACTATTCTGTTCAAAACGTGCATTCTTAAAGTTCACTTGTGGGTTGAAAAAATGCCCAAAACAAAACAGAATTCTCAAGAAATGTGAAATGAAGGTTGTGCAATGTGATGGATTGAAAAGAAACTGAAGATTTCATACAAAGTTGTCTATGAACTGTCTAGAAAAAAAGGGCTATATGAGTCTGACCAGGACATAAAATGAAGGGGAAGCCTAGATACAATTTTACAGAAGTCCAATAAATAAATAAATAAATAAATAAATAAAATGATTATATTATGACAAACAACAAAACCCTCTCAAATATACACCAGAATGACTAAAAAGAAAGCAAGCTTTTTCAAGATTTGAGAAACAGATGCTTTACATGTCCTCAGATCCCTGCTTCCTTAATACATGCCAAATTCCTTTTTCATCTACATTGATGGATTAAAGGCCAGAAGTCCACGTGACCGTCATCATCAAGTCCTTCCATGAGAACTCTGAATACAATGAGGACTGATCATTTATGTTAGGTAGAATGCCTAGAAGGGGCTGGACGGTCTCATGGCCTGGATCCCCTGCAGATTTTATTTTTTCTCCTCCTGTCTGGAGTTTTTTTTTTTGTTTTTTCGGTCCTCCCTGGCCATCGGACCTTACTTTTATTCTATGTTAATTAGTGTTCTCTGATTTTAATTCTTACTTAGTCTCTTTTCTCTTTCTTCATCATGTAAAGCATTTTGAGCTACATCATTTGTATGAAAATGTGCTATATAAATAAATGTTGTTATTGTTGTCATCTGCATCTGGGATGCTGTTTTTAGAGACAGAATTTCAAAGGAAAGGCCAAATCTGAAACTGGCAAATGAAACGAAAAGTTTTAAAAGGACCAAAGCTTGGAATGACCCAGATATCTACCATCAAACATTGAAGTTCTTTTTCCCGTCCATCCATCCATCCATCCATCCTCTTCCGCGTATCCGAGGTTGGGTTGCGGGAGCAGCAGCTTAAGCAGAGATGCCCAGACTTTCCTCTACCCGACCACTTCTTCTAGCTCTTCCGGGGGAATCCCGAGGCATTCCCAGGCCAGCCGGGAGACATAGTCCCTCCAGCGTGTCCTGGGTCTTCCCCGGGGCCTCCTCCCAGTTGGATGTGCCCGGAACACCTTGCCAGGGAGGAGTCCTGGAGGCAATCTGATCAGATGCCCGAGCCACCTCAACTGACTCCTCTCGATGCAGAGAAGCAGTGGCTCTACTCTGAGCCCCTTCCGGATGACTGAGCTTCTCACCCTATCTTTAAGGGAAAGCCCAGACACCCTGCGGTAAAACTCATTTCAGCTGCTTGTATTCGCAATCTCGTTCTTTCGGTCACTACCCATAGCTCATGACCATAGGTGAGGGTAGGACCGTAGATCGACTGGTAAATTGAGAGCTCTGCCTTATGGCTCAGCTCCTTTTTTACCACGGCAGACCAATGCAGAGCCCGCATCACTGCTTCTTCCCATTTTAACCATTTTTTTTTTTCACTGTTGCACTCTCAGCCGAAACAATTTTCCAATCTTCTTCCCTTATTATAACATCCACCGTACTACTCTTTCTAAGGAGCCTTCTACTATTCAAACAACCAGCATCCCCGGCAGATTGTGTTCCAGTTGGTCTCCCCTCCACGACTGTATGACATTCTGGAGCCCATTCTCCGCCTTCTTCACACCGTCTAATAAATAATATAACAAGATTTGAAAACTGACTTCTCTTTTCAACCTGAAGGGTGGTATGCATACATTTTTAAATTCACAGAATATTTCTCTTCACACAGTATTTCTCCAAATTGTGAAATATATTTCAAAGAATGGGGATGGGAATTAGGGTTGGGCCCCTGCTGGATAAATACATGTTATGTTGTGGAGAACTGGGATGTCCCCTTGGATTTCAAGACCTGGGTACAACACAGGCCAGGAGTAAAGGCATGCCTTGGTCACAATTCAGTAAAGATGTCCTCCATGGATAGAACACAGAGGAGGTGTACATTGTACATTGTTCATCAATGAAATATGTAATAAGTTAAAGAAAACCACAATTCAGTGTCTAATGCTTTTGATCTAAACCCTCCAAAATTTGGTAACGTTGTAAGGTTACAGATCAAAGTGTTACATTCAGATTAAACCTATCATTTTTACAGGATGTGCTACAGGGTGAAATTATATTTATATTCAAAACTTCCCTAATTACCTGTTTTATTTCAAAAGAATAAGGTTTCCTCTAAAAACTGTATTTTGCAGTGACCATCAGCAACAGCCAAGTAACAATGAAGAACAAGAATTGATTTACGCCAAGAATATTTTACTTATGTGCATATGTATGTAATATGTTCAAGAGTAAAGCCCTCCATTAAACTAATAATATTATTTCCTGGCCAAAAAAACAAACCAATAAATATTGCATAAAAAAGGTACTTGCATGATATTCCTTATACATCCAAATAACCTTCAGTACTATAACCAAAGCCCATTGCCTTAGGAAATTTCCTGAGCTAATTAAAAATAAACTGCATTTTGCTCTTAGCAATGTAATCAGCTAACAAGGAGGACCCCCTCAGTTACACAACCAGTTTTATTCTATATGCACACAACTATCAGTGTTTGTTCAACGTAACACAAAAGGAGCTGCATTGTCACTTTAGTTCTTTACATCAGTGCATTGATTTCTTGCTTAATCTGAAGACATTGGTAATAGCAATCCATTGTGCAAAAACTATAAACTTGAATTGTTATCTTTCATGTAATTAAGGAGTTTATAGAGATCTACATTATCTGTATTATTGTGATGTAGAAGGTATGGTTTTTATGAGCACAGACACCTTACATTCAGTTTTTAACCTGTTAGTATTAGTTGTTTATTAGTCTGATGGTTCAATGGAGAGCACTCTGTTGTGTCAGGCTGCAGTGCATAGTCAGTTCAGGTTAACTCCTGGGCTGACATGGCTCCTCTATGAAGTTGGTATGTTCTTCCATGTTCCCTCTGGATGTTTAGGAGTAAAGAATGGCTGATTCATGATACTAACTACAGAGCTGTACTTTCCCTGCACTGGATATGTGTACTAATAATGGTGAGAACATTTTACGATATTGTCTTGTCTTGAGAAATAGAGTAGAAAATTGATAGTTGTGGATATGATTTGAGGAGGATATCACTTACAAATGCTTTAAGGAAAAGTTCTTTGAACTTTGTAAAGGCACTCATTTTTCATACCCACTTATTCCATTACAGGTTCATGGTGAGCCTTTCTGTGTAGCCTTCACCACAAAGCAGGAGGAAAGCTTGGAAGAGATGCCAAATTCACCGGATACAATTCATCACACTGGTATAATTTAGATTTGCAAATAAATCTAATTTCTATATCTTTAGGTTGTAGAAGGACTCCAGTGTAGACAGAGAAAAAACTCACACAGACATGGCAAGAATGAGCAAACTCCACACAAACATTCACCTGACTGGATTTGAACCATGGACTCTGGAACTGTGAAGGAAAAGATCTAACCACTGCCATCCTGTAAATTACCTATCATGGAAAAAAATAAAAATATCATTACATAACATCAGTGCTGTCAAAAGGGAGCTGCAAACTTTGCTTATCACACATAATCAAGCATAACCAGGCCACTGCAGCTGAAGCCGAGTGTTTGCAATACACTGTAGATGATCACTAAGTTTCAGGTTTCTTGACTGGTGTGTTCCAATTTCACAGATCTTGAGAAATCAAAATGTTGTGACATTCTTTGTTTTTGGTTAAGACAATTTCCAAAACAAAATCAGCTGGCTGAAGCTGGTTGATGGTGGTAAAGCCTTTTGGAAAGTAGCTTGGCTTAGGACAGTAGAAATGTTATATAGGGTTACAGTGTCACAAAATATCAGTAGCTGTGCTCACCCAGCAGCCTGTAAATCTTTTGTATACAGAAAGGAAATCGCCCACCTGAACTCAAAATCATTAATTGACTTTTCAAGTTAAGTAAAAGACTCTTTCAATTTATTAACCATGAGTAGTGGCAAGCTAAACAATGGTTTTCAGGACTTTCCGGATGCTGGAAAGAGACGAAATGCTAATTCTAAATTTACCAAAGAAGACAGAATGCGACTGGCAACGTTTGAAGGCTTGGATTTTGTTCCTTCACACAGCAAAGTGTATCAAGCATGGCTAAAGAAAACAGGTTCAAGGTAGAGAGAACATTTTTAAATCTACTTTAAGAATTCATTTAGAGGATAAAGTTAGCAATAAATATATTACAGAGCTTGTGTATTATAAAAAGTATATAAAATTAATTTTTTTCATGTACAATGATTAAATTTAACGTTTTATTTTAATATTTATTTGTTGAAAAAAATAAGAATAGCAATAGCTGAACATTGTATATAAGGATATATATTTTTTGACTCTCTGCTCTAATAAAGAGGTAAAGAAAAAGGACAGAGCTGTGTCTTGCTAGATTTACCATCTATGCAATGATGTACAGAGACACTCGGGGTCGTGCGGTGTATGGGACACGAGTGCTCGCCTACTTAATTAGCTAGGTATAGCTGCATGTAGGTGCTAGCACCCCGCTAGCAAAAATTCAGCTCTAGGAAGTTTAATAACTTAAACTACCAGTTATTACAGTGGGAAATATATATATATTTTTTTTTTTTCATTTTTATTACTATTTAATTTAATATTGTTTCTTTGTATCAGTATACTGCTGCTGGATTATGTGAATTTCCCCTTGGGATTAATAAAGTATCTACAGTATCTATCTATCTATCTATCTAGGATGTATAGATATGTATGTTTATGCATGTGGGTGGCACTTCATCTGGGTTTGCTGCCTCGCAGCACCAGACTTGCAGGTTCAGATCCCAGCCAGGTCACTGTGTTTGTGTATTTCTGAATTTAAATGTCCCCACTGTGTCTACTTAGGGCGAACCGCCCACATAATAAAAGCCTGCTTATTAGATTAGCTGACAACTGGCCCACTACCATGAGTATGGATGTGCATGAGCATACCTTGTTATAAACTGTCAGCAATTCATGGGTGCTTCCAAGAACATCCTTCCTGGCATTGCCTAGTACAAAGTAGAGTCTTTCCAAGAAGCTGCTATGGGGGTAATGGTGGATTTAAAGTGCAGATCAAAATTAAAGGGTGAAATGCTCTCAGGGCATGTGTTGTGCAGTTCCGTGAAATAAGAATTATCTAATGTGCATTTTCGTTCATCTCCATGTGGACATTATGCAGCATGCCCTACTTTTTAAATATAAACTGGACTGCTATGAATAGGGGCCACAGAATATAATTTATTTTACTGTTTTGCTATGGATCACCTGTGTTATGAAACTATGCAAATAACTCTTGGAAAAGTAAATGTATGAATGTGCCCTTAATGCCTTTAAATGAGCTCTTTCTGCATTCTGTCTGGAGACTGTATATCAGCTCAGAGTGTGGATGTGTATTTGTGTTGTGTACTATGATAGCCTAGCAGTGCACCTCAGGCATTTACTTCTTTTTGCTGCCAACATAACCTCAGCAGACTCTGTTTCCCTGCCTTTTTTTGTTCCATGTTTGATTTTAAAGACTGTAATAAAGAAAATGTATTTTCCTATTAGAATTATCAATAACCACTACACTACCATGACACCATTCACTACTTGTTAAAGGTTAATTATAATAATCTTAACATAGCCTGTTTTTACTTAAAAAATAACGCAGTATAAACATTAACTGCTGTGGGCTGGCGCCCTGCCCGGGGTTTGTTTCCTACCTTGCGCCCTGTGTTGGCTGGGATTGGCTCCAGCAGACCCCCGTGACCCTGTAGTTAGGACATGGCGGGTTGGATAATGGATGGATGGATGGATGAAAGTTTTGATCTGCCCAGTTCTGGATCCTGCCTCACACTCTTATTCTAACAGAATGCACTTCTGATTCCCAAAGTCCTAACCAGAAAATATATAGGTGGTTAATGACGTTTATTATTTTTTAAAATTAATTTCAAATATATGCATTAAAGTAAAAGAGGACAACAGACAATGCCATAAAATCACCTTATAATATATAAAAAATAGTCCAATCAAAAATACAATGAATATAACATTTCAAAGAGAGAGTTAAAATGCATTTAATAATAAAATCCTGTCATTTCCCAATTCAGAAAACTATTTGAAAAATGGCTCTTTTTAAAATATTTCCCAGTACAGATTAAAACACAAAGCAGTAAAACAGTAACAAAGGCAGGAAAAGCCTGACAAATTTATTTTACAATAACATTTATGAATTAATTAATGAATAAAAAATATGGAAGAATCAGGTCTGACATTATCTAACAGATAAGCAAATATCCTTCCCCAAAATAATCTTATTTTAGGATAACCCAAAAACATATGATCTAGCTAGGCCAGAGCTACATGGTAATGTTCACAGTTTCTGATATTTTTTTAATAATTGTAATCTAGAAAGATGTAAATAATGCATAATTTTAATCTGCCATGTTTGGCACAGCTTGATGAAGAATGTTTATTATGAACAAAATAGTTACATCAACTGCTGAGATAGTAATAAGAAAGACCGCTTCCCAACATTGCTTAAGATTCTCTACATTTATTGACTGATAAAGTCAGAAGTGCCAGTATTCTCCTAATTACTCACTAAAACATATTCATACATAGATGGTGATAGAAGATTAGGAAAGTTGGGAAGTTTATGTTTAACAAGTTTATGACTTGTTGAAGATATTCCACATTTAAGACATAGTTGATGAAAGGGTGTGAACACATTTTGTACATAAAGATCTCTTAAGGTCTAGGCAACAAATAACTTCAGAAAATTAAATATTGTCTATATTATGGAGTGTTAGACTATAAAATTAGTTATAAATGGATTTGCAGAGAACAACATATTTTAGGTGCATGATTGTTAATTATTGATTCCTGGAGTACAAAGAAGAGAATACAGAGAGGAAACAATTAAAATTTCTTAACAGTTAGATTTTTTGTGAATTACCTTGAGATATTTTGCTAGAAATGCAGTTCCTGGGATGACCAGTACTTTGACCCAAAAAACAGTTCTGGGCACGTTTGGTCTCCGTGGTGTTGTAGGAAATGGTTGAGAGAATTCTGTTTCTGCCACCCAAGGATACAAAATAAATGTATGATTTTGTGTATGATGTGAGAAGTGTTCTACACTTTTACAAAACAAAATCTGTAAGGATGATGTCTTATACTGTGTGGAATTATTGCTGTTGTTCCTCCAAGTCTGAGTAGAGGGCTCTTCCGGCATTGAAGTGCATCCTTGATGTTTCCTACATGTTCCTTTTTCAATGGTGTGGTGTGATGCTGCCTTCCTTGGCTCACTGTTAGGCTCTTTCCTGTGTTCTCTACAACTTGTTGGTAGGGCTGCAGTTCAGTCATTCACTTTGGACTGCAGGTGGAGGTGCAAATGGCTTTCTCTATCCCTGTTAAATCTACTGCCTTAACAGGCCTTGTGTGCAACTGAAAGCCTAACAAAATTGGCAATGACCACTTTGTCTTATAGTGTTTAAATGCTCTTCCACTGGAGGTTTTAGTCCAGTCCCTAACCCTAACCCGACTCTTTAAAGAAATGCTAGTGTATCACCATAAACAGAGTACTGCCAATAATTTAGTACTACTTCAAGCACTGATAAAAGGGTTAAAAACAGAGCTAGAAATAAAGACGAAAATGTTGTAAAATTAAGAATTAATTGGAAAGAGTCAGCTTTCTCCTTTTCGTTATTAGTCTTACATATTTTGATCTTGAAATAACGTGGCCCATCTACCATAATATAACATTCCAAAACCACTAACTCAATTCAAGGTTTAAAGGGGTTAAAGCCTATCCTAGCAGCTTCAGGAACAAGGAAGGTGTCAACCCAGCATGAAGGACAAGCCTGTTGCAGAGGCCTTTAAAAGATTGACTGTCTTTGGGGATGTAGAAGGAAAACCAGAGTTCTCAGAAAAGAGCCCACATGTGCAGGCGAGAAATGTACAAACTCCATGTGTCCAAGGACATGACATGAAGTCTAAGGTCAGGGTGATGGAATCTTGAGACAGAAGAACTAACAGCTGCTCTGAAATGATTCTCTCTGTCCATCTTGCATTTGGGTAAATATGATAATCTCATTTTTTGCAGTAACATTCATTCAGCTTTAAAGGCACAGTCCACATACTTTATTACACATAAATGTAAAGTAAACTGACAGCATTTTTAAGCCTCAAAATTTCAGACTTTAAAAACAGTCAAGGACAACAGACCAAGTTCTTAAGCCAAGTTTCTGAGATGAACAGATATTTGCTTCTTAAAAGTTATTTGAAAGGAAATGCTTGGCCAAAAAGAATCCTTTGAAGTTATCCTTCAAACCAACATGTCCACAGTGACCTTGAAAAAAGGAAAGTGAAGAATTTGTCAAATGACAGCACATAATTATTAAGGCACAAGATGCACACAATTTAAATGCTGTTTACTATGCAACACTATTGCGAGGTCGCTTTTTCAGATAAACGCTGCCAGATGCTCTTCCATTATTAGGCTTTTGCTTCCGAGATTTTACATGTTGGTCTGATTAAAAGTATTTATCATGTTATATTTTATACTTTTCTTATTTTACACAAGACAAAAAATTTTGCCTAAACAATTTTAAACAGACAGTTGAGTCACCAAGCTAGATGTATTTTAAATACCTGCTTGAACTGCTGACTAATATGGAACATTATCACATTCTTCTGTACAGTATCAGAATCTTTTTAGTGTTTTGTGCCCTAGTGCCCTAGAAATAAGAATGAAATTGAACAGAGATTGTTGCTGTCCATTTTGGTTAAAGTAAGGTTGGCAATTTTAAGAATAAACTGTTAAGGACCCACAATTACAGTTCACCTGGATAGTGTATAGTAAAGCTGCTTTATAATAAAATGTGTTATTATCATTATTTATAATTGTAATAAATCTGCACTTATCAGTGTAATCACACATTCTGACAGTATGGTTATAGTTTTAAAGGATCAAGAGTATGCATTTAGCAAATAAAAATGGAGAAGGTAATGATAAAAATCCATACAGGTACTCATAGTAATACAGTTACACTGTATTAACCGTAAGTGAAGTGAAATTCCATTTAATTCCAGTTAAAACTATAACATGGTTCTTTTTCTTCTTTTGGCAGCTCCCATTTAGGGGTCACCACAGCAGATCATCCGTCTATCCCTACCTTCTTATATTATTTTCTGCTGGACCAACTGCCTTCATGTCCTCCCTCATCACATTCATAAACCTCCTCTTTGGCCTTCCTCCTTTCCTTTGCCCTGGTGGTTCCATCCTAAACATTCTTTTCCTAATGTACCCATTATCACTTCCGTGCAAGTGACCAAACCATCTCAATCTAGAATCTCACTTGGTCACCAAATTATCGTACCTGTGTTGTCTCTCTAATATACTCATTCCTGATCCTATCTACCCTTTATATCTGAGTGAAAATCATAGCATCTTCAACTCTGCCACTTCAAGTTCAGCCTGCTATATTTTCGTTAGTGTCACTGTCTCCAGGCAATACAACATAGATGGCCCCATTACCTATTAAAAGCTGCTTTCTGTCTTTCATTCCTTTAAATTCTGATTTTATTAATGCAATAGCGACCGGTCTGTTACAGTTCCAGAGACATAGCGTAATCACCATCTGTATGAAGTTTGCACATTCTTTTCTCCATGCAGGTTTTATTTTACATGTGAAAAATGTACAGATTAGGTTAATTAGTGAGTTTTTTTTTACTTGTCTATTTGTTAATGTGTGTTGCAAAGAAAGTGAATGTGAAGTGAATTATTCTGTCGTGAGTAGCTCCATCTCCTGGTAGCCATGCAGTTTATCAGGTTAAAAAAATACAGGGATGGCAGATAAAGACTGAGAAGCATTTGATCAGGAATGCCCGGTGCACTATGTGTTACCTGAAAACTGAACAGCTACAGTATCTCTTAATGTGTCTTTTGAAAAGTAACCATATTTCTTGCTGAATAATGAAACTTTTAACAAGTGAACATACTTTCATTGCCAAATAGTGATCTGATATCTTGAAACGTTTATCCAAAACTCAGATAAAATCAATGATGTTTGAAACTTAGTGCGCTCAATCAATGGACAATCAGTGTCCAAGTCACAAATAAGTACACTAATCCATCCATCCATCCATTATCCAACCCGCTATATCCTAATTACAGGGTCACGGGGGTCTGCTGGAGCCAATCCCAGCCAACACAGGGCGCAAGGTAGGAAACAAACCCCAGGCAAGGCGCTAACCCACTGCAGGGCACGCACACACACACACACACCAAGCACACACTAGGGACAATTTAGGATCGCTAGTGCACCTAATCTGCATGTCTTTGGACTGTGGGAGGAAACCCACACAGACACGGGGAGAACATGCAAACTCCATGTACTGTACACCAATATTAGACAATTTTTTTATTATGGTAAAATGGCAAAATGATTATTTATTTTTTTCATCCTAATACCAACATTGTATCAATTTATTTGGTTCCAATAAGACACTTGTGGTCTGCTGAACTTGGCAATTGCTGGTTAAAACACAGAGCACATAAAAGTCCCCAAGTAAAGAGAGAACATCTGGAATGGGGTGATAAATCTTGCCATGCCAGGACAAAAAGGAAGGCTTTTCCAGTGGGTGATAAGACCACCATATGTACTGCATTTCGGGGAAGGACCTTAGACAGTGGCACTAGCACAAGTGGGAAATAGGAATAGTCCAGTTGGAAGTGTATGATAGTCATCCAGGTTGGTAGGGAGAAGGCAGACCAGTTATTGATAAAGGGGTCTGAACCTCTGTTGACGAAAGTAAGGCCAGGAAAGAACCATCAGAGATAGCAAAAGTTCCAGGCCGCAAAAGGGTACATGATCCCAGAAGAGAACGTACAGGACAGTGCTGCTTATAAAACCAAGCAGCTAAATGGTGAATTATTATGAATTACCATGAACATTTGGTGAATGAAGAGTTATAGAAGAAAGTGCAGGCATATCAGTGGTTGCTGGAGGACAGATAAGATGCCCAGCAGTGGATTCAGGGTTTGGCATTAAATGACTTCAGAGTGACAATTAAAGCCTACACACTGTCAGAGATTTACTGAGTATAGGGTTCAGAATTGAACTGTGGATGACTACTTGACTGGTAGCATCAGGAGTGTTTAGAGATGAGATGGAGAGTGTGAGAGACAGGAGGAGTTTCAGGTGGTCTAAGAGGAAGCCCTTTAAAATGGCACAATAATATGGAAAAGTCATCCTACCAAGCAAACAGAGATACAAGTGATTTAAAAAAAAAATCATGTATAGCAATTAAATTAAATGGTGTCCCATTCTTATTGTCAAAAACAGGATTTTTCTAAAATACTATGAGCAAATATTTCTTGCTCGCTCATCTCCTAAAATATAGCAATGCTCGGTTACTAAATATATAATATAATATACTAAATTATATCGCAACATTTAAGATGAAAAAATATTTTTTAGTGTAAGTCCACACCTATAGGAAAAAGTAAGTCACATCCACTTAGTATGGCGCACAGGATGTTCTTCCAGTGGGATTTTTTTACAGCTGGACACCAGTTAATGTGTCTGGATGCTGTGCTATCCACAAATATTGGCAAAGAAAAAACCTGCAAGAAGTATTACATCACTTCACAAGGAACTTTCTTTTTTATTAAATAAATAATGATGTGAATAAAATGCTACATATTTTCTGTTGTTTGTTTCTTATATTTGTTTCACTTTCAAACCTGATGAGGAGTAGGTGATTGTTAGTTATATTGTGATATGTAAAATTATAGAACTAAAAAACAGTGCGCTTTATTTTTCACCATCACCATCAGAGTATCTTTGTTGCAGATTTGTATGGCATGTGTAATGAGCTTGTTTTTCTTTGCAGTTTGCACGCTGACTGGGACTACTGGCTTATGATGGGGCTGACTGGCATAGGCACTGGAGTGACAGGATTTTTGACATATCAAACAATCAAATTACTAACAAGGCTGAAGTGGGAATTTGTTCTTCCTTACATACAGGTAGCATTTTCTTAATTTTCAAAAAACTACACACAATGGCAGGATGGAGGCACAATCGTTACCTTGTCCACCATAAAGTTTCAGAGTTTTGGGTTCATATCCATACCTGAACTCTGCCATTGTGGAGCCTGTGTTTGTTTTTCTTATGTCTACAAGAGTTTTTTTCTGGGCACTCTGGATTCCTTCCACATTTCAAAAGCCTGTTGCTTTGATTAATGTGTGATCAAATGATACTGCACATATAGCCTATGGCTCCCACAAACCTATTTTAACTACTGTAAGCAGCCTCAGGAAATAAATTAATGAATTTCATAAGCAAAAGTTGTGGCCTAAGCCAGCCCTCTAACCACATTTAATAATACAAAAAATGAACAGTAATCATTTTAGCAAGAAATGGAATGCAGAAAGAGAAAATTTCTAAAGTACAAATCTAAATATTTTTACAAACTATTTTGCTTATGGGCGGCACAGTGGCGCAGTGGTAGCGCTGCTGCCTTGCAGTTAGGAGACCTGGGTTCGCTTCTGGGGTCCTCCCTGCATGGAATTTGCATGTTCTCCCCGTGTCTGCGTGGGTTTCCTCCGGACGCTCTGGTTTCCTCCCACAGTCCAAAGACATTCAGGTTAGGTGGATTGGTGATTCTAAATTGGCCCTAGTATGTGCTTGGTGTGTTTGTGTATGTCCTGCGGTGGGTTGGTGCCCTGCCTGGGATTGGTTCCTGCCCTGTGTTGGCTGGGATTTGCTCCAGCAGACCCCTGTGGCCCTGTGTTTGGATTCAGCGGGTTGGAAAATGGATGGATGGATTTTGCTTATAAAAGACTATGGTAAACATGGCTATAAGTTATAATATATTTGCCAAACATTTTAAGCAGAAATGTTTGTCTTACACCTTGAATATTATAGCAGGTTTCACTGACGGTGTCATAAGCCATTATAATGGTAATTTTTTAATCATCAAATTTATAATTACTTTTATAATAATAATTCTACATTTCATTTAAAAAATCACTTAGCTATACTACTCTGTCTGAGAATAGTTTTTCAGGGTTTTATTCTCTTCTTTTTCAAAAGGAGTAAAGCAGGCTGATTTCTATGGCATTCATGTCATTTTCCCCAATAGTTCTTTTTGACAGTATGTGAGAGCAGCCTGATGCCGAAAACTTAACCATTGTGTTGATTATAAAGTAAATCTGTTTTTATTATATATAGGAGCAAAAGTCTTAAAATACTTTTTGTTCTGCAAAGACCAAAATTAATTTTACTTTCTTTTATGGCAATACAGTACTCTAGATTTTCTAAATGACATCTCATTATCCTTTTTCTTAAATTTTCCATTACTGGGATGTGAATAGCTAAATTCTATAAATCTACATAACCATATCTGAATATAAAGGGTTCTGTTTCTACTTAATAATGATTCAATTAGATTTTTTATCAATGACTGGCTATCTGCTCTTGTAATTACAGGACAGCAATTACATGCTTACATGGAGCTATGTTTTTGGAATCAGTGCTGTAATGATGGTTGTCTCATCTTTATCAGTCCTGGTAAGAGAAACATCTCTTTTAAAACAATTCCCTGAGTATATATAAATTGGCTTGTGTGATTTGAGGAAGCATTTTTTTTTTCAATTTTGATGTGTTTGGTAATGAATAGCAAATGGTTTTCTCATGTGTATTAACTCATTTGAATCTATACTGTAGTTAACATTTTTGTTTTCATTTAATTTCTTGTTTATTTATATAGCACATTCAAAATTCAACAAGTGATAACCAAAGTGCTGAACAATAAAATTGACTAAAACAAACCAAAAATGTAGACAAAATAAAAAAGTAAAAAGGACATATTTTAAAAGGAATAAAATGACTACCAGATTAAGAAAGCAACAGAAGGGGAGAACCACAATAAACTGACAGTAATACAAAACAAACCAAGACAGAACAGATAGTCTCTTCTGACCTCTAATAAATTTAATGACACAGATAGAGGTACAAGTCTTCATTTACAAACAGGATCAAATACCTGGGCAGACCAAAGTGTGGGATTACTAAGTGATGTGGAAAATAATCTGATTATTCGTAGTGATCCATTTAAAGATAATGTCTTGGCTTCTATTAGAATCATTTTTGGTATTTAGGCAACTTGTCAAAGTTTGAGGGATAAAGTGCTCACTTTGTGTTCCTGGGAGAGCATCAGCCATCCCCTTAATAGCCTAGAGTACATCCTCTTGTGTCACTCAACTACTCATGCCAGTTACCCAGAATGTTTCCCTTTTTTCTCTGTCCCCGCTCTGTTTGAAACCTGTTTGTCTGGATACTTAATTGAAATGCATGTGATTCAGAAAGTATCTAGACCCCTTCACTTTCTGTACACTGTATTGTGTTGTAGATTTAGTTTTCAATGGATACATTTTCCATTTTTGCCCACAAATGAAAACATGTCTTAAAAATCAAAATCTGAATACTCTTATTCAAATATGTATTCAGAACCTTTTCAGTACTTTGTAGAAGCCCCTTTGGCAGCAATTAGAACTTTAGGTCTCCTTGGCTAAGTTTCTACAAGCTTTGTACACCAGGATTTACTTCCTGTCAGATCCTCTCAATCTCCATTAGATTGGATAGGGAGGATCTGTACACTACCTTGATCAGGTCCGTCTAGATAGATAGATAGATAGATAGATAGATAGATAGATAGATAGACAGAAGTAAAGTAGAAATGTTAACATGGCAAAAAGCACAGTCTAGCCTGATCTTTGCAAATAATAGGAATGACAATGTAACTTTAGCATCTCTATTCCCTTTTATCATTAATATAATTATTTTGATGCCAGATGTGCAAATATGTCAGGCACAGTTTATTTTGAACATCACATGAACTGGTCCCTTTTATTCTTTTATTCATAATTAAACAACCTTCATTCATAGTTTAACAAAGTAACATCTTATTTTACCTCATTTCCTTGTACACCCCCCCAAAAGTCAGGATTTTACACAATTTATATTGATTTTCATACTCTTAAACATATCATTGCTTAGGAACTGAATGCATCTTCAAATTAATTCAGACAGAGAGGTCTATAGTGTTACATGACCTATATGGTGATGAATATCAACGTTTTTTTTTTAAATGTTTGATGCGATATAAGCAGTTCAATAATAAACACTGAGGTTTATGATACTAAAATCATTGCAGATAGGAAGAGGCTTTTGACAAAATGTTTTAACTGACTACAAATATAAACTAATACCATTTTGCTGAAATTTCCAGTTTGTTTGCCCAACAAGTTCTGCAAGTGGCCTGCCTGAAGTCATAGCTTTACTGAATGGAGCGGCAATCAATAATGTTTTCAATTTAAGGACATTTCTTGGTGTGACAATCTCCTTCATTCTGTCAGTAGCGGCGGGAATTTTCTGTGGGCCAGAAGGACCGATGATTATATTAGGGTAAGAGAAATGAAAATAAACCTTTCGCTGTTAATACATTAAAGCAGTTCTGTCTGATTTTATTTTGTAACAATTATTTCTCATTACACATCTAGAGCTATTGTAGGAAGCAGCTTTAGCCAACTCGAATCTGACATATTTCGCTTCAGACTACCTATTCAAAGGTTCAGGAACTTAGCAGACAGGTAAGTCAGTGCATCTTTAAGTTATCATTTTTGGTTTGTAGTTCTTAAAATATTGCTAGTCAAATATAGTTTTGTATCTAATTTATATTAATTTATAATAGTTTTGTATATAATAAATGAAAGTTGAACTGTGAATTTTAAAGTAGTGCTTCCTACCAATGAATGTCAGACACTTAAAATCCAATACTGTTTAAAATAGATTTATGTATACAAAGAATTATAAATAGATTTAAACTTTTAGGAAGAAATATGTATGGAATTGAAAAACATTTGAGATGTAATTTTCTTACAATTCCTTTTTCTAAAACATTACAAAATATCAGCTTTGTCTGTTTATGTACATCTGTTATCTGCCTGTACAGATTGTTTGGCAAGGACTTGAGAACTACACTTTCCAAAACTAGTTTCAATTCAATTCACTTTATTCATCTCCAATGCTTTTGACTTACATTAGATAGATAGATAGATAGATAGATAGATAGATAGATAGATAGATAGAT
>JANRMT010062796.1:38937597-38988707 GCA_026402145.1 Polypterus bichir lapradei
ACCGGTTTCATCGATAAAATCACATCCAGCTTTTGAGAGTTTAAACATTCATAAACATCAAAGTGTCCACTACTGAAATCGTCACCTGTGAATCTAAGATGTTTAAGAGGCATTGGCGGTTGTCGAAAGGTGTAAAATATTTGGCCATTTCGGTATATTTGAAAGCGACAACCGAACAATTCAGTGGCAGCCATCAACTCACATGCAGAACCATAGGTGAAGGGCTTAAGCATTTCACTCTTCTAGTGCTCCTGTGTAGTATAATTATCTCCTAACCGTCATCAGTCCACACCTTGAACCTGTCCCAGTCATTCAATACATAAGACAGAATGTTCCTCCGGATATCAAGAGTGAGCCTGATATGGCCGTGCAATATGTAACAAAGAGAATGGAAAAGGTAGGTGGTATCTCCGGGCATGGAAACCACTCGGTAAGTGACAGTTCTTTAATCGATAGTGATCATCTCGATAGACATGGTAATGGGGGTTGGAATGATAAAGGAAATGGGTACCTGAGCAATGTAAAGTAAGTGTAAAATACCTATACAATAACTATAATTGTAATAAACAAACAATAAAACAGCGGAGAAGCCGTGGATTAAACAAAAAGGCTGTAGTTATCAGTAGGGAGACGTGAATCCCGTGGCGAAGCAAGGAAGGGAATGTAGAGACTGGAGCGACGGACGGTCTTATATAGGCAGGCAGCCAGCCAACAACGTGACCGAGGTGCAGGCTATGGACGTATATATGTACATAAGTAGGATTCAGTTAGCGTTGGGAACCCGTGTACCAAATTTCTTGAAGATGGGCCCATAAGTAACAAAGACTGTTGAAAAGTTCAATATGGCGGCCGACAGTGGCATCATACCACCGAAATAAGTACGTACATTGGTTTTGGTTAGTGCAGGGAAGCCGCCTATAAAATTTCGAGAAGATCGGGCCATAAATAAGAAAGTTCAACATGGCGGACGTTGTTGACCATTATGACCATTACGCGTAGAATTTCGAAATGAAACCTGCTTAACTTTTGTAAGTAAGCTGTAAGGAATGAGCCTGCCAAATTTCAGCCTTCTACCTACACGGGAAGTTGGAGAATTAGTGACGTTGGAAAGTTCAATATGGCGGCTGACAGTGGCGTCATACCACCAAAATAAGTACATACATTGGTTTCGGTTAGCTCAGGGAAGCCACCTACCAAATTTCATGAAGATGGGGCCGTAAATAAGAAAGTTCAACATGGCGGACGTTGTTGACCGTTATGACCGTTACGCGTAGAATTTCTAAATGAAACCTGCTAAACTTTTGTAAGTACGCTGTAAGGAATGAGCCTGCCAAATTTCAGCCTTCTACCTGCACGGGAAGTTTGAGAATTAGTGACGTTGGAAAGTTCAATATGGCGGCCAACAGTGGTGTCATACCAACGAAATAAGTACGTACATCAGTTTCCGTTAAAAGTTTAATATGGCGGCCGACAGTGGCATCATACCACCGAAATAAGTACCAAATTTCAGCCTTCTACCTACACGGGAAGTTGGAGAATTAGTGACGTTGGAAAGTTCAATATGGCAGCTGACAGTGGCGTCATACCACCGAAATAAGTATGTACATTGGTTTCGGTTAGCACAGGGAAGCCGTCTACCAAATTTCATGAAGATGGGGCCATGAATAAGAAAGTTCAATATGGCGGACGTCGCTGACCGTTATGACCATTACGCGTAGAATTTCGAAATGAAACCTGCTTAACTTTTGTAAGTAAGCTGTAAGGAATGGGCCTGCCAAATTTCAGCCTTCTACCTACACGGGAAGTTGGAGAATTTGTGACGTTTGTAAAATTCAATATGGCGGCCGACAGTGGCGTCATACCACCGAAATAAGTACGTACATCGGTTTTGGTTAGTGCAGGGAAGCCACCTACCAAATTTCGTGAAGACGGGGTCATTCTTCTACCTACACGGGAACTTGGAAAATTGGTGACGTTGGAAAGTTCAATATGGCGGCTGACAGTGGCGTCATACCATCGAAATAAGTAAGTACATCGGTTTCGGTTAGCGCAGGGAAGCCGCCTACCAAATTTCGTGAAGATGGGGCCATAAATAAGAAAGTTCAACATGGCGGACGTTGTCGACCGTTATCGACCGTTATGACCGTTACGTGTAGAATTTCGAAATGAAACCTGCTTAACTTTTGTAAGTAAGCTATAAGGAATGAACCTGCCAAATTTCAGCCTTCTACCTACACGGGAAGTTGGAGAATTAGTGATGAGTGAGTGAGTGAGTGAGTGAGTGAGTGAGTGAGTGAGGGCTTTGCCTTTTATTAGTATAGAAGCGCGGGTATTCTGCTAGTAAATACATATATCTCAGATTGTTCATAATAAATGTGTGGGAATTTATCTAGAACTGTTATCATATTTACTTACTAGCCATGTGCGCCCAACTACGTTGTGCGTGTTAAAGTTGTCTGTGAAGGGCTCCCTGTTTAAACGTGGCTGCCAGTCGTGAACTGGGCCCTTCGTCGCACAGCATTATGATTTTTTATAAGGGAAACAAAATTACAAAAGAAAACCCTTGGACATTGATTCGATAGGAACAGCCTACTCGGAATCACTGTCCGAATCGTAATTATGTGGTGGTGTAGGAGCATTTCTGCTACTGTCCGTTCAATCACAGTCCGTCTCTTTTTCACGACGCTATCGTTTCCTCTCGCGATGTCTTCTCAACCTTTCTCCAATCTCGCAATTTGCTTTGTGGCAATCCAAAGAGTAAGGCAATATACACTGAGCAATGGTTATAAACGGGGGACACATAGGTATCCAGGCTCTTTAAAGCATAAATAGGGATCACTTCACTGACATGTGAGCAAGCCACGGTACAACTGTGAGACGCGCAGCACTCGCCGGCTACAACGTAACAATAATAATTTCCAGAACGTGCTGTTACGTTGTCATTCATTTTACCCACTGTCTTTCTTTCATTCATATGTTACGTAGGCACGTACCTTTTATCTTCGGCAATCTCATTCTCTAACCAGGCCTCAGGAGCTAACCAGCATAACACTGTCCACCACCCCTTTCGTTATTCCGGCACATTGTTGACATCTGTGAGTAACAACAACGTACTAAACTGGAAGGTGGTCTACGCATGCGTGGAATTCGCGGACAAGCAAAGATCAAGATCTAAATGAAGATCTCTTCAGTTAATTTAAAGCACAACAATTTGTTTAGTTTGAATGTCTGTGTTTTGAGGTGTGACTGGAGTACTACATTCTTCAGTAGTATAAGCCTGGAGGAGATTCTTAATGCAATGCCTATGTTTTAGCTGTCTCTCTACTGCCATCTAGTGCTTCTTCTTCTTCTAATTCATTCGCGGACAAAGATCAAGATCCAAATGAAGATTATTTATAGAGATTATTCTTACTGAAATTTAGAGTACTTTATGTCATTTCAGACTACATTAGTTCAATGTTAATTTCATGACACAAACAATATCAAATTTGAATCTGATAATGTTGAAGGTATGGAATTCTCTTGAGTTGTCCTTAAATTCAGGAAGAATTCCAGAGAAGTTAAAGTAAAAAAAAAAAACATTTTATTAATATAACAATAATAAGAAAAATGACAACACATGAAAGAAGAAACTAAAAAACAGACAAAACCCGCTAGTTGTTGTATGTTTTACACTCTTGTATAACTAGTGGGATTCTTTATGCGCTTTCCCAATAATAAACTTTGCAGACCTCCCTTAAGTCTAACTTCTAGTCTCTTTTACACAAACCTGGCCGCTCTTCCTTCTGTCAGACAAACCCTTGCCCTTATTCACCAACTGACTACAAGTACATTTGTTAAATGACCAGAAATCTAAGCCATGGCCAGGGACTAATACTGGGGTTATCCCAGTACAATACAATACAATACAGTTTATTTTTGTATAGCCCAAAATCACACAGGAAGTGCCACAATGGGCTTTAACAGGCCCTGCCTCTTGACAGCCCCCCAGCCTTGACTCTCTAAGAAGACAAGGAAAAACTCCCAAAAAAACCTTGTAGGGAAAAATGGAAGAAACCTCGGGAAAGGCAGTTCAAAGAGAGACCCCTTTCCAGGTAGGTTGGGCGTGCAGTGGGTGTCAAAAGAAGGGGTTCAATACAATACAATTAATAATTGGATTAAGCTTTGAAACCTGTAGGGAGGTCATCCTAACACTTTCTGTGGCAACCTGATTTGTTACTGCAGCTTCGCACCCCATCTCTTTTTTTAAAAGGCCAGGCAGCCCCCAGATCATTAACCCATTCTTATAAGTAACAGGAAGCCATAAATACTGTATACCTGCTGTCAGCTGTGGGACTCCTGTTCAATTACCCATGGTCCCCTACTGTCTTTCTGTTCTATATTCACCTCCAGGATAGATTAGTCCAATGTTCTTTGGTAAAATACGAGATGTAAGACTCCCTTGTGCTGCTAGCCTGTAACCTGTTTCCAGTGTAACATACATTTACAAGGCTTATGGCTCAACCCCTGTCCTGTTTGAAAGCCAAATACTGCTGTAAATGCCTGCTATCCCAGCTCTGAATGAGTTCTCCCACTATATATTTTAGATGGATAGAAATAATTTTGTGAAATTTGTTTATGCTCCAGTTTTCACATACTGAATGCAGCTCAATGTGCTTTGCACAATGTATTACAATATCAGTTACCATTAATATGTCACATCATGTAATTTTTCCAACCTACTTAGTCCAGACCAGCTAGCACTGAGTGCATGGCAGGAACAAATGCTGGATGGGGCACCAGTCCATCGCAGGGTGATGCAGGATTTTTGATTGATTAATAATAAGACTTCTGTCCAGAAGGATGCCATAATAATGTGGGATCTGAAAAATAAATTTTTAAATTGGTTAATTAATTATCAGTTTTGCCTTCTGCAATACAGGTAATTAATGCAATAATTCAGCAGTATTATTCCTACTTTATTTACCTTAGCTTTAGGATTCAGGTCTCCAGCCTTTAGACTTATATCAAAATAGGATCTGCACTGGCATTCGGAAGGTTGCCAGTTCGAATCCCATAAATGCCAATAGGGACTCTGCTCTGTTGGGCCCTTGAGCAAGGCCCTTAACCTGCAATTGCTGAGCGCTTTGAGTAGTGAGAAAAGTGCTATATAAATGCAAAGAATTATTAACATAACTAAGGCACACTTGTTTTAAGAAACAGAATAATACAATTTATTGATAAATACAAGAATTATAAAAATATGATAACTTCACATTGTGGCAGATGGCTGTGGCCCTTACCTGGCTGGGACACCTCTACATTGGAAAGACAGGGAGAAGGAGAGTTTCCGAAGCATTGTCTCCCCCGAAGCGCTAGACTAGACAGACAAACCTATAACATATAGACTAGCTGTTTACTATTATTTTGAGTTCCGCTTTATGATGATGTCTGATGTTGAGTGGAGTTGTTACTTTATTGTTGCTCAGGGTTCAAGAGGGAGATTCGTCATGTATTAGAGTGCACTCTCTTTGGTGCATGATCCTTGTCAGTACTGTGCTGCTGCTACTTAAGCTTGCCTTCTGTTGTCTTTTGCTACATCTTAGAAAAAAGCAATTACTTATTCTGGCCTAATTTTCCTCCTTGAAATGCTGGCTTCTTAGCTTCATTAGACTGCTGGCACACAGCCTTGGCTTGACAGACTTGGTCTCAGTTTTAGGTTCACAAAGAGAAGAGAATTTCACCTTTTCGTCTCCTCCCAGGGAGGGTGCCCAGAGAGAATCCCTGAACTTCTCTCAAATTGCCATTGTCTTGTCTCTTTTCTTCTTCGCACTTACTTTGAGAAATGGGGTGCATGTGGTTTTAAAGGAAAGGGAAGTTCCTCTGTCCATCTTAGTTGTTGTCCCTTGAGTTATGAGTCTGTGTCCTTGCTTGAGTACATTTTTCACCTTCTGGCTCAAGAAGTCTGCAGAAGGGCCTTTGGAGAGATGTCAGGTCACTTCTGAGTTAAACCTTTGTTATCAGATGAAGTCCTGGTACAAAATGGAGTTCATTCACTTAGTTTGATATGCAAGCCAGGGTTTGGTGCGGCTGGAGTTCTGCATCCCTATTAAATGTGATTTTCTAACAGGACTGGCATGCCACGAAAGCCTAACAGAATGGGCAATGCCCACTTTGTCCGACAGTGAACACACACACACACACACACTGACACACCAAACACACAGTAGGACTAACTTAGCGTCGCCAAATTAACTATGCTGCATGTCTATGAAAAGTGGGAGAAAACCAGAATACCTGGAGGAAACCCTCATAGACACAGGGAGAACAACCATTAAAATGTATAATGTAAAAATAGATACTATCAAGATGAAAACAGACAGAGAGATGATACTTTATTTACCCCAAATGAAAAATTCACTTGCTCCAGCAGTAACTTGAAGTGGCATAAAGCATTAAAAAATACATAAGTGTCAGTCAGTCAGTCATTGTCCAACCCGCTATATCCTAACTACAGGGTCATGAGGGTCTGCTGGAGCCAATCCCAGCCAACACAGGGCGCAAGGCAGGAAACAAACCCTGGGCAGGGCACCAGCCCACCGCAGGACACACATACACACACACTAGGGACAATTTAGGATTGCCAATGCACCTAACCTGCATGTCTTTGGACTGTGGGAGGAAACCGGAGCACCCGGAGGAAACCCACTCAGACACGGGGAGAACATGCAAACTCCATGCAGGGAGGACCTGGGAAGCAAACTCGTGTTTTCTTACTGCGAGGCAGTGCTACCACTGCGCCACCATGCCGCCCAATACGTAAGTGTATGGCCTAGAATTACAGCATACCCTCGATATACACAGTGTACATTTAATGTTTAAATTTGCTAAGAAAACCCTATGATAACTACTTGTATTATCACCACACAGTACTCAAAGTATACAAATTATTAAAAGACAAAAAATAAGGTGAGATGGTGGCTCAGTGGTTAGCACTGCTTATTAATTGACCAGGTTTGTTAAATGGAATGGCTACACTGGTCTAATATTCTAATGCTTACAAATGATGTCATTCATTAAAACTTTGATCAGAAAAGGAAACATTTATTACAAGTTACAGTATTCATACCTCATACCTCTCCTCTCCATACTCATAAGTAAAAAGGGTGTGAACCTTTTGAATAAAATCTGAGCTTGAAAAGGTACTTCTGTATTAATTACAGTACATTTCGAAGTACAGTGTAAGACTGATATTATTATTGCAAAAGAAACAAATGCAGGTAAATTCTAGAAAATATATACATAGATGAATTTATATTTCTTTGGTTTCAAATGCCTAAATCATAATGTGAGCACAAAGCTGAAATGTATGTTGCAAGAGCAAACACTCAGCATTTATTATCATGAGTTCCTTTCCGATGTTTGGAAAGTGGCACTTCTGTATTTAATCATCAAAGCCACCCATCTTTACTATACCATTATTTTTATGATCAGCAGATCCGTTTAGTTTATCTCAGGTATTATATAGTGTGCAATTATTTTATTATCCATCTGAGCCCTTCAGTGTCCCTAACAAATCCTGATTACTAAAATATTTACCAAATGTTCTTTGTTTTTTTGTTCTGTGAGTTCGCTCTCCACACCTATCCCCTTGTTTCAGATGCTTTTTCCTGCCTTTTTTCCAACCTGGAACTTTAACTCTTGTTTTGCAGCTGAGCTTTGAAAACCATTGCATTGACCATGCAGAGATCACACACAATACTCGTACTATCATTATTTTTTGGCAAGATCTCAACCAAATGCACAGATGCAGACCACACATCCACTGTTGAGTATTTGTCTTAATTTCAAATTTAATGAATGTTCTATACTTAAAAAATGAAGTATATATCTCTTTCATAATTTCTAAATGTTGCATGTATTTTTCATGGAATTTTATTGAATCTTCTCCCTCAAACTCTAAAAACAGATAAATAATCTTAGACAAACAATAACACAGAGTTGCATTTTCTCTAAGAAAATGTATAAAGTGTGTAAAGCTTCTATATAAAAAGTATTCATCCTCTTTGTTTCAGTAACTGGCAGCAGTGCCTTTAGCCACAATGATACCAAATAACAGTCAAATGCCTGCAGTAATTGTTGGTCCATCTGCACCCATGCTTTGGTGGAGGTAGTCCCATTCCTTTAGAATTACCTGCTTAATTTTTGAGAGATTTGATGCTTTTGAGCTTAAATCAAATCCTACCATGGTATCCCTTTGGGGTTTGGGTCTGGACTTGGACTTCATCTTTGCAAGGCATCTTTCTAAGATATTTTTAGCTTTCTGTTGTAAATATGTTATATGCATTATATTGCTTCTTGATCCACATGGACAGATGACCTGACATTCTCCTATAGAATTCTGAGATATCTAGAAGAATGCACATTTCCTTCACTGATGGAAAAGTTGTTCAAATCCTAAGACACCAAACTATTACAATAATACTTAACAGTTGGAAATGGGGTTGTTACATCACATTGAATTTATTAGTACTTCCAAGATGAATAAATGATCAAATTTTAAAATGTACAGAGATTTTGTAAATATATCTTCATATATATAATTGCACTAGTGCCTAACATTCATACTATTATCACACCACCCCAGCATTGTTTTTTTTTCAAGCCATCAAAAATTTTTGTATTATGTAATAACTTCATATACCTGTTTCCTTTAGAAGCAAAAGATCCCTTGTTGGAATAAGTTCTTTTAAATTGCGGCATGTTAAGTAACCGAAAAGATAGAGATATGATATAAAAGGTGATATCCCTCCCATAGTAATTACGGCAGTACAAAAATCACGAGAGAAAAAGATATACTTTAGCTTTCTTTAATGATGATTTTACGCGGTATCACAGACGAAAGGAAGCCATAACAAGACAATATCAAGGTATGATCTTGATCTATAGAGCCTGCCATTTTCGTCACTGCGCTGAAAGGTTTTTCCAGACGGATGACATCATCCATCCATAGGTTTCAAAGGGTTTGGTAGCAGTCCAAATTCTTATATACTGGTTTCTCCATATGCTGGTCTTCTCTGGTCTCCAAACAAGGACAGTAAACTCAAACCCCACCTCCAAAAAGAATAGCACAATGCTCATACTGCAGTTTGTCCCATTCTCCAAACTGCTAGGCTAATGGTTTCTAAATGCAGCCTAGCCCCTGTGTACCATACTTGGTCTGCCTGTATGAATGAATCCATAACAGTGTGCATAGATACAGTGACATTAAACTTAATATTATAACCAACTGATTATAACAATACCCTGGAACAGTGTTTTGAAATTATGTAGCAAAGTCTTTAATAGGGGACTAGAGAATGACTTTCATCCTTCAGGTCAATGATATCAAAAAACAGCAATTAATTCTAGTGGAATAACAACTACTGTAAATGAGATAGGATTTAGTAAGATGTCAATCATGATCTTCTTCCATGTAGGTGTTTTCTTGTGAGATTGTTATTATTTAATTTTCTGTGCAGAACCTTTGGTGTGAATCTTTATTTTTTACATCAGAAAATCCATGGACGACATTATTGTCCTTATTTAAAATCATTTATGGTATAATTTGTTACGGTCTTGTTTCGATACCTTACCCGTGATGCCGTTTTGTTTATATGGATGTAACTATGTTAAAGTCCCATTGCTATGATGCAAACAGGTTGCTAGGCAAATGTCCATAAATAAGCTGACTCCAACAAGCCTTATCTATCCAAGTTTGTGGATATTTAGCTATCATTAGTGAATATACTTATGAACATTCCTGGACTTAACTACATGTTCTGTTTCTTAAATTTATTTTTTGTTACATTTTTGACAATAAAGAAAGATAGGCTTATTTTGTTTTTGACCCATGGTTTGTTTTCGATGATTAATTTCCTGGTCCTTAACCGTCAAAGGTGTCAGAACAGGTGTAGTGAGACCTGAAAGACTCAAACACCTGCCTAACATTCATATAGTGAGTTAACTGAGTGGAAACTATGAATTTAAAATGTAGGTTTCAGGTGGACAAATAGATGGAAACTAGATAAGACGAGCTAAAGGACAGGCTTCTCCACTATTACAGTTCTTCTTACAAGAGTGTGACCAGAAAAAAACGAATCAAGTAGGATTTAGCAGAAGTTCTACTCTAAGCACAAAAATGCCCCAGTACAATTGAAATGGATTTCAAATTATTTATTATTATTATGTTATGTTTCGCTGAGATCTGAACACATGGTAACCTACAGGATTGTGATATTATACAATTGTAATATATATTTTCAAAATTAGTGCCCAGGTGGGTTAAGTCACTTGTTCAGGTGACTAGTAAGTTAGAGGTGGGTGCTGAAAAGCCAGATTTATAGTAATTTAAAGTAAAATGTCATAACCAATAAACCAAACTGCGTTCCACAGGGCTATGTACTTAGCCCACTCCTCTACTCTCTCTTCATCCATGACTACATCCCTTTTAATGGTTCCATCTCCATCATAAAATTCAAAGATGACACCATGGTAATAGGACTGGTAATAGGTGTGCTGACAATAATGTCACCCTCAACAGCAATAAAAGTAAAGAGCTCATTGTGGAATACCAGAAAACTAAAGGCAGCAGACACACTCCCATCCATAAAAATGGGCTCAGGTGGAGTGTGATTCCAGCTTCAAATTCCTGGGTGTCCACATCTCTGAGGACCTTTCTTAGGCAATAACACTTGAAGTCTGTTTATAAAAGCCCAACAATGACTTTACATTCTGAGGAGGCCAAATAAAACCTGCCTGTTTTTTCAGATTCTGTTGAACTTTTACCGTTACACTGTTGACAACACGTTGACATACTGCATTACAGTATGGCATGGCAACTGCTCCGGAGTTGACACAAAGGCCCTGCAATGGGTGGTGAAAACTGATCAGCACATCATTGGTATCCCACTGCCGACTATTGCTGACCTGCAGCATACACGGTGTCTGTAATGGGCTTGCAGCATCATCAAAGATACCTCACACCCCCAACCATGGACTGCTTAACCTCCTCCCATCAGGGAGGCGCTACAGGAGCCTTCAGTCCCACACCAGCAGGCTCAAGAACAGTTTCTTTTATAACACCATCACAATTCAGAACTCTCAACCCTTACCATTCAATAAATGACCTTTCTAAATATCAATAACTCTGACTGTGCTCTATGTACAGTATATTTTCACCTGTTTACATATATCTATTCTGTATATAAAAATATTTCATATATCTATATTTATTCATACCATGTATCTGTACTACTAATCAGTATTCACATCTGTATACTCTTCATTTTATGACGTTAATCTGCATCCATCCCTGCATGTAGGCCCTCCAACCTGTAGGGAAAAACCTGGGGGTTGGTGGTAGAATTGGCACTCCAGCCACCATAAAAAACCTCATACTGTTCCACTCCATCTGGACTAGTGTGGTGCTGAGGTGTCACTCATTGCATGGCTGCACTCAGGTCCTAATCTGGATCCTGAGTTGGTTTGTCGTATGGTGGGTGCAGCAATGCACTGTATCAGTGTGTGCTCCTAACCTCTCTCTCTCTCTACCTGTAAATTCAAATATCATACAGATATATATTCTTATTTGTATACTGCCTTATTGCACCTTACTGTTTATTGCACTTTAATGTACCATTTCCACCCACTGTCTATTGTACTTTTGTCTTCTATTTACACTTTCTGAATAGATGTTAAACTGCATCACATTGTACTTGTACAATGATAATAAAGATTAATCTAATCTAATCTAATCTAATCTAATATGATGAAGTAATAAATTGATTTTTCTCTTCAATATATTATATGTATTCCAACTGAAATAGTCAGAAGTAACTTATGGTACAATATTTTAATTCATAATGGTTCTTGTATGTAAATGTAAATACAATTCCAATTAAATGTATTCCTGTTTTTTATTACCTTTTTTGATTTGTATGTAAAACCTATCTATGATTCATATTATAGGAGCAAATTTATCATGGCTGGCGCTGGAGCTGGACTGGCCTCCGTATTCAGGGCCCCTGTTGGAGGACTTCTCTTTACAATTGAGGAGGTTGCCTTTTCTGGGGATATCAGACTGGCCTGGCAGACTTTCTTTTGTTGCATGATGGCTGCTTTTACTACAGACATTCTTACTTCCGCTTTTGAAGGCTACATCTACCAAGGACACTTTGGCATATTTCAAGCAGCTAAGAGCATTGTATTTTGGGTAAGGCAGTACATTTTAAAAGATGTGGGACAGTACACAATAAACAATTAAATATTTTGTTTTAGTGGTAAAATATATAAAATATATAAAGAAATATTTAATTACATATGCATGCATATTAGTATATACATTGAATCTAGGCAGTGGGCAGATGAAACTGTGAATTAGGACCCCTTAGGTTACAGCAGCCCTCTTTGGATGTATTTTGGTGTGTGCATTTTCAGTGATGGGCTGAAAATTCTCTAGTTCTCAATCCAATTTTTATTTGTCTCCCCTGCACTACCAAGAAAGATGGAATTGACATTTTTAGAAACAAATTTCAAATTTAATATATTTGTTTGTTTTCTGCCTTGCGCCCTGTGATTGCTGGGATTGGCTCCAGCACACCCCCGTGACCCTGTAGTTAGGATATAACGGGTTGGATAATGGATGGATGGATATATTTAAATGCTAAGACAAACTAAAGTTAACACATTGACAGTTAGGTAAATGTTATATATGAGTTATTATCCACAGGCTGACTAGTACCAAGAGTCAGAAAGACCAATTAGAGCACCCAGCAACTTCAAAAGAGGAAAACAAAGTTTACTTAAATATAAAGAGGAAGTTAAAGAGGAAAGATGGATTTAAAATTTTACTTCACCTTACAAACTGTTCATGATTTTCCACCTGTTCTTGCCTCTCCTCTTAAACCTAGACCTGTGCCTTTCAGCACTATCAGGGACATCAAAAATGCAAGGAAGGTGCTGGGTGAACATCTTCCTTTTTGCAACTATAAAGGCTTACACGTAGCAGTGTAATTTATTGAGGATTCTGTGTGAGCAAGGTTATATTATATTATATTATATTATATTATATTATATTATATTATATTATATTCCACTAAAACAGCTCCGATCCACCAAGGCATTGACTCTGAAGGTGTCCTATGGTATCTGACACCAAGACATTAATATCATATCTTTTAAGTTTTCTAAGTTGTGAGATGAAGCCTCAGTGAACCGGACTTGTTTTTCTAGCACATTCCACAGATGCTCAATTGGATTGAGAAATGGGGAATTTGGAGGCCAAGTCAACACCTGTTTATTAAGAATTTCAAAAACAAATGACATCACTTTTCTACATAGTCATCTTCGTTTGTGATGCAATTTTCCCAGCATTGTACCAACATTTTAATGACCAATTACTACTCCTCCCGCCTTCACCGTTTCCAACGCAAATATAAAAGTGTGGAAACTTTTTGAATGTCCCTCATATTATATTATATGATATATTACTGATAGAGCATTATAAACATAGTAATTGTTTTTCATGAATTTTGTAATATTTGCTAAATTTAGAACTTCTGACTGTAGAGAATGTTGGTAGAGATACGCTGCCTACTTTAACAAAGAGCTGCCTTATCAGCAGGACTGCACCTGTTAAGAAACTTGTTGGAATGATAACAGCAGTTACGCTAGGTATACATTTTAAAAGTCTAGTTATGAAACATCACTTGATTTTGCAATATTTGAAAATGTAATTATTTAAAATGATTGATCAGTATACAGTATTTATCATAATGCTCTTACTTCTGTTTCTTAGGTAAACAATTTTGAAGATATGAGCATATTGGCCTTTATTCCAGCTGTCATCATAGGAATCATAGGAGGACTTCTTGGATCTGCATTTGTCTTCTTGAATATAAACCTAAATAAATTTCGTCGCAAAATGTTTGGAAAGATCAAAAATGTGTATATCAAAAAGTTTTGTCAGCTGTTGGAAGTGCAGATAATTCTGGTAGGTCATGTTGATACAAGTGAATCTTTCCATGTTCTAATTCTACTCTTTCAGAAGCAGCATCATTGAAAGCCAGAATCGCATGAGTCAGCTTTGGATGTAAAGACAGTTTTTTTGCAAGATCTACTCATACTTACAACAACAGTCACTTATTGGGGCCAGCTTAGAGCTGGCAATTTACCTAACATTCACACCTTTGGAAACCATCAAAAAACCCACAGCAGAACGTGTAATCTTCACACAGACAATGGCTGAAATAGAAGCTAGACTCAGGCCTTTGGAGCTTGAAAATAGCAGTGCCAAACAATTACACAAACATTAATTTGCTTAGCAGATGCTTTTATCCAAAAATGCTTACAAAAGAGGTCAACACAATCGAGTAAACATCAGTCTGATAGATTATTTGTGAAAAAAATATTATAGGACAGGGCACCAAAATTAATCATTACAAGTGAAGGTCTCTGAACAATATACAAGTTAATTACAATTTCTAGGTTACAAAACTCGGTATCAGTTAGAGAGAAATTCACCAAATAAGAGAGTGTTCAAACACTTCTTAAACACATTGAGGGAGTCAGAATTTCAAATGGAGGAAGGCAGTTCTTTCCATCATCCAGGAGCTGCACATGAAAAGAGTCTAAAATGAGATTTGATACCACGCAGAGAAAGCAGCACCGGGTTCAATTAATCTGTGGACGTGAGTGGCCTTAAATAACTTCATTAGTAAGAACAATTTAATTCTTTTAAATGTAAAGTTTGCCAAATGACATGTTTAGAATTATAAATAATCCCAATATAAATACATTTTACGTGAACCTAGTGTTGGTCATTCCATTCATTTTTATGTACATATAAAATTGGGCTTATTACATAACCTTATATGTTTCCTCTGTCATCTATCAACAAGAAAAAAATAACATTGCCAACTTTGCTTTTTTTGTAAACTGGTGTTGTACTGCATTTCATGTTCCGCTTTAGAAATGTACAGTTATACGCAGTATATTCTGTTTTGGATTATTTTTTGACTGTCCTCAATTTCCTTAATTGCATGCTAAAGAAATGACATGTATCGTGATAATTTTTAAAAAAACTCACAGCACCCTTTTCTGCCAATTCTCCCTAAGCTACTTTAATGAAAACAACAATACATAAAAATATATTGAATGAAATATTGATTTTTAACAATTACTGAAATTCCTAATTTCAACAGATATTGATAACTGTGTCTGATTTGCCCTATTAAAACCACCAGTTTAAATCTAATCTGTTTTTGTGCTGAATACATGGAGTACTTTCAATTAATATCAGTCAGTTTGACTGATGTGTTTCATGCTTGTGCAAACTAAAACTGATTACTGATTTGAAACAGACAATACTTCAGAAAGCTTGCAATTGCCCTTGAATGACATCTTTGTTTAAATTAGGATGTGTTTGTAATTTAATATGATGAATGTTTACCACACAGTAAACCCGTAATGCCAGCTTTGACAAACACCCAAAGCCATTATAACTTATTTTAATGAATTCTGTTGTCTTTGTTGTGGTTAGCCCTGGTGCCTCACAACTCCAGTATCCGAGTTCTGATCCCATCTCTGTCACTCTGTGTGCATCTTCCCTCTTTGTCCAAGTGGGTTGATCTGTGAGTCCTCCAGTTGTTCTTTCACATCCCAGTGGTGTGCAAGTTAGATTAACTGGTAACTCTAAATTGTCTCAGTATAAGTGTGCCCTGTGATGGGCTGGTGCTCCAGCCAGAACTGATTCTGCTAGAATAAGCACCAGGATGAAAATAAATGTATATTGCTTTTCTTCTAGACAAATCCAGTGATTTTTGTGTACTCCTCCAATGGTTTAAAATGTTTTTTCAGATTTTTAAAATGTTTAATAAAGTAGTTTTTTTGCAGTTAATAATGTAATTATGTTTTTTTCTTTAGCTGCTGACACTTACTGTTACAATCTATGTGCCAAGTTTCTTTCCGTGCACTTCAGCTGACAATTATGAATTACCTACGTAAGTTTTTCTATTTAATTTGTTTATTTGTTATCTTTATTAAAGTTCCAAGAAAAATACATTCCAATGTCATATTTTTGATTTTTGTTTTGAATTATACTGAAAATATTGAAGCCAACAAATGCATCAGAGCATTTATAAAAAAAGCTATTTCTTTTGTTATTATTGTTTACACTGATTATAATAATGCATACTGTATTCTGATTTTATTTCAGTTTAATAAATGAATCCATGCAGGTCAACACATCTGATGTGATTATAGACAAGAATGCATTTTACCTATTCAATTGTCCAAAAGGGCTTTCATGGAAAGGACCAAATGAAGTAATATATTCTAACAGAACTATAAATCAAGGTAAAAAACAATATATATGATTCTTAATAAAACTACAATATATGTGATTCCTAATATACTGTAAATCAAAGTTTCTATGAATAGTAGAAGAAAGTTAACTGAAACTCTGACAAATATCATATAGGGAAATGGGGAGGACATGTTAGTTCAGTATTAAAGACTCTAAATGTTATGTACACAGGATGTGTAGTTGTACATACTGCACTGTATATATTCAAACATTTTTTAAACCTCTTCTCTAAGACACTGAACTATATTTCATAAGGTAGGCAATTCCGCACCACTGATTCATTATGCAACCTGGAGCAAGTCAGTTAACCCGCTGTCAGGCTCCAGATATTAAAATATCTACAATATGAATATATTCAGCCTCAGACACTCAAAAAGGTTTGAGATAGCTGCCCATATATTATACCTGGCTGCAAAGGTTTAACTTAGCACTGAAGTGCACAGGTCGAGTTCTCAAGCTGAACTAATTTTTTAAGACAAAATGGCGTCTTTATAGACCAGATCCCAGAAGTGATGTCATATTCGATGAGTGATGTTTCAAGATGGTGCCAGAACTCGAAGTGGCATCTTTTGTGGTGCTGAAACCGGAAGTAACGTGTTTGGGGCCGCCAGAAGTGACGTCTTTGAAGAAACATCAGGCAGGTTTTCCCGTATTTGGTCTGCAGAGAGAACAGTGGAAGGTTTAGCACACCCCGCCACCCCCTGGCCTGGCATGGAATTACCTTCTTTTGGTCCACTCACCTTCCTCCTATTTGCATGTGTGTGACAACAGTATAGAAATTGCATATATTTTAAAATCTTCATGCAGCTTATAAACTGTACAAAGGCCTGAAACATATATAAACTAAATCACAAGCTCCTAATTTATAGATGCTAAAAATTATTACTTAGTACCTATTCTATAAAAAGCATGTTTATTTAAATGCTGCCAAAAAAGAATGTACCTTAGTAAAGTGAAAATTAAAAAATATACTTTGCTATAATTAAGCTATTAAAATAAAAATAAATATGAAAACATCTGTCCAAATGATAGAGGGCCGATGTGGTTAACTGTGCAGAACAACACACACAGATTTAAATAAAATCTTGAGCATGACAAATTTAATTTTAAATTATTACAATAAAGTATGGGTGGCACGGTGGCGCAGTGGGTAGCGCCTCGCAGTTAGGAGACCCGGGTTCGCTTACCGTGTCCTCCCTTCGTGGAGTTTGCATGTTTTCCCCGTGTCTGCGTGGGTTTCCTCTGGGTAGTCCGGTTTCCTCCCACAGTACAAAGACATGCAGGTTAGGTGCATTGGCGATTCTAAATCGTCCCTAGTGTGTGCTTGGTGTGTGGGTGTGTGTGTGTGCGCCCAGCGGTGGGCTGGCGCCTTGCCCGGGGTTTGTTTCCTGCCTTGCGCCCTGTGTTTGCTGGGATTGGCTCCAGCAGACCCCCATAACCCTGTAGTTAGGATATAGCGGGTTGGATAATGGATGGATGGACAATAAAGTATACAACAAATAATGGATTCCGAAAAACCTAGGGCCAATTTATTTACCAGTTTACCAATGAAACTTTCACATTAAAGGTTTACATTAAATAACATCACATTCTAGGCCTGGGTTGTGGGGCAGCTGGAGTCTGTCCTAGCAGCCATTGAACACAGGGCAGGAACAACACTGATACATGGCACCAGTCTACCACATGGTGACCACACACACACACACACACACACACACACATGCAAATGCATGGTAGGGCATATTTTGCATAGCTTTGGACTGTAGGAGGAAACCCACTCAGATACTGAGAGAACATGCAAATTCCATGCGTAGAACACTTAGAATGTAGTCTGCACCACCATGCTGCCCCATTCACAAGCCCCATTAATCCATTTCAGGGTCATTGATGGCAAGAGCCTTTGGCTGAATAGGATGGCAGTCCTCAACACAGCACACTCATGCACACACTTCTCAACCACATTCTCAGAGGACCGATCAGAAATTTACCCATCAAGCATGAATTTGGGATGTTGGAGAAACATGAAGTGATGAAGTCTGGGATTCAAGCCTTATATTTTAGGGCTGTAAACATCACAACAGTGTTGAAAAGAAAAAGCCATTCAGTCCAACAATGCTTGATGACCAAAAACCAATGCTAACCAATTGGCTACCATGCCACCCACTTTTCATTACAATTATTATTACTGGTATTGAAGCTGTTAATTAGTCATTTAGTTTATTTAGTTTTATTTGGCAATTGTTCTTATGAATTTTTATGTAATCTCTAAAATAATTTTTTGTTTTCATTTATTCATAGTTGCAACCCTTCTGGTGGAAAATGGCAGAAATGGCATTACTTATCTGTTTAACAGAGATTTTCCTGAGCTCTTTGGCTACCCAGCTCTTTTCATTGGACTAGCTTCCTATTTCTTCTTCTCTTGTTGGGCAGCTGGCTCTGCTTTAGCAGGTGGTCTTGTAGTGCCCATGTTGTAAGTATAAAATCACGTCCTTTGTTCATGGAGCATTTTAATTTATATTTCATACCTCTTGTAGTCTCAAACAGAAATTTTCTACAAAAGATGGACTTTAAAAAAACTAAAGTGTATTACTTCTTTGATTGTGAAACTTTTTGTTTTTGTTTAAACTTTTAACTGCATGCTAAATAAATTACATGTGTTGTGATAGTTTTTAAAAAAGTCACAGCACCCTGCTCTGCTATTTTTTGCTGTGAGGTAACTAATAAAATTAAGTCAACATTCCATGCTAAACTGAAATTTTAACCTTCCTTTCCAAATTAAACAAATGAAAATAATGGAAAAACAAAGCCATACAAAAACAGAAACAACTGAGAACATTAACAGTCCTTCAGTTACTTTTGCATCACCTCTTACAGTAACTATTGCTTGATACTTGAGCCTCTGAAGGTGTAGATGCAGGATGTTATCTCACTCCTGCTTAAGGGCCTAATGAAGTTGTGATTCATTGGCAGGTGGAAGGTCCCGTCTCTGGAATTTTTGTTCCAGGGCATCCCAAAAATACTGTGTGGTGTTCATGTGGTAGATATTAACATCTTAATTAAAGAAAGAAACTTATCCTCTACCAGAACCAGTTTGATAAAACCTTTTTCAGTCAGTAATCAAGCAGGAGAAAGCTTGTCCATCTGTGTTATTTATTCACCATTGCAGCACCATGCTGAAGAGGAAGCATCCATCGCAGTAGTCTGTTACAGTATGGTCAGAATGATCAAAAAGTACAGGGTCAGGTTTATATTTATAGATGACTAATTATGCATAACCATGCTGAGTTAATGCTTACATATCATACTTTCATTGGTTAAAAGACATGAGATGCTTTAGCATAAAACACAACCAGCCTAAAATAAAAGTAGTTCTCTATTATATCCTTTTTCTTCAGTATCTCTTGAATCCAGCTCAAATTCTTTTATGAAAACTGTATATGTACCAATTAGAAAATCTTACAAGGTGCATGAAAGAAAATTACATCAGTCAATTTCTTGAACCATCCGCCTGGAACATTCTGCTTCTTCTACTTAACCATTTCAGAAGTCTCTTCATGACATTTCTAATACAAATGCTTATATGTTTCAAAACTTACATAATCAACTAGTATTACTTCTGAATTATTCTCTCACATTAAAAACGGGAGAAAAGCAGCACCTGCATGCCAGCATTTCTCAAGACAATGGTTACCGCAGAAGATGTGTGATTGGCATTGCCCTCCTGTAGATTCAGTTAGATACACTTTGAATTAAGGCCTATTTGTAATAGAACAGATCGGCCATTGTTTCACATGTCTCTCCCTGAGCAAAAGGACATGTAATGAGCCTTTATATGTTTGGCAAGCTGAACTGCTGTTCGTTGGGCTAAAGAATGGCAACTCAAGCTTCAGTATACCTGGGTTGGGTTTCTTTTTTCATTGGTATACATATATACACACACACGGGTCTGCTTGTTTCTGATTTTACGTTTTCCATCAAAATCCCTGTTTAGTGTCATCTGCAGTCTTAACCATCTTGAGACTTATCTTTGAGGGCCCCATTAATAACAAAATGTTCTTCTTCGTCTTCTTTTTCTTCTTCATCTTCTTCCATATCTTCCTACCCTCTGCATCTTGCACTGTCACAACCACCACCTGTATGTCCTCTCTCATCACATTCATAAACTTTCTCTTAGACCTTCTTCTTTTCCTATTACCTGGTAGCTAAATCCTTAACATCATTCTTCCAACATACCCAGCATCTCTCCTCTGCACATGTCCAAACCAATACAAACTCACCTTTCTGACTTTGTCTCCCAACCGTAAAACATGAGCTGACCCTCTAATATACTCATTTCTAATCCTGTCCATCCTTGTCACACCCAATGCAAATCTTAACATCTTTAACTCTACCACCTCCAGCTCTGTGTCTTGTCTTTCCATTAGTACCATTGCCTCCAACCCATATAACATAGCCAGTCTCATTACCATTTTGTCAACCTTCCCTTTCACTCTTGTTGGTACCTGTCTGTCACAAATCACTCCTGACACTCTTTTCCAGCTGCTCAACCCTGCCTGCACTCTCTTCTTCACCTCCCTTCCACACACTCCATAACTCTGCACTGTTGATCCCAAGCATTTAAACTCATCCACATTCACCGATTCTACTCCCTGAATCCTCACCATTCCTCTGACCTTCCTTTCATTCACACACATGTATTCTGTCATGGTCCTACTGACCTTCATTCCCCTCTCGCTCTCAAGGGCAAATCTCCCCCTTTCCAGCATCTCCTCAACCTGCTCCCTACTCTCATTACAGATAACGATGTCACCTTCAAACATCATAGTCCAAGGGGACTAATGTCTAATCTCGTCTGTCAACCTGTCCATCACCGTTGCAAATAAGAAAGGCATCCCACCTCCACCTTGAATGCATCTGTCACTTCTACTGCAGACCTCACCACTATCACATTTCCCTCGTACATATCCTGTACAACTCTTACATACTTCTCTGCCACTCCTGACTTCCTCATACAAACCCACAACTCCTCACTAGGCATCCTGTTATATGCTTTCTCACAAAGACACAATGCAACTCCTTTATATTTCTCCATCAACACCTTCAGAGCGAACATTGCATTTATAGTGCTCTTTCCTGGCCTGAAACCATATTTCTGCTCACTACTCATCACCTCCCTTCTTAACCCTAGTTTCCGCTAGTACTTCCCATAACTTCATACTGTGGCTATTCAATTTTATCCCTTGTTGTTGCTACTAAAGCTCTGCTCCCTTATTCTTAAAAATTGGTACTAGTACACTGCTTCTCCACTCCTCAGATATCCTCTAACTTTCCAAGATTGCATTAAACAATCTGGTTAAAAACTTTACTGTCATCTCTCCTAAATACCTCCATGATTCCACAGTTTCGTCATCTGGACCAACAGCCTTCCAATTCTTCATCCTTTTCATAGCTGTCCTTACTTCCTCCTTGCGAATCCATTGCACTTCCTGATTGATTATCTCCACATCATACAACCTTCTCTCTGGCTCATTCTTTTCATTCATCAACCTCTCAAAGTATTCTTTCCATCTATTCAACACACTCTCCTCACTTGTCAGTATGTTTCCATCATTATCCTTTATCACCCTAACCTGCTGCTCCTCTTTTCCAGCTCTATCCCTCTGCCTAGCAAATTGGTACAGGTCCTTTTGTCCCAACATAGTACCCAACTGTCTTTAATTTCCAGCTTCATAATCATCACTCTGTCTGACAATCTTTCACCTTCAAAACACTCTTGACATACTAATCCTTCAGTATAACCCTCACCCCATTTCTACTCTTATCTACACCATGGAAGAATAATGTGAACCTGCATCCGATAAACCCGGCCTTCTTTTCCTTCCGTCTAGTCTCTTGCATGCACAATGTATCAACTTTCCTCATGTTTATCATATCGGCTAACTCTCTCCATTTACCAGTCATACTGCCAATATTCAAAGTTCCTACACTCACGTCCACTTTCCTACCCTTCTTCTTTTCCTTCTGCCATTGGACACACCTTCCCCCTTTTCTTCTCCTTTAGCCAACAGTAGCCCAGTTTCCCCCAGCACCCTGTTGGCTAACAGTACTGGTGCTTCGACCATTCCTATAGGGGAATCTGTATTGTTGTCTGCATATTGATCTGGCAAAATTTTAAACCTGATGCCCTTCCTGACTTAACCCTCCCCATTTATCCAGGCTTGGGACTAGTACAAAAAAACACGCTGGCTTGTGCATCCCCCTGTGGTTGGGGTGGGAGTAGGGAATTAAAATTGTATCAGAATCTGCCAAAATCTAATTTGGAAAACAATTCATCCCACTATAATCCTTTGCTTTCTTCTATTTTCTGCCAATTTTGTACCCATCTACATCTACAGTGCACCTTTAACTCCCATTTCCCATCTGAGACCTTAACAAGGGTTTTTGAAAATCAAGATAAATAATATAATATGCTAACTTACCTGTAACATATTTAAGGATTTTTATTTATAAATACTACAGCAATATTGCTTCTATCATTTAGCAATGTTAAAGTTTGCAGTTTTGTTTTTTTTGTCATAGATACACTGGAGCACTTTATGGAAGAATTGTTGGGTTGTCAACGATTTCTATTTTTGGAATACCAACAGATAGATATGGAGCTTGGATTAATCCTGGGTTGTTTGCAACAATTGGAGCAGCCTCATACATGAGTGGTGTGACGCGCATCACAATTTCACTCACTGTTCTAATGGTAATGTTGCATGGCACCTGCTTTGCCTCATACACACAGATCTTTTTTATTCCCAGAAAATAAGAAGTGATAGCAATAATAATAGCTCATTAACATAAATGTCTAACTTGCACAACCTGAATGCAGAAATCTAAGTTAATGTTGCCTTAATAAACAATTAAAAGAATACAATAGACAACTTTCAATTTTCCTTGGAACAAGGGTTTTCTTAAATATAATGCATATGCAATAGTGGATAGCCCTGGGGCTGGAAGAGAATTGTACCATATTAGCCATTGTGGATGCAATGAGAAGTCAAGCAAAATGACAACGTTTATTGGCTAACTAAAAAGATTGCAATATGTGAGCTTTCAAGGCCTGAAGATTGGGCCTGAGTTTCCTTGAGAGCTCCCATATTGTAAAATTTATAGTTAGCCAATAAAAGGTGTCATTTTGCTTGACTTCTCATACTGTTAGCAGTAGAGTGTTGTACCGTGTTAGACACAGATAGATACAGGAGAAAGTAGGGTGAAATGACACCTTTTATTGGCTAACTAAATAGATTACAAATGCAAGCTTTCGAGGCAGCTAAGGCCCCTTCATATATTGGCTAACTAAATAGATTACAAATGCAAGCTTTTGAGGCAGCTAAGGTCCCTTCATCAGGATAGGTGTAACAAAGAAATTGAAAAATACTCCAGCTTATATTGGGACAGCAAATTGATTTTTTTGTTTCATCTTAACAACCTTTTTGTTCAAATGCTAGCAAAATGAATGAACCTTAGTTGAATTAAACCTGAAAGAAGAGAACAATGAACTAATAAAATATAGAGATAAGATAACCATCACAAGAGAAAGTCCGAAACTCTATGTGTGGCTCAGCAGCAAGTGGCACATCTCCCTGCCTACAGAACAAGTGTGGCACCTGTGCACATATGTACACGACAGATCAGGTAGTTATACCACATTGCCAGCAGGAGCATAAAATAAAGGGTTTATTCACATTCAAATCTGCTAATGTGGTCTACCTAATCATGTGCATAATGTGCCCCAACACTGGACTGTATGTAAAGGAAACTGGTCAGACACTACACCAGCGAATGAACTCACATAGATTTCATATCAATCAAACAGTAATGGCCACAGCATAAAGGATCTGAGGGTCACTGTGTTTATGGGTAATTCAAGACCCAACAGGAGTGGAGAGAATGGGAATACAAACTTATGCTTAAATTCAATACTCTATAAATGGTCTGAATAGAGACAAGAGTTTTATGACCAGATATGTGGACTAACAGCTGACTACATCAGAGGCCTAACTTACAGACAATGCACTTCAAAAAAACCTTACAGGACTTTCTTTAGTGATGGTTATCTTATCTCTGCGTTTTATTAGTTCATTGTTTTCTTCTTTCAGGGTTAATTCATCTAAGGTTTATTCATTTTGCTAACATTTGAACAAAAAGGTTGTTGAGGTGAAAGAAAAAAAAATCACATTGCTGTCCCAATATAAGCTGGAGTATTTTTCAGTTTCTTTATACACCTATCCTGATGAAGGGGCCTTAGCTGCCTCAAAAGCTTGCATTTGTAATCTATTTAGTTAGCCAATAAAGGTGTCATTTCACCCTACTTCCTTCTCATACTATTAGTGAAACAGCCTAAGATAAAGTGTAGTCTTTTGCAAATATTTACCTACTGTTACAGCTCATTACCATTATTGTCACTCTTTGTGAAGGACTTCTGCAAATGTTTACTCAAGTTAATGTACATTGGATTTATTGTCACTTTTGTGAAGGATGGATAAAAATTTACTGTATCTCTTAAATGCAGTAATAACAAACAAATTAGATGGGTGGTGATCCAACATAGGGATCGTCGTGTCAGAAAGCACTTAACGGTGTGCCCACTGATGCCACTGGACTGAAATGATAAATTCATACTTTGAGTGCAGGCTTTGCAAGGCAAATATTACAGTCATCTAGAAGTTAAACAAAACAAATATGATAAGCAATGACACATCCATCATGTAAATGTATTTGTATATATAGGTTTTGTGTGTTTATATAGAGTCTGTGCCACTCTAACCCAGATAAAGGTGCCCATAAATCCAGAACTTTGGAAATAGTAAAGATCATATTCAGGAAATAAAAGGGATCCAAAAACAACAAAAAAAAGATAAAACTAACCCTAACTGCTCCACTAGTCCTCCTGCTACAGGTTTAAGTCCATCTCTGCCTTGTCCAAAATCACTGTGATACAAGCACAATTACTACAGTCTTTCTTCTGCTGTTTCTCCAATTTCCCTCCCACTCAAGCCTTTGTCCCCAAATACCTCTTCATAAGAACATAAGACATTTGAAGAACAACAGACCATTTACTCCATCAAGTTCATTTTTTAGCTAATAGCTGAGCTGTCCCTATATCTCCATCCCATCCCATATGTCTCTCATTTTCTATTATCTTTCTCTTATTTTGTTGTCTATGGAGTAATTATACTGTATCTTGGGCTCCTTTCCAAAATACAGTATATGTCCATTTATCCACGCTAGCACTTGGAATACCTGTGCAATAACATAATATGTTCAAACTCATTCAGTGTAATTCAGGTTAATGGTAGGCTGGTGGCAATTCTGACAGCACCAGTGCTACTCAGGAACCAGTAATGGACAAGGTGCCATTATGATCCAATCATGCACATTTCTACACTCAAACTCACACCAGGCCATTTAGGATCTCCGATTAACATATCTTGCATGTTTATTATGCAGAATGGAAACCACATTACCTGGGGAAAAGTCTTCTCATTCACAAGGTGAATATGAGAACTACTTACAGACAGCAACCAGGCACAGAAAACAAATGCAGGATGATCTGTCCTCGAGGAAGCACTGCTAACTAACCACTACACCTCCATGCTGCTTACAGATATACATGTACACAGGGAAGGAACAGATCCAGGTTTAAAGAGTGCCTGTCCAATAGAGGACACGGCATGGTCTCAGGTTGGGAATAAAGATTGCGTTGACCATTTACTGTAAGGCCACCTAGTCTGGGGCAAGACCCAAAGTGGCCACTTGGGTGGCAAGTGGATGACCTAGCTCTCCTATAAGACAAGGGTCTTTATAGTTAGGCACCCTTATTTGTTTACCTACTGTTTTTGCTACAATGCTGCATAGTTTTAACTTTAATGTATTGTGTTAAGTTATTTAATATATTACATCCATCCATCCATTATCCTTCCCGCTATATCCTAACTACAGGGTCACGGGGGTCTGCTGGAGCCAATCCCAGCCAACACAGGGCACAAGGCAGGAAACAAACCCCGGGCAGGGCGCCAGCCCACCGCAGTTATTTAATATATTATATATTAAGGAACCTTCTGATTTGGACAAACATGGAACCTTCTTTAAGCAGAGTTGAATCTCTTTTATTGCCAAAAGAGTCCAGTAGCCATTTTATGTCTTAATCGGATTGTTTTCCATTCTGGGATGCCTTTAGCTGCTTCTTAAGCAGATTTCAGTCTCTTTCAGTGAAGTATGGCATACTGCCATTTTTTTCAGATTTTCACTGCTGAGGTGTGTCCAAGATGATGTACTTCTGGGTTTAAGCTGTGAAGAGCATAACAGGCCCTGAGGCACCATGAGTTCTCAACACCCTTTGGTTCTCCTGGTGCTCCCAGCACATTTGGAAAAGGAGACTAATAGAAATGTAACAAGGATCAGATACCTTCAATGTGCAGTTTTTGTGTTAGATTCTTATCTACACTGTATTGCCGATGTGTTTGGGGATATGTTAGTGTGTGCCCTACAACAGATAAATCAAAGAGAACCTGTCACAAGGAGAGCATCCTCCGCTTCAATTATGATACCAACTAAAGGTCACTGTAGAAACAAATACATGTGTACTGTCAAGGCAAATAGTTAATAACAAAGTTTGCTATGGTTGATCACATTTCCTCAAATCAAGCAAAAGTAAGATGATATTTACAAAACCAAGAAAATAAGTTGCAATATTAGCACAGAAGATCACTGTCAATTATGAAGGACCCCAGCCATTCTGCAATGGTACTTCTCTTTTCTTCCTTGCAGTAAGCAGGTCAGGCCCTTCACCACAAAAGAAAAAAACTTTTATCCTAATGCTAACATGCATTAATACTACAATATCAGTGCTGCCACTCACCAGTTGTTTTTTGATTCCTATCTTACAATGTCACTTTTCTTTATTCTGTATCCAATATATTGATTATAGGAAATATTGTTGTGTGTTGCATTGATTGCTGTGTGCTGTTGTTGTTGTTCATCAAAACAACAACAGAACCCATCCATGTTTTTCTCTTTTAATTGTGTTGTTCACTGTCTGAATATCAGAAATGCTAAATTATTAATGTCTGATGGTGGAAGTCTAGGTCTGTTGGGTGGCATTCAAGAAAAAATGGCACTCTTTACTATGTGTACACAATAAAGAGCTTCTTTGAACTTGTACTTGCTAAAGGCCTTAGTAGCCTAGTGACACAAGGCTTTAAAGTGTACTCCCCACCTAGTAAGTATTTCCAGGATTTTAAAAGACTACTTATTAGAAGAGTGCTTTGAATTATAGGAAGATAGCAGAAGAATGAATTTCCTGGTTGGAGAAAGAAAGCAGCTAAAGGAAGAAGGAGAGGGAATTAGGAGACTCTGAGTGGCGTAACATTAAGTATGCTACCCTGTTTTTAGTAGTGAAGTTTGGCACATGATATCTGGGCCTAGTAAATTTTTATTTTTTATTAAGTGTGTGATTTCTGAAATTGAATATATAAGTACTTGACAATAAAGTATAAATGTACAGAATATGCATGGCTGGCATTACACTAATTCCATTTTTTCTTTACATTAAACAGATTGAGGTCACAAATGATGTTCAAGCACTTCTACCAATTACTGTGGCAGTTATGGTTGCCCAAAGGGTTGGAGACATGCTGACACAACCTTTTTATTCAGCAGCTCTTGAACTGAAGTGTGTCCCTATTCTTCCTGAGGACCCAAAAGTGAAAATCAATAAAAACGAGTAAGTCGTACTTTGCAAGTTACTTTGTAAAATACTGCTAAAGACTGAAGAACCAGCTTGTTTGATTACAGAAGTGCTATGATGTCTCACTACCAATGTATTGTACAAAAGGACCACATTTTATTCAAAACTGTTTACCAAATAAAGCTAAAAAACATTTTCTTAATGTCTTCAACAATAAGGACAGGTAAATCTGAAGTACCTCCATTTCAGCATGTGCTGTCTGTTAACTTTAATATTGTAACTGATTGCAGATGTTATGCTGTTTCAGTATGATCTGAGTATGGGTGACCATTTAATGAGAGTCCCCTGGCACTGCTGGAAGAGGCTCCAGCCACAGCAGCCCTAAGCCTGGATCATAAATGGATGGATGGAAAAACAAAAATAATTTTGATATGCGGTAAAACAAGGAAGTCAACACATTTTTCAGCATCTTCTTCTTTATTTATTTTTCCCTAGTTTAAATCTGGAACTATTCACTGCTGGGAATATCATGAAACGTAATCCAAGAACAGTTCATCTCAGGGAATCTGTTGTTTGTTTAGCAAGACTTCTGCAGGACACTCAACACAGTGCATTCCCTGTTATCCATAAACCTGACCAAGATCACCATGAAGTCTTTGTAGGAACAATAACTAGGTAAGGTATATTTTAGATTAATCACTTACACCTTTACTATAAAAGTTTGGAATGTTCCTCTTTTTTTGAAACACAAATGTAGAACTGTAATACTTTGTACCTTTGCATTGTAAAAGTTGGTTATAATCACCTAATAACCATTAAAGTTTGTATTATTAGACATATGCATCATTCTTCCTCAAACTTAATTGTATAATGTTGATAAAATGAAATCATAATTGCAAAGTACTTTCATACTTACAAATGAAGTATGGTACAAGGTCATTAAATAGATGTCTGAGTGTTTGATCTTTTCTTAAAAGATTTCAACATGTCATAAGAACTTTTTTATAAGAATAGGCCAAATATAGTTTGTCAAATCTTTTTCACCTAAAGTTATCAAAACGTCATCAGGCTGAATATCTTAACAGGTTCTGATGTGACCACATGCAGTATCTGTATCTTTAAAAGCAGTGCCATTACTATGGCACTCCCTGATTGGTCCAGTGCAAAGTAAGAGTGGCCAGTGAACAAAAGGGAGACAACATCCTAAACAAAAATAAATAAATAAATAATGGAAGACATTCTGCTGCTTTCTATTTCCAAAACACTCTCACCTGCACTCTGCAACACTATGTTAGAAACAGAGAGTACAGAGAATGAGTGAAATGATGGCCATCCCCACATTTTTAAAAAAGTATGAGGAGAGATCCTGGCCTTATTGCTTTACAGCACTGCCCTGACAAGAAGGAGCGACTAGAAGAAAGATCTTGCACAGCCCTTGAAAAGCTGCTAGTAATGTGCCCACAAATAGACTTATCAGAGTGTGACATTAAATGTTAGCATCTTCTTAACATTGTGCAAAAAGGATAGCTGAGTTTTTATTCTGTTTATTTCTGTTCTGTTCTGTTCATTTATATAATGACTAGCTGTGCCCCGCGGTTCTGCCCACATATTAGTGTAAAAGGACTGTGAGAAGGGCCCCGTCCAGATCCCCACTCCTGACGTCTCTATCTCGGATTGACGCGAATATCGCTCCTACAAGTGAACTATGATTCTTAGCGTGATGAGAGTCGCAAAATCAACTGGAATGTTCAAGCAAATTATAGAAGAAAAACCCAATCTAAATCGATTAAGTAGTTATCTCGTTTGCTAACTAAGCAGATGTAAGTTATGCCCCGAGGCTGGTGTGTCAGTGTCCCCTCGGCACACGGTGTGTCTCTTAGATTTGCACAAATAAATCAGTACCACAAGCGAACTATGATACATAGCGCAATGAAAGAAGCTGCAAAATCAACCGGAATGTTCAAGCAAATTATAGAAAAAAAAAAACGACCTAATCCATTAAGTAGTTTTCTCGTGAAAGCGGACATACATACATACATACATACATACATACGTACATAAAGACAGGCAGACAGACATACATTGGATTTTATACAGAAAGAGATTTAAATCCATTTAAATCCAAAACATTTTTCTATGCCTAGGTAGCTTCAAGCACTATAAGGCACCAATGCCACTCAAAATTGAGACAAATTGTCTATTTACATTATGTAACAGATTTTCTTTTTTAACCAGAATTAGCAAAAAGAGTTTCTCTGTGGAATTAGAACATTCTTTCTTTTTCTGTTTTGGCTTTTCTCTCACATTGCAAAGTTGTGTGTTAGGTTAATTGGACACACAGAACTTGTCTAGTGTGTGTGAACATAGCTGTGTACATGAATGTGTCAAGCAGTGGACTGGCCCCATATCCAATGTTGGCTCCCAGCTTGTGCGTGATGCTAAAGGGATAGGCTCTGATATTCCCAGCCTTGAGTTGAATTATGCTGGCCTGAAAATGGATGGATAGATACAGATACAGGATAAATGGATTTCCTAAAGTATTACTCATGAAAAAGGGTGTTTAAAATGCATATAGGATTCCATAAAGAATTCAGACTATCAGCTTGGTTATGCAGGTACAGTACTTGAATTTAAAGAAACATTAAAATGCATTTGTTTTGTCATTAACATTAGAAAAAAAAACTAAAGAAAATGCATAAAGAAAAATGGAATTGTACATTGTAATAACAAAAATTAAATACTGATATTGGAAACAGAAAATATAGTAATATATAATATATTTAACATTTATTCTATCAAGTAGCCTATGACATTTAATTGGGCCCATGTTAATGTATGTCAATCAAAGCTCCTCTAGTGCTACTAGGCAGTAAAATATAGGAATTCCAAATGCTGAAATTATAGATATTTAATGCTACAGCTCCATCAATCACAAAGTGTAACCTGAGTAACCTGATGCTATGACCATGAGCTATGACTCTTACTCCACATTTGAAAATGCATCTTTTCTGTTAGTTTTAGGCTTTAGCCAAAAATTAATCATGTTTAAAACTCTCTCTAATGTATATAAATTGGAAAATGCCAGATCTTGCATTGTAGTGAGAATGGGGAAGACTAAGCTTTTTGAAAATGCCGACACATGGTCGTCAAGTGATAAGGCCTCAGTTTTGTCTTCTGTGGGGATGTTTCTTTACTAGCTTCTCTTTAGTAGCTGACATTATTACTTGTAAACACATAAAACATATATATTTTGGCAGGACTTCCTCTCTATATTTTCCAAGTATTTTGCAGCCTTGTACTCATTCGAAACCTTTAAAAGCAGTTGCACTTCATCGTTTGTCCTCACAAAGAAGTCTAGTTTATTTTTTCTTTGTTCTGTTAGCATTTCAATTTATTACAGGATTTCTACATAAAGTATGCTCTTGGCTAATAAGCTGCAGATGTCCATAAAGAAATATTTACACATTTTCAGCATTTCAGAGTGGATAAAAAGTAACTGAAAATGGTAGTGTGGACAGAAAACTTGTAAATGAAAATGCTATCAAATGTATCCACGTTAGTGTGGACTAAGCCTGAGATGTGGCTTTGGCTTGTATCACTTGACAGCCACAGTTAGTTAGTTTATCTAAGAGATACTTGAGGATTATTGAGACAACCATATTTCAGAGACACCCCATTAATTTGATTAGTGCAGAAATTCTCAAACTGGGGTCCACAGCACGTAACAAGGGGACCCTCCAAAAATCTAGAACTATTAATTTTTTATAAGAAAGCAGAAGAAGAGTTTTATTGTATGTTAAAAATGTTTTGGCAAAGTCCAAAGTGAGCTGGAGAAAACAGCAATTTAATGAATAAGCTCCAAAGCCATTGAGCTGGACTGAAATTTTGTGAAATTGTAGCAATTGCAATCACGTCTCATTTGTCCAGTTATGCTGAGAAATGGGAATCTGAATAAGATTTGTTTCACACAAATATTCAATGGCTGTCTTGAAGAAAGGCATGTGACCACATTTAAAAAATTTGGAAATATTTAATTCATTTTTATATGGGACAGACGAGAGCTGACAGTACATTTTCAGACCAAGAGTGGCCCACCAAGTTCAGGGCAAATATGCTTCAATATTTTTGTTAGTGGCATGGTCAACACATTTATGATTATGTCATTGTGGAAAACATGAATTTGGTGAATGTCACATTCACTGCGCAAATTTCAGCACTGCATGCCTATTTTTGGATTTATTTCAAGGAATTAACAGAGAAGAGTGGAGATGGGTCTGTTACCCATTTAAGGCTGAAGATCAACTGACAGAACCTCCTTGCAATAGGATACTGAAAATCTAAATTATGGAGCAAGGATTGCAGGAGTTCTGGCCAGAGCCAGAACTCCTGCTTTACCTCCTTGTAAATCATTGCCTTTCCTCATAACATATTTCTGTGAGACAGCACTCTTTGTTATGGTAGCAATTAAGAATGAAGTGTCAGGCCAGACTGATAACTGAAAATGACAAGAGAGTTTGAATTTCATCCATTAATGCACAGAATCTGTTATGTTTGCTGTGCAAAGCAGGCTCATTCTTCCACTAAAATGTAATTTCCTAAATTGCAGAATGTATTGGTACGCATTTTATGGTTGTGATGATGCTTAGAGCCACTGCCTCCTCTCACTCCTGTCCCCCAGGCAATTCAGCATGTTTCTTGTAAAGATATGTAAAGATAATGAAAATGTAAATAGAATACTTGAATTTTAATTAACTTACCACTGTTTTAATTATCCATCCATCCCTTTTTCAAGCTGCCGAATCCTAACACAGGGTCGCGGGGGTCTGCTGGAGCCAATCCCAGGGTGCAAGGCAGGAACAAATCCCCAGGCAGGGTGTCAGCCCACCACAGGGCACACACACACACATACACACCCACACAACAAGCACACACTAGGGACAATTTAGGATCGCCAGTGCACCTAACCTGCATGTGTTTGGACTGTGGAAGGAAATCAGAGCACCTGGAGGAAACCTACGCAGACACGAGGAGAACATGCAAACTCTACGCAGGGAGGATCAGGGAAGCGAACCCGGTCTCCTCAAAGGAAAATGTAATATAGAAAAAAAATCAAAAGGAAATTTACATTTTAAGCACTTTTTCTACATTTAAAATGTATACTTTTCTCATAATCAATGTACTTAGAATGATTTTCATTTATTTACTTTGCAGAATGGAGCTTTGCAAGCTGTTACAAAGTGAAAGGATTTTTGAATCAGAAGACTTAAAGAGTGATATCAATCAGCTGAGCTATGAAGAGGTAAAGACAGTCCACTTTTAGTTCACATAAGTAATTCTACTGTACTTAAATTATATTGCTTCAGACATCCAAAGTTTACTTGCTGTTTATGTGGAGTTTGCATGTTCTCTCTGTGTCTGCATATACTTATCGAGGTGCTTCTCCCACAATCCAATGTGGTTTAAAATTGGCCCTATGTAGGTGTGTGTGTGTAAGTGGGCTCTTTGTCGAGGGATGGTCCCTGTTGCTAGGATAGGCTCTGGCTCATTTGTCCCCAAATGGAGTTGCTGTGATTTGCATGCCTTGTCTTATTTGAGTCCACCATGGGGGTTTGTGTTTACTTTCTCTTGGCTTTTTAATTATTATTAATTTTAGAATTATGTCTGCTGATGTCACCATATCACCTTTTTGTTTTTGTGGATGTTGCTATTTTGTACTGTTTTTCCATGGTTACAACCATATTGGTTATGGCAATGGTGTCATGTTGCTGTCGTGTGACTAGTGGTAGTGCTGTGTGTGACATTTTCATCTTAGTGTATAGGAAGCTAAAATAGACATCCACAAAGAATTGCCTATAGGATTTTTTTTCTGACTGTGTTTTGGCTCTGGCTATCAATTTTTCTTTGACCTCTCATGGTTTTTGACTCATGTCTGTTTCTTCTCTGTATTTCAGAGTCTTTTCACACTGACAACATACTCAGTGCACTTCGGGCATTGTCCATAAACAGAATTAAATGGGCTTGAGACTTTTATGTTATGAACTGTACCTGACTTCACTGCTTTAAATAACCCACGTTTGCCACATGCATATTAGCACCAGGAGTCACTGAGAACTAGAAGCAGGACTCAAGACAATACCAATAGTTTGGTTAGAGTTATTTTTCTATTACAAACAAGGACTTTAAAGGAATCATTCATTAAATCAAATTTACTCACATATATGTTTGACTTTGTGAACTTTGAGAACTGGAAAAGAGCTATAAAAACACAAATGTGTTATTATATATTTGCCCTCAAGGCTGATATGAGGTAAATTGCTATTGTGCTAAACATTTTATGCATGATTTTTTTTTCTGATCTCTATTTAATGTTGCACGGGATTCACATTTCTGCTACTGGCTTTGGCTTTCACATACTTCATAAGCAGCATTTTACATTTCCTCTGCAATTAAGTACTGCTGTTACTCCAGCGACAAAGCCTGTATGGTACAAGACAAATGCAAACCATTAAAACAAGATTTTAAAGTTAATGGGAGGTAAATCTTTTTGACAACACATGCCATAACCAATTAGTGCCAGCAATGCCATCACAGCCTTGGTGTAGAGAAGGAACAAACTAGTAAAATTTCACTGTCAGTTTTAGAAACATTCTTTTTGTGCTTTATGTAGGTAGAATAAGAAAGGGAGGAAACAAAAATGACACCATGATTCCTACTAGAAGATGAAGGCTTAATGAGATGATTGTCAAGTGTAATTCAAAAGGCGCTCATTTTCTTAAGCTGATCTTTAGTGCCAATTAGCATGATTTGGTTTTATTGCAGTTTATTTTTACATCTTTATATTCTTTGCAAGTTTTAATTCCACTGATGCAACATGTGAGCTGAAAAAGCTCTGATAAACTTTCACTTTTCACACTGGACTAGATCTGAGTATATACTCATAAAAATGTGGGTTAATACATGTGTTAACACTGTAAAATATGTTAATACCAGTAACGGTGCACTACACGATAACGTGCAGTGAATCCACTTGACTTGAGCATTCCTAGTTTTCATCCTCTTTCTCTGTACGTTTAGCATTCGTTTGCTCAGAGGTTGATGCGCTTGCTGTTTTCTGAGCAGCTCTTCTTTTCTACACCCTAGTGGCCTACTTCTTCACTTCTTTCGTTGGCATCTTTACGCATTAAAACTGATTAAGTCAGTGTTTGTGTTGCAATTATTTAGTATGTTTTCAAGCTATACTGTTGGTATGAGAGCTAAAAAACATCAAGCGACTTTTTTGTGTAAGCAAACAATTTAATCTTAATGTATGATTTTCTCGTTCCAGAAAATGTTGTTTAATTTTGCCATCAGTATATTTTTGTTCTGTCACCTTGGGTTTGCTGTTAAAATAGCAAAAATGGCCTAGCCACAAACTCATATGTATTGAAAAGTTTAAATATGTTCAAAGTTTGCATTGATTTAAATTTATATTTTACATGTCAAAACTGATTATGGATTTTTTGTTTTCAGATCAATACTGAAAAACTCAGCAAGCTTGCTACTACAAATCAAGTCATTAATAAATATATTAGTGACCCTAAATATGAGGATGTTTTCATCAATCTGGTACGTATTATAATCCATAAATGTTAGTGTGATTATGAATGTTAAAGGTGAACATTACTGCACTCTTTTTATTATTTCATTATTAGTATTATTATTAGTTGTTTTAAGCCTCAGGGTTACGTTAGTTTAGTATAACAACCCAATAAAGAAATAGTAAATGACAAAAAAACTGATGTAACAAAAGATCAGTAGATTAACAGAGATATTTGTTGTGCTCCCTGGCAGCATTAAAGTACATAGGGATAAATCGAATGTAAGAGTCTATACCACCCTACTAGCATCCATCCATCCTCTTCCGCTTATCCGAGATTGGGTCGCGGGGGCAGCAGCTTGAGCAGAGATGCCCAGACTTCCCTCTCCCCAGCCACTTCTTCTAACTCTTCCGGGGGAATCCCGAGGCGTTCCCAGGCCAGCCAGGAGACATAGTTCCTCCAGCGTGTCCTGGGTCTTCCCCGGGGCCTCCTCCCGGTTGGACGTGCCCGGAACACCTCGTCAGGGAGGCGTCCAGGAGGCATCCTGATCAGATGTCTGAGCCACCTCATCTGACTCCTCTCGATGCGGAGGAGCAGTGGCTCTACTCTGAACTCCTCCCGGATGACTGAGCTTCTCACCCTATCTTTAAGGGAAAGCCCAAACACCCTGCAGAGGAAACTCATTTCAGCTGCTTGTATTCGTGATCTCGTTCTTTCGGTCACTACCCATAGCTCATGACCATAGGTGAGGGAAGGAACATAGATCGATTGGTACCCTACTAGCATGCAGGCTTATTTTGATCCTCTGCTAGAATCCTAGTCTTGCTTATGTACCTCAATAGGTAAGTGACATGCTATTTTATCTTAAATTATAAAAAATATAAGTCACAGGGGATATGTCCAAAACTGTTTAAAAACATAGCAAGAATTCATTAATGTTATTTTTAGAATAAGCATGCTGGGCCTGTTATTTACCTTCTTATGCTATACATTTTTACATTATATTTATAAATTGAGATGGGATTATTCTGCTTGTGCCTCTCCTCTTTTTTCTCTTTCTCCTCTGTTTGCTTTTGTTCCTTTGTATTTCTGTATTGCTTTTGTTTTCTCTGCATTGATTTTGAAATAAATTGTATCTGTTAAAAAAGGATACCCAGAAAAAACACATCCTCTTTGACTTGCCATGATTATTCAATCTACTCATTGAAAAAAAAACAAAAAACTTTTGATTATATAAAGGCATAAATGACCTTCATTCACTTCCAGAACATGAACTTGTTATAATTTGTGACAATAATAATTCTACCTTTGAAATGTTATCAAAAATAGTTATAGTATATAGTTAATAATATTATGCAATTCACATAAACCAGAGATGACAAAAGGGAGAAAACAAAATTACCACTAACACCAAAAAACTCTCTTGCTCTCTGATAACCCTCCTGTTAACTTCATAAAATAAAAATGCTTTTTTAAATGAAAATGCTTAGATATAACATGAAGTTTCACTGAGCACAAGCAAACAAAGTCCCAAAACAGAATTTTAGCCATAGTAAAAAAAAATGAAGCAAGGGTTCAAAAATCCAGGAAATCAAAAGAAAATCCAAACAAGCACAATAAACCACCAGTCCTAAGCAGATGCAAAATGAACTGCCAGGAACTGTGAGAGACCCTCCAGATTTATAGTTCCTGGCGGTGACTGTCAGGTGGCCCCACCCCTTGGGGGACAACTCACAAAACATGTGGAACATAACATTGACATTAAAGTATAAACATAATTAAAAGCAAGTAAACATAAATAAAATTAACACATAAAAAAGAATCAAAAGTAACAAAATGAAAATAAAACTTTAGTTTGAAGCCCAGCCAGGGGAGGAACCCTGGCTGAGACATAACACCTTCCTTTTCAGTCTGAGCACAATACCTCTATGCTACCCTAGTTACAGACTCCACAAAGTAGTTAATTCAAGGGCACCCTTTGAGCATGTATGCCATATATTCCTATGCAGCCATTAACGTATACTGGCACTTAAAGGTATTCTGCAGGTTCCACTATTGGCTCTTCTTTTAGAGTACTAATCTTGCTGAGCCCGTTCCATCATGTACTAGGTTTGCGCCACTTCTGTAGCTGTCAGCCTCTGAGTAGTTAGTCACAACTCTGTTACAATGCAGTCATTTGAAATTACCGATTTGATTGAACAAAATAATGGGACATGCCTTTCATGTTAGTAAAATGGTGTTAGTTCATTGCTTAAACCCAGAGGTGTTGTACTGTCACTGCATACTGGAGCATCATCTTGCCACCTCAAGGATCTAGGTGGCTGTTACTGATATTACCAGTCAGAAGTTTCAGAAAGTACATATTATTTCAGTTTGTATTGAAATGTAAGCAGTTCTAGTGCAGAGAACAACATGAAATTGTATAGAAGTGAGCAGGAATGCTGACTGAAAAATAATGTCATTTTCTGAGATATACAAAAAGGCCTTTTTAAGGTAACAAGTAATGGGTTAACAATTTACTACTTTTCTGAAGCAATGGAAGTTAATTAAGCCTTGAAAGTTGATGCAAACAATTTGTACAAGTGTCTCAATTTTTGTTTAATATTATGTCTTCCGTATCAAAGCAGTGTTGTGACAAACTGTGTTGTTACACTTTCTGAAGGATAACTTGGACAATTTTGCATTACAGAAGGTAGTATTTTGCTATTATAAAAACAGGAAAACACCATTTACAAAGGAAATTTGAAAGACTGGGGTGTTCTAAAACTTATGAACAGTAGTGTATATCACCAAAAAATATATGCTTAAACTCATTAAAACCTGTCAATGGATGGATGGGGGTTGAGATTATTTGACACAGTTTACAAATGATGTTAAGTCTGTTTGTCAAGCCATATTTACCTATGTGACTATGTCACTACCTCACTTGCACTTGTGATAAGGGAGTTCTAATTCAACTCTTTTTTTCTCATAAAACTAGCTAAATGAAGACGGCATGGTGGTACAGTGGTAGCGCTGCTGCCTCACAGTAAGGAGACCAGGGTTCACTTCCTGGGTCCTCACTGCATGGAGTTTGCATGTTCTCCCCGTGTCTGAGTGGGTTTCCTCCGGGTGCTCCAATTTCCTCCCACAGTCCAAAGACATGAAAGTTAGGTGCATTGGCGATCCTAAATTGTCCCTAGTGTGTGTGTATGTGTGTCCTGCAGTGGGCTGGTGCCCTGCCCAGGATTTGTTCCTGCCTTGCGCCCAGTGCTGGCTGGGATTGGCTCCAGCAGACTCCCGTGACCCTGTGTTAAGATATAGCGGATTGGAAAATGACCGACTGACTGACTAGCTACATGAAATGCTATAAACATTCAGTAAAATAAATCAGACAGTCTTAATAACAAAAGTATACAGTGATGGACAGTTAAGACCAGAGCCTATCCCGGCAGCAACAGTTGCAAAGAAGGAACCAACCCTGAATAGGGCAGTGGGCCAAGGAGTGAATAATTTGAGCTCTCACAAACAGTAAATGTACCATTTCTGTGCTTTAGGTCACTTATACTGTCACTGTAACAGTTATGCTTTTAAATCTCTTAAAACTAATAATTAACCATTTGAAAGGTCCAACACTGTATTCTTTAATTTTGTAAAATACAATAATTAAGAAATTCTCCTAGTTACATGCATTTCCAGCCAAGCCTTATCTTTGCACTGCCGATGTTTCTTCACAAGGTCCCATTATGAAACCTTGAGATGTACTCCATGATGGTGCACTCTGTGTATCTCAAAGGGCAATACATCCCAAGTATATATATATTTTTTTTGTAAAGGGTTTTACAGTGGAGAAAGGTTCATGTGCATCATTATAATAATATGATTTGAAAAATATTAGCAAACTTACCATATAAAGGTGGCATTACACCACTGCTGCACTGGGTGTCAATTCTCTATAACCCCCGAAATAAAAGAGTACGTTCAGAAGACACTTGAAATGGTTAGACATAAATATCATGTCAACCTTTACATAATGTTTTTACATTTTTACTTCTTTTGTCTTTTAGGAGCCCTATATTAACCAGTCAGCCACCACAGTTCATAATGGGTTCTCATTGCATCGCACATACAGAATTTTCAGAAAACTGGGACTGAGACATCTAACTGTTGTGGACAAGAAGAACCAAGTAGTAGGGATCATTACACGGAAGGACCTAATGGAGTTCAATCTGGAAGAGATGCTTGAGCCTTCGGTTTGTCAGCCTAAATCAGATACTGAACTGATGTTCCTGATGAGCATGCCACATGAATCTTCTCATGATATTTAAAATGCCAGTTATGAGTGTTAAATTATTAAAATGTTGACAGTTATCAAAAGCAAAATCCAAAATTGATTGCATTCTCCACTTTACATGTTTGCTTCCTAATTATTTATAACATTTTTGTGAGTTGGGAAATAGAATGATACTTTATGGAATATGTACAGATTGGATACAAACAAAAACAAAATTGAATAGTATTTATTTTTGTTACTTATTCAATTAACCACCTATTGTTGGAGTTCTGAAATATTTTTTTGTCATGTGTAATGTAACTCTTTTTACTTTTTTTTTATTCAGGGCATTTTGTCACATCTTTTGGAAACCTACAGCTAGTGAGTGATGGTATATTATTGGCCAGGAATTGAAGTTATTTAACAAAAAATTTTTAAATAATCAAGATCAGTCAATCAGTGAGGCAGGTGTCTCCAATTCAAGGTCACAAGAGGCAAATGATAAAACAACTCCGGACAGAGTGCCAGTCCAACACCGACAAGATCAAAGTGCAAATCTTACATTATATACATACATAAATAGATGAAAAAGGTTTAATTCAAACTTAAAACTGAAAAAAAGCTCATGAGTGAAAGCCAAAAAGACAAAATCAACAATATTTCTTTTCATATTGAGCGATATCCAAGCAAACAGGAATTTAAAACAAAATTAAAGCCTTTCTACTCATATATTTCTAACTATAAGGGAAGGTACTTTGTCATATTGCAACACCTGCCTGTAACATGCCTTGTGATATATAATTATTATTTTGCTGTAATATTAATGTATATGAAATCAAAGTAATGATTATGGTTCAATCAAGAATGCTCTGTTTGTTTCTGTTTTATTCATTATGCTGTCATTTGTTTAATTGCTTCACAGGGTCGTTATGTGTGCAGAGTACAGTGAGATTCTTACTTTCATGTGCTAATCATGCAGCACAGCGCTATGATAATGGAGTAGAACAGCCTTACCTCGAACTTACAATTATAATTAGAGAAGACTCAACAAATCCAAAACCTGCTATATAGCCATTCATTGCAAGGTTGCTTTTAAGAGAGTATGGACTTTGTAAATATTTTGTCCAGATGACAATAAATACGCTTGATAGTGGAGATGCTGAACTACTGTCTAGAGATACTGGTCAAAATAAATACTTAAATTACTTTTAATATTTCAGCATCATAACAGACTTGCTAAATGTTGAGGCTGATGCATTTATGTTTTATTTTTTAGAAGCAGTTTATACTGAAAAAAGTATCAACAGACATGACATGTTTTAAAATAATAAATAGGCAAACCAAACCTTGCAAAATTAGGCATTCCTCCATAATTGTATAGTAAAATTCTTATTCAGAATATGGATGCAAAATCCTTATATGTACAGTGATAAGTGAAATTAATATTTATACACTGTAAAGTTGTTTATCTAAAAGGCTGATAGGCTAACAAATAAGCTGGACAGCCTTTTTGTGTAGTCAGAAGAAGCCATCATCATCTACTGCTCATTCAGAAAGCAGTGACCTTTGGGGAACAGAATAGCAAATCATACAATAGAGGGTCCACTACACTAGAGCAGCCTCATATAACAGACACGCGCCAGGGAGAGTGAACATCTGATAAAAAAGAAAGTTTGAGGAACTATAATAGCAAACAATGAAAATCAGTTTGGTTAGACTAATATAAATTGTGAAAAATGTTGGAACAAACAAGAAACAGTCAAGGAAAAAATACACACCGTGGTAAATGTATACAGAGCTGTTAAAACTAACAAGACGGAGTAAGCCAGGATAAAGACAGGCAGTCCATAAGTCTGCAGCTACAAATGCAGTCAATGCACCTCAAAGAGAGGAAGCTGGGGTGGGAAGTAAAGGATTGGAGGCATGGCTGTTATCAAATGAGAGAGCTTAGAGGCAAGTGGAATTGCAAATCACTAATGTGTATTGTTGAGCTGGAAGTAAAATAAAAACAACAAGGGAAAGATGAGTCAAGTGAATTCAACCATATTACTTATTTCAGTAGTTTTGTCTTCCTTATTACAAGAACAAGTTTCAGAAGAGCGTGAGGGTATTGATTCCTAGTACCACTGCCTGCTTAATCAATAAGAGAACAAAAACTCAAGAGAATAAGTCATAGTTGTAGTTATTAGCTCTTTCAGAAAGTTCAGAGAGCATTATATATAATAATGTCTGAGCTTTTTAAAAGTGCCAGCAACCTAAAATGCTTAAGTCTAACCTATGTAATTGTCACTGCTACAAAATGTGAAGGAGATGCCACATGTCAAGGCTAGGACCATCGACAAACTAACAGGCAAAAGTCTAACTGATGCTGTTTTTCAATAGCCTTCCACCATAAATGTTCCAGGTAAGGGGCCAGGGTGCAAAGTGTGCAAAGCTCCTCTGGATATTGAGATTGCTTTTTGTTTTTTCACTGAAGACATGGGCCACAAAGACACTACACTTAACCTTCTACATTTCTTTCACAACTTCTTTATCTTTTTTTTTGGCCATCTTTCTCAAGTCCATGAAGTATTGCTTTTCACATCTTTTCCAGATGCAAAGATCCCAGAGATAAGGCACTCCTTCAATTTACAATAGAACATCCATAGGAATATTAATGGGGTCTGGACCTTACCTAAGATTAACATTAACTTCTAAAATAATTCTGATCCCATTTTAACTCCATACTGTCAAGCTGATTTTTTCTTACTAGATAATTCTAAAGAGTTGCAACCTATATTAAATAAAATTATATCTATTTTTTAAAATTATTTTTGTAAAATAAAAACCAAATAGATACCTAGTGGTAAAATATGCAAGTTCACAATTCAAAGCAACTACACTAGTTCATTCTAAAACTGAGGCAGAAAGTTTGCAAAATGAAGTACTCCATCAGTTACTTAGATTTTTTTCTCTATGAAATTATTTTTCATTAGGTGCTGCACCTAGTTTTCAGTTGATGGTGACTGACAGCTTTCCAACTGTTTCGGAAACTGTTCCCTGTGACACTCCTCTTTAGGAAAACATCACAGGAGCAGGAACAGTAAGTCCTTATCTACATTATGTGCTATTGCATAAAAAGAACACTAGAAAAGATCGTTTTTAATCAAGATTGTAACATTACTAGCAAAATCAGCATGTTTTCAAACAATTTGTAACAATGGAATTTCTTTAAATAAAATGTTAAATGATCTCTATATCAGTACTAGTTCTTAGAATGTCCCTTTTCTGATTCTTTTCAATTAAAATGCTGATGCTGACACCATTGACGATACAATTCTTATGTAAGATACAAAAATCTACATTGACCTTCCTGGATTAGTGCTGAACTGCTTTTATTCTTATGTAATTACTAGTCTTTTTTGATATCTTACATTTTTATCACTTTGAAGCATCTTTTTACATTATAGAGTTGTGGAGAACAGGAGCCGTATCTGGCAGTAATAAGTGTAATGCCTTATTGATCTCACATTCACCCAGAATAATTTACACTCACAGCCTAGCAATTTGATGTAACCTGCAAACTCTGGATAGTGCAGCCAGTGGTTGGGGGGGGGGGGGGGTGGGGGGGATAGAGGGCATCCCAGACACCCCCACCCATACTTCAGACACAATTTTCCATCAACAGTCACGGATGCAAAATAGCATTTTAATTTTATGAAATACCTTATACAGGTTCCTTCATTTCCACAATTCAAACAAAAAAATGATTCTTTCCTTTCCATTCCTTCCCTTGACTCCTTTCCTCACCCCTCAGGACAAATTTTGTCCACTTCCTCCTGACTCCTTGAATTATATGACGTAGAGGACCTGGGAGAACATCTGATGACAAGTAGTGATGCAATTTGCAAATGATTTGCTATTTTGAATGCCTCTTTTCAGACAATCAATTCATGATTTTTCAACTGAGTGGAGCTCAACAGGAGTATTAAAGCACATGCATGTCATGCTTGATGCCATCAGTGTCTTTCATTTTGCTGACACTGGTAGATGTTTAATGCACATGCTCAAACTATCTGAATCAGTAGTCTCTACTCATTTGATTCATGAATGATTCACTTACCTGAGAACCAGCTGAAATAATATCATTATGAGTTGCGCAATTCTCATTTACTTATGATTCACTAATGTAAAGTCCTGTTTGAATAAGGCATCATACATGTGTTATCATTCTTTGGAAACTGGACAGTGACATCAACATAAATGCAATCATATGAAAAAGTTTGGGAACCCCTCTCAGCCTGCATAATAATTTACTCTACATTCAACAAAAAAGATAACAGTGGTAAGTCTTTCATCTCCTAGGAACATCTGAGTACTGGGGTGTTTCCGAACAAAGAATTTTAGTGAAGCAGTATTTAGTTGTATGAAATTAAATCAAATGTGAAAAACTGGCTGTGCAAAAATGTGGAGCCCCTTGTAATTTTGCTGATGTGAATGCATGTAACTGCTCAATACTGATTACATGCAACACCAAATTAGTTGTATTAGCTCGTTAACCCTTGAACTTCATAGACAGGTGTGTCCAATCATGAGAAAAGGTATTTACTGTTAGGTGGTCAATTGCAAGTTGTGCTTCCCTTTGACTCCTCTTAACTCCACTGAAGAGTGAGAGCATGGGATCCTCAAAGAAACTCTCAAAAGATGTGAAAACAAAGATTGTTCAGTATCATTTAGGGGAAGGCTACAAAAAGCTATCTCAGAGGTTTGAACTGTCAGTTTCAACTGTAAGGAATGTAATCAGGAAATGGAAGGCCACAGGCACAGTTGCTGTTAAACCCAGGTCTGGCAGGCCAAGAAAAATACAGGAGCGGCATATGCACAGGATTGTGAGAATGGTTACAGACAACCCACAGATCACCTCCAAAGACCTGCAAGAACATCTTGCTGCAGATGGTGTATCTGTACATCGTTCTACAATTCAGCGCAATTTGCACAAAGAACATCTGTATTGTAGGGTGATGAGAAAGAAGCCCTTTCTGCACTCACGCCACAAACAGAGTCGCTTGTTGTATGCAAATGCTTATTTAGACAAGCCAGATTAATTTTGGAACAAAGTGCTTTGGACTGATGAGACAAAACTTGAGTTATTTGGTCATAACAAAAAGGGCTTTGCATGGCGGAAGAAGAACACTGCATTCCAAGAAAAACACCTGCTACCTACTGTCAAATTTGGTGGAGGTTCCATCATGCTGTGGGGTTGTGTGGCTAGTTCAGGGACTGGGGACCTTGTTAAAGTCGAGGGTCGGATGAATTCAACCCAATATCAACAAATTCTTCAGGATAATGTTCAAGCATCAGTCACAAAGTTGAAGTTACACAAGGATTAGATATTCCAACAAGAAAATGACCCAAAACACAGTTCGAAATCTACAAAGGCATTCATGCAGAGGAAGAAGTACAATGTTCTGGAATGTCCATCACAGTCCCCTGACTTGAATATCATCGAAAATCTATGGGATGATTTGAAGCAGGCTGTCCATGCTCGGCAGCCATCAAATTTAACTGAACTGGAGAGATTTTGTATGGAAGAATGGTCAAAAATACCTCCATCCAGAATCCAGACCCTCATCAAAGCCTATAGGAGGCGTCTAGAGGCTGTTATATTTGCAAAAGGGGGCTCAACTAAGTATTGATGTAATATCTCTGTTGGGGTGCCTAAATTTATGCACCTGTCTAATTTTTTTATGATGCATCTTGCATATTTTCTGTTACTCCAATAAACTTAATGTCACTGCTGAAATACTACTGTTTCCATAAGGCATGTCAGATATTAAAAGGAAGTTGCTACTTTGAAAGCTCAGCCAATGATAAACAAAAATCCAAAGAATTAAGAGAGGTTCCCAAACTTTTCATATGACTGTATATAGTTAATTACATATTTATATATTATTTATTTAATGTGTGTTTTATAGATTATATATAAATTAATTAATAATGATATCATGTATATATTTACATAGAGACACACATCATTTTTAATGCTAAAAGCAGGAAATCATCAGCAGAGACACGGAACGCGGTTTATAGGATACCATGTGATTCATGCCCAGTGGTATACATGGGACAAAGTCAAAAACACTTGCAACATGTAAAAAGGAACAACACAATACTGTCAGAAGGAAGGACCCATGGTTTCTAATTTTCCTACATACAAATTCGACTGGACACACATTTAAATGGGACTCAGTACAAGTAAAATTCAAGGCTAATACTAAAAGTGCCAGAGAACTGGCTGAAATGTGGCTATCCAATTAAAACACCATTAACAGACATCTGGATATGAACCAAGCATTTGTAGGCTTGAAAAGAAGAACATGTATATAATGAAAAAGACTTTATGATCAACACCCTCCAAACCTCACCTCATTAATCCATCCCACCCCACATCCACCTACCCTCCCCTCCTTATTTGCTATATATTGCCTTGAACTCCTGTATGTCTAAATCATTTTTCTCTGATTTTCTCCTGATAGGAGTCAAAAGCTTAGGAGTAAAAAACTATTTTTAAGATACATGATTCACTTCCTCCGTTTGTGGGTTTCCAGCTACATACATGCATACCGTATCACAGACCTTTAGTTCATACACACATACATATATATTTATCAAAATAATGTATGAATTATTAAGTTATGTATTTGTGATACAATCTGACCTCCAGACTTCTCATACACACCAAACACTAAAGAAACCAAATTAATCAAAAGAATTGATTGACTTAAGCTGATTGTTTGAAAGAATCAAATCATTGAAGTGAATCGAAAAGCCCACCACTAATATCAGAACACTGAATAGATTAAGTACTTCTGGGTCAAGTGGAAGCCCCACAAAGTAGGGACAGCCATTCCCTGCACCTCCCTGTGGTGGCACTCACTGAACACAGCAATGCTGCCCAATGGGACTACATCTCCCAGTATGCCCCGTGTGTGTGTTTGTGTGTGTATACCGACTCTGGAATGCTGTCACCCAGCGCACTGGGGAAGCATACAGTCTTGGAAGGCTGTTTCCCCATGTCCATCCACCACACTGGTCCCCCAGGAGGGCATGAGATTTCTGCCCAAACCTACTGGAATACCAGTCCATCTATTTATCCTTATATTTTACCATGCCAGGCCAGCATCCAGGCAGAGACAGGGAATGCCTTGCCTCTGACTGCCCATTATGCTGGCCTCCCAGCCATAAAAGGGTCCATCCCAGACAGGATACCAATCCATCCCAGCTGCCCGTCACATTAGACAGTGATTAGGAGGGGATATGGCCCACTTCCCAGCTCTACTATTTTTTACTGTTTTTGTGATATTCCAGAAGAGAAAATGTAAAATATGCAATATGTTCGACTGCATTACCATAGCATATTCTGACTGAAGCCCAATGCCGATTGGATTTGATTTTAGAAATGTTTTGATTGAATGGAGTTTTTATTTTATTTCATATTTAATTTTGCATTTAATAACATAACTGTGGTGCAATTAGGGATTTGGCACCATGCAAAATTTAATTATGCTATTATATTCTACTTTTGATTTGGTTTTGATAAAAATTATTTACATTATTACTATTGTTATGTGCTGCCATTTTATGAATTTTTCTTTATGGTTGCTACCATGTGAGAACAGGAAGTGTGTGACATGTGATATCATCATTGCTCCTTTAAGGTCAGCATCATGCACTGACTGATTGTCCAAGATGGTGGATAAATCTCAAACGTGTGTAGCTGCATTTACCGCACATTAAATTTGGGGTTAATTAACTTTTGGCAAAGTGTCTTTTGACTTCATCTTCTGTTTAGGGTTTAGGGTTTGTCACTCAGTATTTTGGGAACTTAACAGTTTAGTAATGTTTCTTTACCACAAGTTTTTTATTTATTTATTTATTTTTAGCATTTTAGAATTTCCTCCACAGTGCAGTCTTCCTGGTTCTGGCTCTTTCTTGAATAATCAACACTTTTCATCTCCTAATCTGTGAATCTCTTAAAAAAACTTTGTGTCACTACACACAGATTCACAGAATGATAATAAAAGTATAAAATATGTTTTCATTAATTGTATAAAAAAGAGACATATTATTAAAAACTTAGAATAATCTTCACGAGAGCAGGCCAGTGAGTCCGACAAAATCATCAATCCTGTCCACCAAATTCCTATAAAATAACATCAAGTTGGGCTTTGAAAGTCCCCACAAATCTGCTTTCTATCACACGTCTTGGTAAATTATTCCATGTGTCTTTGTTTCCATTGTGAAGAAAATATTTTTGTTTTTTTAGAATTTGCCCAAAATTTACCCTTAACAAGTTTCCAACTGTGTATCTGGGATCTTGCTGAAGAATATATTTTAAAATAACAGTTGGAATGTACTACAATAATTCTCTTCATAATTTTAAATACATCAATCACATAACCTTTTAATCTCCATTTGCTTAAATAAAAAGGCTCAACTTTTTCAATCTCTCCTCATAATTCATACTTCTTTGTCCTGATATCAGCCTAGTCAGTCTTCTCTGGACCTTCCTTAGCGTGGCCACATCTGAAGGCTCCACTACAATTTCTAGGTCTTCTAAACAAGTGTACAGTATATTCTAGTTTCATTGTGTATTTAAATCTGTATGATAATACATACTGTATAGTCTGCATTGGCGGTCTGTAACAAACGGCTTACTTAATGCTTTTAGATGAGATCTGTCTCATCATCCACTTAAAGAAGATGTCCATTCAAATTCTTTTTTACATGAATGGCCGTTTCCCACTTGTTCTGTTTTGCCTGTCTTTCCTAAATAATGTGTAACCATCTACAGTATGTTACACTCATCTTCATCTTTGTTATTTAGCTCTGTTTCTCTTATCTCTATGACTAGCAAAATACCCGCACTTCGCAGCAGCGAAGTACTGCCTTAAAATTTTTATTAAGAAGAAAATTTAACCTTTTTAAACTGAGGGAAAATATGCCAATAATTATTTGTTAAGGATCTCTTTGTATACCATGTTGTCAGTTCGGCCCTCCGGTTGTAATATGACCAAGCTGTGTGCTGAGCTTACTCTTGAGCATGTAACTTACAGTTGGCCATGTGAACAGTAATCTTGTCTCAAATCTCACAGCTTGGATTGCTGCTGTCATAATCGGTTTGAGTTTCATGGTTTGTTTCAATTACGATAGTATTTGCAGGATTTGTTGTGTTGAAGTGACATTCGGCATCTGTCAAGCATTGTAAGCACACAACCGGTTTCATCGATAAAATCACATCCAGCTTTTGAGAGTTTAAACACTCATAAACATCAAAGTGTCCACTACTGAAATCGTCACCTGTGAATCGAAGATGTTTAAGAGGCATTGGCGGTTCTCGAAAGGTGTAAAATATTTGGCCATTTCGGTACACTTGAAAGCGACAACCGAACAATTCAGCGGCAGCCATCAACTCACATGCAGAACCATAGGTGAAGGGCTTAAGCATTTCACTCTTATAGTGCTCCTGTGTAGTATAATTATCTCTTGTACCGTCATCAGTCCACACCTTGAACCTGTCCCAGTCATTCAATACATAAGACACAATGTTCCTCCGGATATTAAGAGTGAGCCTGATATGGCCGTACAATATGTAACAAAGAGAATGGAAAAGGTAGGTGCCATCTCCGGGCATGGAAACCACTCAGTAAGTGACAGTTCTTTGATCGATAGTGATCACCTCGATAGACATGGTAATGGGGGTTGGAATGATAAAGGAAATGGGTACCTGAGCAATGTAAAGTAAGTCTAAAATACCTATACAATAACTATAATTGTAATAAACAAACAATAAAACAGCAGAGAAGCCGTGGATTAAACAAAAAGGCTGTAGTTATCAGTAGGGAGACGTGAATCCCGTGGCGAAGCAAGGAAGGGAATGTAGAGACCGGAGCGACGGACGGTCTTATATAGGCAGGCAGCCAACAACGTGGGAGGCGTTGGGATGGAGGACCCAACGCCACCTCACACAGTGACTGAGCTGCAGGCTATGGACGTATATATGTACGTAAGTAGGATTCAGTTAGCGTTGGGAACCCATGTACCAAATTTCTTGAAGATGGGCCCATAAGTAACAAAGACTGTTGAAAAGTTCAATATGGTGGCCGACAGTGGCATCATACCACCGAAATAAGTACGTACATTGGTTTCGGTTAGTGCAGGGAAGCCGCCTATAAAATTTCGAGAAGATCGGGCCATAAATAAGAAAGTTCAACATGGCGGACGCTGTTGACCATTATGACCATTACGCGTAGAATTTCGAAATGAAACCTGCTTAACTTTTGTAAGTAAGCTGTAAGGAATGAGCCTGCCAAATTTCAGCCTTCTACCTACACAGGAAGTTGGAGAATTAGTGACGTTGGAAAGTTCAATATGGCAGCTGACAGTGGCGTCATACCACCGAAATAAGTACGTACATTGGTTTCGGTTAGCGCAGGGAAGCCGCCTACCAAATTTCGTGAAGATGGGGCCATGAATAAGAAAGTTCAACATGGCGGACGTCGTTGACCGTTATGACCATTACGTGTTGAATTTCGAAATGAAACCTGCTTAACTTTTGTAAGTAAGCTGTAAGGAATGGGCCTGCCAAATTTCAGCCTTCTACCTACACGGGAAGTTGGAGAATTTGTGACGTTTGGAAAATTCAATATGGCGGCCAACAGTGGCGTCATACCACCGAAATAAGTATGTACATCGGTTTTGGTTAGCGCAGGGAAGCCACCTACCAAATTTCGTGAAGACGGGGTCATTCTTCTACCTACACGGGAAGTTGGAAAATTGGTGACGTTGGAAAGTTCAATATGGCGGCCGACAGTGGCGTCATACCATCGAAATAAGTAAGTACATCGGTTTCGGTTAGCACAGGGAAGCCGCCTACCAAATTTCGTGAAGATGGGGCCATAAATAAGAAAGTTCAACATGGCAGACGTTGTCGACCGTTATCGACCGTTATGAACGTTACGTGTAGAATTTCGAAATGAAACCTGCTTAACTTTTGTAAGTAAGCTGTAAGGAATGAGCCTGCCAAATTTCAGCCTTCTACCTACACGGGAAGTTGGAGAATTAGTGATGAGTCAGTGAGTGAGTGAGTGAGTGAGTGAGTGAGTGAGTGAGTGAGTGAGT
>JANRMT010062796.1:38988717-38998814 GCA_026402145.1 Polypterus bichir lapradei
AGTGAGTGAGTGAGTGAGTGAGTGAGTGAGTGAGTGAGTGAGTGAGTGAGTGAGTGAGTGAGTCAGTGAGGGCTTTGCCTTTTATTAGTATAGATATCATAATTAAGTGCAGCTACAAACAACTCCCACCCACATGATTTATTATTGATACTTCTAGCATTAAGCAATTTAATTCATTTTACTTTATCTTTTGAATTTTATATATTTCTATGTATACTACTGACCATCTCTGCATGTGAGGTTATAAACTTAACCTGTGATAATCTTCCTGAAAACCACCCCATTTGCTAGTTTAAACAGACCTTGACTAACATACTTAAAGGCTTCCCCTGTAAACGGGTGCCCCTTTATGGTGGGAAAGGTCCTAATTGTTCTAGAAACAGGCACAATGTCCCTTAAACCTATCCACCTCTATTTTACACCAAGGACTGTGCCACACGTTAAGCCTTCTGATCTTCTCAAACTTACTTGGACGTATATGTGGCACAAGTTCTGAGAAGACCACCTTGTCAGTTCTGCTTGACATTTTAGCACTGAACTCTATATTTAAACTGTAAAACTGAAAGACTAACCTTATGTATGTCATTTGTCCCAAAATGGACAATAACAACTGAATCCACCCCACTTTGGCCAAAAGCCTATCCACCCTTCCAGGGAGGTCTCCTACTTCTGGACCTCGAATTCAATACAGCGCACAAGGCTCTATATTTCTGGAGCAAACTTGCACTTCAATCCCCTAATTACTGAATCCCAACACTGTCATTGCCTCTCTCTTCAATAGATACAATAAGTACAAATATGTTTAAGACACCCACCAATTATCAGGAACTGCTTTAAGAGTCATTTGAAGCCTATGCTGGGAGAATCAGACACAAGTCAACCAGTGACCCTAAAAGAGGCATCTAAATATTTTTCTATGTAAATTACCAGTCAGGGTGTCATGGCTGTACACTGTTCTGAAGTGCTATCATGCTGGTGATTCTGAGCCCATTCCCAACATTTAGTTTACAGATTCTTTCCTCTTGTATTGTGCTGTCTTTCCAAATAAAAAAGTGTGTCTCACCCAGGGCTAGTTCTGTCTGTGACTGATGATAGGAAGATGAAAATTTTGTAATGCCAAGGATGAGATTGGAGAAAATTCAGCTCAGAGGAAACACTTCAATGTGCAAATAGAGCACCATTTCATGATTTTGAATTAAACAAAGATAGATACCCTTGGTGTGATGTCACATCTCCTGTGGTGTACACATCCATGACACATTTGACCTTTATCTTTTTATGAGTATTTAAGACAGAGGTGATCCTTTAGTTTGTTTGAAGGCCATGGTACCATGTGTTTGCTGAATGTTTACTTGGTAGGAGGTCCCAACTTTTCAAAAAGACAGAGGTTTTTATATTCAACACAGTATAAATATGATGAAATTCCTGCTTCTGAACTTCCAGCTCCCATTGGTAAGTAGGAACGTATTGTTTTAGTAACTAATTTAGCCAGAAATCTCTTTAAAGGTGTAATTACTGCAATATCAAATTCTACTAACTAGAAAGTACAATGGTTTAGCTTGATTTGGAAAAGGGTTTAAACAGCCAATTTAATTACAAAAATGTCCACTCTGCTATAGTTTTAACTTATTCATCAAAGATATTGTAAATATTTGGTGGCTTTTTATTAATGTAGAGGGTGCAAGTGATTTCTAACTCTGAATTTGCCTAAATTAATTTGTTTAAAATGGATATGTGTAATAGATACACTAAAAAATTACACACAAAACTTTGACAAAGTTTACTCAGTGTGCAAAATTAATAATTCATTTCGGATTAATGTGTAGCATGGTGGTCCAGTGGGTGCCACTGCTGCTCCGGCTATCCCGAGCTCCTTGTTTGAAGCCATATTTAGCCAGTGTCCATGTGAACTTTGCATTTTCTCCATATGCCTGTTGTTTCCACTACCTCTGGCTTTCTCAGTTATGTATATTTTAGAATAATCAGTAGGTCAAAAGTAACTGTGTGTGTTTGAATTTGCACTGCAGCTTTGTCTTGCATTTAATATATCCTGGGATGGGCTCTGGTCCCACAACCCTGGTGGAATAGGCAGATTTGGCAAGTAAATATTAGGATAGACATAATGAAGCTGAATTCAACAAACTTTCATTTTATAAAAAGTGTATTTTCTGTATCTCAGTTTGACATACTGTGCATGATATAAAATAATTGGAGTACAGATTAGAATTTTGAATCAATGATGCGTAAGACAAGGTTATCTGGAATACTGCATTCTTTTAAATCTTGAAAATACTTATAATGGTATGAGGGAAAAAATAAAATAGCTACGGCCATAAAAAGCTGCAGATTTTGTACGATGGGATACATATATAGCACCATCTGGTGACCAAAGACTAAAATATCAGGTGCTTAAAAACTAAAAAATGTACAGAACAGAATGATGGAGAGCTACTACTACCAACATCTTTTACTCTTTTTCTTTTATCCGCCGTGGCCTAACAATTTATATTGTCTATTTTTTTAACATTTAGTATTTGCTGTTAAAATATGTCAAGCTCCCCCAATAATGTTGCATTTTTGTTTGCTGTTATCTATTGTGGCTGTGTTGATTTCAATGTAATAATTTGTCAATCTACTGTATTTCACCCCAGAGGCTGGGATTGGCTCCAGTAGACCCCCGTGGCCCTGTAGTTAGGATATAGCGGTTTGGATAATGGATAAATGGATGGATACTAATCTTCGTAGTGTTTCATGACTGTGAATGGTGTCAATGTTGCTATAAAGTATTAACTGCGATCTTAATGTCAAGGTGATAAGATTGAAGTATTTTTCAGCATAACATTCTTCTGCTGTGGCATTTCTCACATCTTTCCAGGACTCTTCTTAGCAGGGTTGTTGGCTGAAGATATGAAGTAACTAAATAAAACATAAAATAAGATTGTAGGATTCATAAATATGGATGTCTGGCCCAAATAGCAGCACATAGTCTGTGAATAAGGTGGGTGGTGTCTCTTTAAGAAGCTAATTCACCCACCTGTATAAATTGGCCTAAAAGGTTTCATGTGTGTGAGATGACCAACGGCTAATTGGGTGTCACAGTGAAGAAGTAAAATCTGTGTGCGCACCTCAAATACTCACTTTAACGTGAAACAATGGGGTTTGTCACAATACAGTATTGTTATATTGATTTGCTCTGTGTTATTGTTGCTCCGTTTGTGTATAGGGTTTGTGGGGTATTATTTGCGAAATTCATTTGTATTCCCCATTTAATGGAAGCCTTGACGAGTTCTATTATATTTATTTGTATGTCTCCATAAAGGCATGAACATATATTATATTGAATGCCGGACTTGTGCTACAATTGGTTTTAAAGTTAATTTAATAAAAAGGTATTTGAGAAGCTTGTGTATCTTCCGGCATGTGTCTCTCAAGGAGCCTAAGCCTAAAAAAGTAGGGGATGGAATTCTTACTGAGATTTCAGAGCTACTTGATGCAAACACGTTATACTGGTGCATGTGAAACATTTTATTCAAAAGTTCACAAAGAGTCTCCATATGCTTTTCATATAACAGTTGTGGGCTTGATCGCTAAACCTTATTTTAGATATTCGCTGCTGAGTGAAAATCTTAAATTAAAAACCGACTTGCTGTGTGTGTCTGGACTAATAACAGAAAAAAACGAATTCTTCTTCGTCTTCCTGCTATTATTATCCTCCTACTATCGTTGTAAAGTCCGCTATCTGCAGCAGCGCTCCCTTCTCTACCCGGTAGTGACAGCTCCGGCCGCCGCGCTTGCGCATTCTGCCTGTTCGGCTCACTCCACTTTCTGTTGAAGTTGACAGACGTCTCTTTCTTGCATTAGCGGCGCGTTAACTTAGCGCACATCTTGACCGTGAAGTGGATTGTGAGGAGTATAGAAAAGGGTGGTTCTTTGTTGCAAGTTGTTCCCAAGCTGTTGGAAACAAACAAAATTAAATAAAATTACAAGTCAGAAGATACAAGTTCAGGTCCACACGATGAAACTGATGCGGCTTGTGCCGATGACGCCTTCCCTCTGGAAATCAAGCACAATCATGGGGTCGTTTAAAAGAATAATGGTAAAGATTAACGAGAAACTTTGTGATGCTCGCACTTGACATGCAAGAGACTTTTCCGTCAACTTCCCTAAACTCTTCGTTGCCTCCCTATTGTTATCATTTTTTCACTTTACGGGCAAACGCAAAGTCCTACCCAGCTAACCCCGATAAAGAAACCGCCAACAAAAAACACCGATTGAAAAGTAGTTGATTGGCAAAACGTTAATTATTAAGGCGACGCTTTAATGGTCCTGTAAATAGAAAAAGGTTGTGAAAAGTAATATGATGTAAGCATAAAGTTTAATAACATATTGCGCTGAAAATCAAACCTTTATTGTTTAGAAACAAATGTAAAAATGACGTATACATGACATAAAAGAAAATCACACTTCAAAAAAAACAGCAGAGTATTGTGGTTTACTAAGACACGCAGTACCCTTTTCAATAATGGGAAAGGAAAAAAATAGTGAGATGATATAAGGAGACGGGCTCGAACAGTCCAAAGACTTGCCGGTTAGGTGAATTGGGGCTGTTAAATTGGCCCAAATGTGTACTTGTGAGGGTGAGTGTGCAGCCTGCCATGGACTGACACCCTGGCTATGTGTTGTTGTTCTTGCCTGTCACTGGATGTTTGCTGAGATAGGCTCTGGCTTCCCGTGATCTTGCTCAGGTTAAGAATCTGGATGGATGAACAGATGGAAATGATACAATTACCTTGCATATCACAACCTAATTTTCTCTCTTTTGGATGCATAGTAACCAATTGGACAGCCTAGTGTAACTTTGTACCATTATGTATTACAGTATTTCACACTATTTCAGACAGAACCCTGGATGATTATTTTTCAAATAAATGCAAGACAACTTGCGTATAATACAATGCAAAAAAAAAAAAAAATTCTGAAGACATCAGCAGCACATTTTCCATACAGTAGTTATGCCTTTACCTTGACTTGCATCACTCTTCTGGTTAGCTGATGTGTTTTATGGCATTTTCTTGTTCTTCAGCCACTACCTGAGAGTTGTTAACATGGAGGAGATCCTCCACTAACCCCCACCAGCAGTCCAACAACAAACTGTCTGTTACTTCATTGTTTCATACTGTTGAATTAAGTCAGTAAACATACCTTGGGTACTTCCAGGGCACTTAATACATGTAAAAAGTCCTACATTACAGCAAAATCAGCTGTATGTTCAATGCAGAGAACCTTTATGGAAGGTGGAATGAGGGTCCAAGAGGCTGGGTGTATGATGGATGTCAGCTACAGTCTACAGTTTTAATTTTAGTAATGTTTTATTTAAGGGTTCGTGAGGTGGTGGTCAAAGACACAGACATAGGATTCAATGGATGTTAATCTAGGTGGGCTATGTATATTGCAGTCGTAGTCTCTTTAAAAATATATCAAACCCATAATTCTTTTTCTTTCTTCCTGTTTCTCTACACATAAAATGCCTCTGTGAAAGTAAAGTAAAAGTAGGGTGCAATCTTAGAACACAATCTTAATAACTTTTAAAGAACATAGAAATATCATCAACTTATAATTGTGTAACTATTAACATTAAGTTATTTAAAACAATGTTACAATTTATCTATAAAATGAAACACAATAAATGCTTTAAAGCATTTCGTTATGAAAATGATATAACTACATCAGAAATTGTAATATTCTACATGTTCAGGGGGCTGCCATAATTTCAATTTCATCCATTTTGTTTGGCAATCGCTGGCTTCCAGCTTGCATTAGGAAGGTTTGCAACCGAGTGTGAAGCAGCAGAGATGAGGATCATCATCTCCAAATCTGAGGATGTGGTTCTCAATAGGAAAATGATGGATTGTCCTCTCCTAGTGGGGGTGGGGTGGGGGGCATTAGTGCCTCAAGTCGGGGAGTTTATATAACTTGGGAACTTGTTCATGATTGAGGAATAAAGAGATGGTGAGATCAACAGACAGATCGGGGCGGCAGTCACTGTTACAATCCATAGTGGTGAACAAGGCACTGGGCCAGAAGGCAAAGCTCTCAGGTTACTAGACAAATCAAGTCACGTTGGGGAGCATGCACTGGTACAGTGCGTGTGCCGCACCCACTACACGGCGAAACAACTTGGGATCCCCCCAGGCAGACACGCGGTCCAGTCCTACCCTCCGGAAAAGACCCTCCATCTGCCGCAGCCAGATGTTATATGGGCGACCTCTTGGCCTGGTCCAGCCACTTGGGTCCCCAACAATGAGGATCTTATGAGCCGGATCACCCTCGCGGAAACGCGCCACATGGCCATAGTGCCGTAACTGACACTCCCTCACAATGCAGGTAATGTGCCTCATTTGGGACTCCATGAGCAACCGCTCATTCGACATGAAGTCAAACCAGTGGTACCCAAGGATTTTCCAGAGAGAGACAGTACCAAAGGAGTCCAGTCTTTGTCTCAGGTCACTGGATAGCATCCATGTCTCACAACCATATAGCAAGACAGGAAGCACCAGGACTCTAAAGACTTGGACCTTCGTCCTTTTGCATAGATATCAGGAGCGCCACACAACCCTTTCCAGTGACCTCATGACCCCCCATGCTCTCCCAATCCGTCTACTGACTTCACAGGAAGAGTCACCAGAGACATGAATGTCACTGCCAAGGTAAGTAAACCTCTCAACAAGGTCAACACTCTCTCTGCAAACAGACACACTGCTGATGGCTGAGCCCAAGAAATCATTAAAGGCCTGGATCTTGGTTTTTATCCAGGACACTCGCAAGCCCAGACACTCAGACTCCTCACTCAGTCTCTCGAGCGCCCCGATCAGAGCCTCCATTGATTCCACGAAGATCACAGCATCGTCAGCAAAGTCAAGATCCGTGAATCTTTCTTCACCAACAGATGCCCCACAGCCACTGGACCCCACAACCTTGCCCAACACCCAGTCCATACAAGCATTGAATAGAGTAGGAGCAAGAACACACCCTTGACGAACTCCAGAATCAACTGGGAAAAACGCGTATATGTCTACCCTCACATATGGTTATGAACTTTGGGTAATGGCCAAAAGAACGGCATCAGGGGTAGAAGCAGTCAAAGTGAACTTTCTCCCCAGTGTGGCTGAGCTCTCTGTTAGGTTCAGGGTGAGAAGTGCAGGTATCCGGAAGAGGATTGAAGTAGAGTCACTACCACTGCGCATCGAGAGACGCAAACTGAGGTGGTTCAGGCAGCTGATACAAATATCTCCTGGAAGATCCAGATGGCCTGGGAACGCCTTGCGATTCCAGAGTATGAGTTGGCAAGTGGGAATGGGATAAGGGATGTATGGGCCTTACTGCTAAGACTGTTGCTACAGCCACTAAGTCTGAGAGTGGTGGAAAAATGAATGAATTAATAATATGAAATATGAAACATAGAGAAAATATAAATAAGGAAACACTGCTTATGTAAAGAAAATGATATTTTAATTATATTTTAAGGAAATAAGAGAAAATTGATCATTTTAAAGAAAAAAGGGAAGTACTACACCATCTCAGAAGGGAAGTGCAGTGTGGGACAAAATTTCAATCCTTAAATGGGAGGGTCTGGGTATTAAGAATGAGTACTATATAAACAGAATGAGATTTGTAATAAAAGCAAGCATCTTGAAGACAGAGAACAAGGTCTGAATCAGTGCCAACGCTGCTAAACTGCTGTAAGAATATTATTTCTCTATTACTTATATTTTGCATTTAATCCTTTTAACTTTGTATTTGTGCCTTAACAACACTCTAAACAATTTTAGTTTTAATTTGGTTTAGATTCTTACATTTTTTTGGTCTCAGAAGTTTAAATGGGGTGGGTTTCAGCTTAGGGCAGAGGTCTTCATTCTAACCCTTTTCTTTATTAGTGATCCATTTTTTTGCTTCTAATTAACTTGTTGTTCCTTCATTTTAACTGACTTGACTGAACTGCTTCATTTTTTTCCATAAATGGCAGCCAAATAAAAATGAAATGTGAAGCGATCCAAGAGATGACCAGCTAGGTTGTATCCTCAAACTTCAACCAGTTGCTTAATTAGAAGCAAATTCCTGTTGATAGTTAAAATCATTATTTTGTAATTAAACCTGTATATTAATTCAGGTGGTTGGTGGTCTTATTCTGCCACAGCAGACATTTCCAAAACTGTTGATGTACATTTCTCAAAGAGCACCATTAAAATATTTTGTGGACCTGAGCGGATCAACATTACTGAGATCCTCGCCTTTTTATTTTCAGATATTGTATGGTGGGCACCGGTTGCTGGTAATGTAATGGCTTGTTTTGTGTCTCATTATTTGTTTGGCTGCTAATTTTGGGAAAAAAAGAAACAATTAAAGAGGCTGAGTCTAAATAGCAAGTCAATAAGGCAAAAAAGGCATAAGGCAAAATCAGTTAACTAGCAGCAAAAACTAATTGTGAAAATGGTTAGAATGAAAACCTGCAGCCACAGTAGCCAGGACTGTATTTGGAGACCCTGCCTGGTTTCATTGAAGGGCTAGGTAGGATTAGGGCTGTTAACCCCAGCTCTATGAAACATTGGCCTGCAACAGATAACCAATTCTGTTAAAGTCTCAACATCAGTTGCTAGGACCAGTATTCTAGAACTGCAGATTGAACCTTAAGGGCTCTAAAGTGACAAATGCTTCTATAACTCTCACCCCTTAGCCTGGGAAAGAGAACATTGATAACCTGAGTATCCCTTCAGGCCTGGATCTAAATAATGGCCACTTGACTCAAGCAACGACCAGTTGATAGCAAAGACAGCACTGCACCTCAGCCCACAGTGAAGTGGCCACATGGGCACCAAAAAATGATGTTTTCATCAGCTGAAGGATGACATGCACAAAGTCAATTCTGCCACTTCAAGATTGTAACAAATGGAAAGTGACGTGCCAAAAAGTAGATCCTTTGTCAATGCAGGGGAAAATCTAGGAAGAAGATTAATCTATTCATATATTTTTCTCCACTCTAGGCACAATGATAATGATAATAATAATCCATCTTCCTTTCCCTGTCCTTCAAACTAGTTAAGTATCATCTGCAAGCTTAACTAGCTTATCATTTATACTACCTGTGCTTCCCATGGGTTGAAATCTAATATAGACTTCAGTGTTACTGTTTGCAGTGCACCATGGAATGCATATGTCCATTATATGCCATTTGACATGGGATTCGTTAAGCAGTGTTAGTTTTGTTATCTGTTAGAATGACGGAGATAGACACGCAGACACTTACCCTTTTATTAAGGTGGATACTTGTAGGATCATTTGCATGTATTAAAAAAGACCCACGGCTCCAGTTCTGATCACTGAGAAACAATATTTTTAACATGACTCAATTCTGAAAAATTTCCCCTCACCATAGCTCTTTGTTTCCAGTGTTTAAGCTAGTTTTGCACCCACTTACACACTGCATTTGCAATTCTCACTTCCTTTTGTTTGACATCCAGTCTTTCATGTGGTACTTAATCAGAAGGCTTCTGAATATCAATATAAATAATATCATACTCATCCCTCTGGTTATATGCATTTGGTGCTTAATGAAAACTGATGTCCCTGGTTAAATCCATTCTAACTAGCTGCTAATACATGTACAAGTTCCTTGTACACTTTCTTAATAAATGCTTCCATTATCTAATCTCTGATTCGTTCAGGTTTACTAACTATGACCTTTATATATCGGGGTAACATTTGCTATGTCCAGATCTGTAGGAAATTCCCCAGAGTGCAGTGATTTTTTAAGAACACATCAAAGTTTTATTTATATATTCAATAACCTCCTTAAGCAGCTGAGGATCAGTGTTATCTGTTCCTGGTGATTTGTTTGATTTCATCCTTTTTCATCAAAACAGCACTTCTCTCACTGTAATTTCCAGATCACTCAGCACCTCATATGTGGTTACCATTGGAAGGTTATTGCAAACCTCAGATAAAAAATTGCCCTAATGAGTACAGGTAATGCCTTACAACAGCTGAGGCCTGGGTTAGATAGATAGATAGATAGATAGATAGATAGATAGATAGATAGATAG
>JANRMT010062796.1:38998824-39010389 GCA_026402145.1 Polypterus bichir lapradei
TAGATAGATAGATAGATAGATAGATAGATAGATAGATAGATAGATAGATAGATAGATAGATAGAATTCAGAAAACATTCACTTACTTTCAGCACACATTACTAGCGTTGTAGATTTAATTTTAAATGGATAAATTTGCCATGTCACATCCAGTTACAAAATCAGTGTCTTTTAATAGGTGGGTTGTTCTGTCCATATTAATTGTTATAGGTCTTTTTTCTTACTCAAGCCCATATCTTGCCTTCTGACTCGAAATGTCTGCAGAGGTGCGTCTGGAGAAATGTCAATGCCTCTGATTTGCACCTTTGTTATCAGATCAAGTCCAATCAGATTCTTATACAACCTGGAGTTCATTTGCTTAGTTTGGAATGCAAGCTGGGGTTTAGCATAACTGGATGCCTGCATCCAAGGTTAAATCTGCTTTCTTAAGAGGCCTGGTGTTCCACAAAATTGTAGCAGAATGGGCAATACCCACTTTGTCCTACACTGAATGCTTTCTGAATCCACTGTACTGTATATTTTCATCGGAATGATTTTTAAAATGTTTTTTTTTTCAGTAGGTACTTAAAGCTCAAAAATGAGGATTCCAGTCACCACCCTGCTGCTGATTATGATGGCCTTTCACGGTAAATTATGTTCAGGATCTAATGCTTAATGACATAAGCCAATATTTATAGACAGTAGAGATTTTAAAATAAAGTGATACAAGTATAATATTGTACAGGTATGAAGCCAGATTTCTGCAGACACACATGGCTGAGTTTCCATGAAGAAGTGGCCTCAAGAAACAAAGCTCTGTTTGCTTTCATTAGATTTAGTGGGTTCAGAGAAATGACGCATAGATGGATTGAATTTCACATTTCCTATTTCGTGTTTCTCTTTACAATTGCAAAAGGTAGAATGAAAAGTTGAAATCAACTCACTCATCACCATTGCTGCCTCAGTAATAATAATAAAACTTGGACATTTTCAAGTATGTCTGCCTGGAAACCGTTCAGTGCAATGTTACTTGAACCATTAACATTTATAAATATGAGTAAAATTAAAAAGTGTTCCTATTGCAGTTTCTTTAGTTGCTAACATGGGTGGCACAGTGGTGAAGTTCTTACTGCTGTTGCCACACATCTTCAGAGTCACATTTGCATGTTTTGCCCAGGTTTATATATTTCTTGGCCTTGTTAGTCTGGTCTTCTTCCCAGAGATGTACATGTTGGGTCAACTAGCCATTCCAAATTGACCCTTTATGAGGGGGCACAGATGTAGCCTGTTGGTGTTTGCTTACTGCCTTGCACTCCAACCTCTGCAACGTCTAACTGAATTAAGATGCTTGGTTAATGTGCTGGCTTGCTTTCCTTCTGTCATCTCAGAACATCTGAAGGCATGCCCTCAAGCTCCACAGTCTCATTGTCTTCTGGATGCTCCCAGAAGCAACATGGTCTAACTGTCTTAAGGATGCTCCAAGAGATATCACTTTTGGCACTCGTGGATCTTCTGGTCCCCTGCTGAACTGTTCCACTTAGATATTCTCACCATGCTTACCTCGTTTTTCCTCCTAGTTGTATGTTTTGACCACAAGAGGGTTTTGTTTTTTTATTTTTTGGCTTCGCTAGGTGGAGAGATTGCACTACTCCTCTTTTTCAACTAGCAAATATCTGCAAACATATCTTAATCAAACTTAAAAAAATGAAGAATTGCTGATGAAAATAAATAGCTTAATAATAATTGGTGTAAGAAATATCTGTTTGTACCTGTTTTAACAAAACCCATGTGTCTGCTCTGTAACAAGTCTGTTGCTGTCACAAAATAATACAACTTGAGAAGGCACTTTAATACCAAGCACACAAACTTTGACACAAATTTTCCAGCAGGCTCAGATGTTTGTAGGTGTAAAGTGCAAAGCCTACTAATGAGCTATGAAAGCAGACAAGATATTGTGGTTCAATCGTGTTCTGAGCAGGAAAAGGCTGCAGAAGCCTCCCTCTGTGTAGCATGGAATTTCAAAATAAAGAAAAAAAATGTTCACTGACCTCTTAGGCACAGCCATCTCTGTGGAGAGAGCGTTTTCCTTGTCGAGAAGTTTACTTACCTCAGCAGTGACATTCATTCATGGAGAGCATAGGGGGTCATGAGGTCACTGGAAAGGGGGGTTTTGCACTCCCAATATCTATGCAAAAGCATGAAAGTCCAACTTTTTAGAGTCCTGGTACTTCCTGTCTTGCTATATGGTTGCTAGACATGGATGCTATCCAGTGACATGAAACAAAGACTGAACTTCTTCAGTACTGTGTCTTTTCGGAGAATCCTTGGGTACCGTTGATTTGATTTTGTGCCAAATGAGTGGTTACTCATGGAGTCCCAAATGAGACACATTAACTGCATTGTGAGGGAGCGACAGTTATGGCACTACGGCCATGTGGCGCAATTCCCCAAGGGTGATCCGGCTCACAGGATCCTCATTGTTGAGGCTGCAGTAGATAGATGGTCATTTCCGGAGGGTGGGACTGGACCGCGTGTGTGCCTGGGGGGTTGCCAACCAGGATCCCGAGCTATTGTGTAGTGTGATGGGTGCAGCAACATGCTGTACCAGTACATGTTCCCCATCCTGACCTGACCTGATCTCAAATTTTATAAAAGTACTTCATTAATCATTCTGATAAAAATTCAGTCAGAAGGACTTCATTTTAGACATTTTTAGATTTTATGGTCTATAACATGATATATACCGTTACCATCCAAAATTTTGTAAATACTATAATTTATAATTTTGCTAATATCAACCACCTCTAACAAACAGCAACATTTCTGCAGGAAAGCAATGGCTTCCTCTGTAGTGCTCTCCCATGAACACAAGTCTTGTTCAGTGTTTTTCATTAAAGTGCACACATGGCCATAGACTTTGAAAACTTCAAGGTATTTCTGCAGGTCCTTTGTTGTTACATTAGGGTTCTTTCTCATCTCCCTCAGAACCACACACTGCACCGTGATTGTGATCTTTGTAGGACACTCACTCCTAATTAACTTCCTCAGATTGCAGACAGTTTGTTTAACTGTTAACTGATGAACACCTTGGCCACCACAAATGCTTTTCTACCCTTTTCTAGCTTTAAGCATCTCTACTATTCTCCAAGGACCTCTGATATTTGTTGTTTTATATTATTGTGTTTTCTTTTTGAACATTAAAACATTTGTTTTTCCCTTCAATAGTATCATAGTTGTGATTATTTTTAATGATATGTATAAAGCAGTTGGTTCTTCTTAGGGCTGTCTTTTCTTTTTTCTCAATTTTTTGTCGTAATAAGCAGTGACTAATTCCTTTAGTGATGGTTATTCCGTTTTTTTTTTATTGACCTCACTAGCCTAGACATTTATATACTTTTTCCAGCCTGGACTGTGAATGTTTAAATGATGTGTCCAGTATAGACAAGGGGAATCCAAATGTTTGTGTATTAAAAGTTTAAGTAGATTACTTTTGCCTATTATTGTAACTTAGTTGAAGATTTATCCACATTGGTATGAGTAATTAGTGGAGAAATCCAGGTACTTCCAAAGGGTCCAGAAGTTTTTTCTTGCAATGTTTAGCATATATCTGAAGTTTTGTAGTTCTTCTGTTTGTTGTGATGTTTTGGTTGAATAGCCAAATATATTATTGCCTCATCCATCCATCCATTTTCCAACCCGCTGAATCCGAACACAGGGTCACGGGGGTCTGCTGGAGCCAATTCCAGCCAACACAGGGCACAAGGCAGGAACCAATCCTGGGCAGGGTGCCAACCCACCGCAGGACACACACAAACACACCCACACACCAAGCATACACTAGGGCCAATTTAGAATCGCCAATCCACCTAACCTGCATGTCTTTGGACTGTGGGAGGAAACCGGAGTGCCCGGAGGAAACCCACGCAGACACGGGGAGAACATGCAAACTCCACGCAGGGAGGACCCGGGAAGTGAACCCAGGTCTCCTAACTGTGAGACAGCAATGCTACCACTGCACCACCGTGCCGCCCCCTTATTGCCTCATTTTATTCCTGTTTCACTTCATAATTTTTAACATAGCTGCTTCAACTAACCAAGCTTTTGGGGGTCAAGCAACACACTCAATGCACACTGTGAAAGTTTTGTCTGAGCATCTTAGCACTTGAGCGCTAAACACAAAAATGAAAACTGAGGTTGATTCTTTTTGGATTATTCCTGAATGAAAACATTTCTCCAAAATTACCTCAAATGACTAGTCAAAAAATAAAAATCCAAATATCCATCCATCCATTTCTAAACTAGCCTGAGCTGTCAACATTTGACATGTGGGAGAAACACTGGACAGGGCACTCTCATGCACACCACTATGCTTATACCAAGCCACTTTAGCGTCTCATTTTACTTTAGCACAAGCATAGTTGATTAAATCAGAGTACCAGGCACAAGAAGAAAGTGCATATTCCACAAAGACGAACAAATGCAGAAAAATGACAGTAAAACAGTAAGGATTTTACACAGTGTTAGGGAAACACCTTATGGGAAAACTGCATTTGTGGTATATGTGTCACTCCTCCCATTACATAATAGCTGCATAACTGACAAGGCCAGGCAGACCAATAGAATGGACAGTTGTAGAATAGGGTGGACAGTTATAGAAGCAAATGGCACATGGAAGACAGGACCATCAGCAGGATCCAGACTCATCCTTGACAGCAAAATATGGCACATGCAATGATGCAATCCACAAAGAAAAATCAAAAAAGATGTCTGTTTCATTAACCTTCAAGTCAAAAGTTATTTGTTTTTCATTTTAGGACAGTACCTTAAAGTGGACAGATGGATCAAAATTTGGCTTCCAGCATTGGAATGAAAATCAACCTGACAATTATAGAGGATATGAGCACTGTTTTCACATCATTGGTGGCAGTAAGGAGCTCATCTATTAAACTGCTATAAATATCTATAAAATAATATAAAGCATGTTGGTGCACTGTGATGTTCACTTAGCTTTGGATTATAAATATGGTACATGAAGTCAGTGAAGTCACTTAAATAAAGGGACTGATAAGAAGTGGTTTAGGTGCTGGGCCTGAAACCATAATACTGCCAACTTCTCATATTTGACCTCTGACACATGGTGTGACCCAATGCATGGCAAGAAAACTTGCATGCCTGGTGTTCAACCAGCTGAGGCAGGCATGTGTCACTGATCTCTTGTCAGGTTGCTACACTGACTCCCTGGAGATAGCACATATTAAGTTCATATCCTTGGTGTTCTTCAATGGGCAAGTACCTATATATGGAGACACATGTGAGATCCTGTGCTCCTCCTCGAACACTCAGGAGTAGTGTTAAAGCAGGGTGTTTCTGTCAAAATGTCAATCAAAGATGATTGATGATTTCATGGACTCGCCCCTTTCCTCTAATTGGTGGATTTAAATGATGCACCTGCCTCCGTCCTTTGATTGGTGAATTCCAACCCGCCCCTGCCTAACCCCGCTCAGACCCCGCCTTAATCCCACCCCCTCCACCTGATTAGTCAGGATTTGTGTCAAGAGCAGTTTGATGGGTGTTGGTCCCACCCAAACCCCACTGTAATCCCACCCCCACCCGCCTGATTGGTTCAGGGTTTGTGTCAAGGGCAGTTTGATGGATGCTGCCTTTGCATTGCCAGCCCCACTCCCACCCTGTCTGTCAACACCTGTTTGTTGGCTGGCCCCCCCTCCCTGCCCCTTCTCATGAGGCCCTTTATATCAAAAGAACAACCTTGCTATGAACCCAAGCCGACATGTCCAGACTGGCCAGGCGGCCAGGTCTCCCTTATAGCCGCTCCTGCAGTTCCAGTGAAACAGCCTTCACCATCTCACAGAAAGGTAAGCTGACAGGCTCTGTGTGTTCATGGATCAGTGTGGAGAGAGAGAGTGAGAGAGACAGAAGGCACATTTCTGTAGTTTGAATCTGGCAGGCCCTGAACGTGCCTACCCCCCTGCTGTGGGCTCCTTTGCTGAGAAAGCAGACACTCGTTTTTTGGTTTTTAACTTTTGAAGGTAAAGGATTTTAGGTATTGCATGTAAAGCATGAGATAACTAGTTCAATATAAGCCTTTTAAGAATCACACAGAGGTAAATAGTATACAGCAATTCTCTTTTAAATGACGCTTGATACGTATGAAAATCTATCTATCTAAAACAAACCCTTTTCTATCAAATACACCACATTTTAAATAATCAAGTACATTTACGTATGTATTTTCAGCTGAGCTAAGGATCCACATTGCGGAAGCATTTCACTTAACTTTCTAAAGGTGAGAGCTGTACCCAGACACACAGAGTGAATGGGCACGCGTGAATAACAAGCTACCAGAAGTGGGGATTGAACCCAAGCTGGCATTTGCCCATTGGATCTTAAGTCCAACGCCTTAACCACTTGGCCATTCTGGTGGTAGAAAAAGCCACTTTTTTTTTCCACTCCATGAAAACTGTGATCATTCTTTCAGTTCCTTCCAAAACAAGTGGAGATTCATCTTCTCTTCCAAACGAGGGAGGCCAGAAGGGGCGACTCTCACAGCACACAGCTGTGTGCCCTGCTCAAACATTATGTGAAATACTCTATGTAAGATTAGCTTTTCTTTTGCTGATACGCGTAATTGGGCAGCTTACACAAGAAACAGGTTCACACATACAGGCCTTTAACATAAGTTCATATCTTCCTGTTGTAAATGTAAAGTGGTCTTAAAACGGGTCAAAGGGCACACATTTGCTAAAAGAAATCACTCTCCTTATTATAAAGTCTGCTTTAAAAAAATACCACTTTTTTCGGTATATATAAATAAGCATTCAGACCGGCCCATTACACAGCTTGCCGTTAATACTGAAAGATGACTCTGAATATCGCCGAAAGACAAAACGGTGTATCTTCAATATCTTATTAGAAAAATGTTTTCTATCTATCTATGTGTATGATGATTAATATACAAATACAATGTTCATATTACTGAAGCAAGCAATATTAGTTTTTTCTGTTACCAAAACGGACATTCCAATCAATTAGTTTTTGTCTCGACCAGGCTGTCTGTTTTTATTTACGTCTTTAGATTTTAAAAAGTTTTTATCCATAAATTTTTCTGACTGTACTCGGATAAGAAAAGCGAATTCCGTGTCACTGTTGTGCCGGTTTCTTTATCTGCTTTTTTCACAAAGGTAAGGTATCTTTGCAAGATGGTTGTATAAAGTTTTACTTTTGCATCAGCGCTCAAGTCACTGCATTCAAGTATGAATTTAATTTGTTTATCCAGTTCATTTTCTGTAGTGTTTAAAAGGTCGCTGGAAGCCAGGGCTTTCTGTTGCAACTGAGCCATTTGTTGTTGATGTACCAGGGAAATCTTGCACTTGTATTCCATATTTATACTCTCAAACCTATTAAATTAGTAATGAAAGGAATGGCCGTGCTTAATAGGGCTCTGAGAAACCCTCCTTTCTGATTTAAAAATTTACTTGCCCATATCCATATCAAGCAAGTATCACAAATATAAGACAGTAAACAACTAAATTTACAAACATTAAGTCACAGAGGAAATTAAAAACATTTTAAGACCAGATCAACAAGGGATCACCCCCGAACTCACAGCACACTGCAACTGAACCTACGTGTTCTGCTGTATATTATTAGTTAACTGTCATCTATTTAGCCAGTTCCATGGAGTTGCAAAGAGTTGGGGAGAACATTATTTAACATCTGTGGTGGGCTGACGCCCTGCCCGGGGTTTGCAATCCAAGTTTTAGTGCCAGACAAGGTCATAACAATAGCAAGCTAATGTTAATTAGCATAATACTAGCAGATGTTAAATAATCCATTCATCCATCCATTATCCAACCCACTATATAACTACAGGGTCACCTGGAGTCTGCTGGAGCTAATCCCAGCCAACACAGGGCGCAAGGCAGGAAACACTGCAGTAAATAAAACTTGTAAAAGTCAAATAAAAATATTAAATATTAATATATTAATATTAAAACTGAATAAAACACAGAAGTAACATTTAATGATATCAATTAGTGATGTAAAAAATAACTCCAACATACAGTAAGTAACATAACCATAACTGTGGAGCAGAGCCACAATCAACATGAATTTAATATCATTAATTCTGAAGACAGGACAAAAGCAATGATTTAATGCTTTTCTGTAATTATTTTTCCTTCATATTATGTTGCACTCCTTTTTAAATTAAGTTTTTATATTTTTATACTGCATGAATATATTGTCAGTTACTCTATACTGTTTTAAAATATTTACAGTATAATCTAAACTGAACAGAAAGATTTCCAATTTAAAAAATACTTACATGCCTCTGAATTTATTCTGTGGCAGAGCAGGGAACTGAAGTGGTAATTTATGATGCAAAAATGCAAGCTAAATGTAAAGACATCAGTTCAATGAAAGTCTGTAACAAGAAGAGATCCCTACAATTTTCAGATTCAGAAGCTACCAGGTGCTCAGTCTAGCTTTAAGTTTGGAATGAAAAACAAGTTTTCAAAAACAGCCCAAAAGCCAAAGGTTGCAGCTGTCAAGTGGAAAAATGTATCTTATTCAGGTCTGTGAAATGTACTTCTGCAGCCTAATGTATCAGGAGTATGGTAATTGTTAAGATTTAATAGAGAAAAGAGAAAACAGAACACATGCAGCACTTGTCCTATCTCTTCTGAAAAACAATAGGTAAACTTTGAACATAATGTACTGTGACTGATTAACACTGTGGACACATGCACTATATCTCTGTCATATTGACCTTTAAAGAATAAATATTATCGAATCTTTTGCAATATCTACTACAATATCCATAGTACCCCGTAGGAAGTTCTACAATTATGTGGAGATCATTTAGTTTGTCAGACTCATGTGGGTAGCGAACAGGTACATATTCTAAAATATCTTATCCAGATGAGTCGTCTTTTTTTAGTTAGCATGTTGGCGCTGTTCATTTTCAATATATGTTGTATATTTCCCTAGCCCAAGGGTTTCTTGTCAAAAGGTTAAAATAAACAGAGGTACAAGATAGACCTATTGAAACAGCAACATTTGTTATTAAGTGTATAGGTTTGTCTTGCATTCTAATTCTTAAAGCTGTATCAAACTGTTCTTAACTTCAAGGCAAAATGCATCCAATCATTTTGTTTATAACTAAATTAAATAAATAAACCTTATAAAATAAAACACAGTGCTTGATAATACTTAACACTAATTGATATCATTAAATGTTACTTTTATGTTTTATTCAGTTTTAATATTTAATATTTTTAATTTGACTTTTGCAAGTTTTATTTAAAAATTAACTCTTTAAGACATATTTCCTATTCAGACTATTCCAGATTGCACATGTCAAAAAAGCTTATTATTTATTTCAAAAGGTTTCTTTTCATGCTGGTTGTGTCACCTATCAATTGGTCAATCTTTTTTTATACATCATTACCGTTTTTCAAATTGTAATAACTGCTTTATAACTCCACTTTTTCATGTGATTATTTACTTCATAATTACCTTTATTTATTTATTTTCATTTTGGCACAAATGTCAAATGCCATTGCAATCAAGACTACCAGTTTAGTTAATATTCCTAACTCCAATATTTAATGTTCTTCCTGAATCAGGAGGAACACAAAACCAACTTTTAGTGCCAGACAAGGTCATAACAATAGCAGGCTAATGTTAATTAGCATAATACTAGCAGATGTTAAATAATGTTTTCCCCAACTCTTTGCAACTCCATGGAACTGGCTAAATAGATGACAGTTTAGCTAATAATATACTGCAGAACACGTAGGTTCAGTTGCAGTGTGCTTTGAGCTTGGGGGTGATCCCTTGTTGATCTGGTCTTAAAATGTTTTTTAATTTCCTCTGTGACTTAGCGTTTGTAAATTTAGTTGTTTACTGTCTTATATTTGTGATACTTGCTTGATATGGATATGGGCAAATAAATTTTTAAATCAGAAAGGAGGGTTTCTCAGAGCCCTATTAAGCACGACCATTCCTTTCATTACTAGTTTAATAGGTTTTAAAGTATAAATATGGAATACGAGTGTAAGATGTCCCTGGTACATCAACAACAAATGGCTCAATTGCAACAGAAAGCCCTGGCTTCTAGTGACCTTTTAAGCACTACGGAAAGTGAACTGGATAAACAAATGAAATTCACACTTGAATGCAGTGACTTGAGCGCTGATGCAAAAGTAAAACTTTAAACGACCATCTTGCAAAGATACCTTACCTTTGTGAAAAAAGCGGATAAAGAAACCGGTACAACAGTGACACGGAATTCGCTTTTCTTCTCCGAGTACAGTCAGAAAAATTTATGGATAAAAACTTTTTAAAATCTAAAGACGTAAATAAAAACAGACAGCCTGGTCGAGACAAAAACTAATTGATTGGAATGTCCATTTCGGTAACAGAAAAAACTAATATTGCTTGCTTCAGTAATATGAACATTGTATTTGTACATTAATCATCATACACATAGATAGATAGATAGATAGATAGATAGATAGATAGATAGATAGATAGATAGAAAAAAAAAATTCTAATAAGATATTGAAGATACACTGTTTTGTCTTTTGGCGATATTCAGAGTAATTTTTCAGTATTAACAGCAAGCTGTGTAATGGACCGGTCTGAACGCTTATTTATATATACCGAAAAGAGTGGCATTTTTTTAAAGCAGATTTTATAATAAGGAGAGTGATTTCTTTTTGCAAATGTGTGCCCTTTGACCCGTTTAAGACCGCTTTACATTTACAACAGGAAGACTTCTGGTAGCTTGTTATTCACGCGTGTGTCTGAGTACAGCTCTCACCTTTAGAAAGTTAAGCAAAATGCTTCTGCAATGTGGATCCTTAACTCAGCTGAAAATACATACATAAATGTACTTGATTATTTAAAATGTGGTGTATTTGATATAAAAGGGTTTGTTATAGATAGATAGATAGATAGATAGATAGATATCAAATGTCATTTAAAAGGGAATTGCTGTATACTATTTACCTCTGTGTGATTTTTAAAAGGCTTATATTGAACTAGTTATCTCATGCTTTACATGCAATACCTAAAATCCTTTACCTTCAAAAGTTAAAAACCACCAAACGAGCGTCTGCTTTCTGAGCAAAGGAGCCCACAGCAAGGGGGTTAGGCACGTTCAAGGCTTGCCAGATTCAAGCTACAGGAATGTACCTGCTCTCTCTCTCTCTCTCTCTCTCTCTCTCTCTCTCTCTACACACTGAGCCATGAGTGCACAGAGCCTGTCAGCTTACCTTTCTGTGAGATGGTGAAGGCTGTATCGCTGAAACTGCAGGTTACAGAGAGCAATTAAAAGCAGTTTAGATTGAAAAGGCTTTCCTTTTCTACAAATTATAAAGCAAAGGTTAGATAGATATTTTAATCTCATGATAATATTAAAATAATAGACAGATACAGGGGCATACTCCAGCACCGTTGAGAAGATATGCAGGAGCTGCTATAAGGGAGACTTGGCTGGCTGGGTATGAGCAGGAACATGTCTGGACATGTCGATCAGGCCTTGGGTTCATGGCAAGGTCGT
>JANRMT010062796.1:39010489-39039876 GCA_026402145.1 Polypterus bichir lapradei
TTGGAGGGGGCAATGCAGGGGCAGCATCCAACAAACTGCTCCTGACACATTGACACAAACCCTGAACCAATCAGTCAGGTGGGGGTGGGATTACGGTGGGGTCTGGGCAGGACCAACACCCATCAAACTGCTCTTGATACAAACCCTGACCAATCAGGTTGGGGGTGCATCATTTAAATCCACTAATCAGAGGAATGGGGCGGGGCCATCAAGTCATCAATCATCTTTGATTGATATTTTGACAGAAACATCCTGCCATAATACTACTCTCAGGTCTGTTGATGAATGGCGCCTGGTGATGCCACCTCTGTGTAACAAATCTCAATCTCAATCCAGACTCTTCATGTGTAGCGGAACAAGCTACCCACCTTCTGCAATTTCATTTGGGACTAATAACGTTTTCTATCTGTCTGAACTGCTGACACCCACAATGTCTTTATGAAGCATTTGAAGCCTCAATATCTATCTAAATGATCATGGCTTTAATAGGTTCTTGTAAGTACAGAAAGATGGACCAGTTTTGTATTTTGTTTGTGATGATCAATTTTGTGACCTTGTCCTGTAACATTTGTTCTTAAACAGCCCTCCAGACTGTTGTTTACTCAGTTATGTTGACCTCTTTTGTAAATTGCTTTTGATAAAAGCGTCTACCTATTGGATGAATATAAAAGTAAATATAAAAACATTATAAAAGTGTAGCTTAAGGTGAAGAGAGGAGTGTCGAAGGCTAAAGAAAAGACATATGATGAGTTGTATGAGAGGCTGAACACTAAAGAGGGAGAAACGGATCTGTACTGATTGGTTAGACAGAGGAACCAAACTGGGGAAAAAAGTGAAACAGGTTAGGGTGATAGAGGATAAATATGGAAATGTACTCAGAAGCGAGAAGAGTGTGTTGAGCAGATGGAAAAAGTACTTTGAGAGGCTGATGAATGAAGAAAATGAGAGAGAGAGAAGGTAGGATGATAGGAAGATAGCGAATCAGGATGTGCTATGGATTAGCAAGGAGGAAGTAAGGACTGCTATGAAGAGGATGAAGAATGGAAAGGCTGTTGGTCCAGAGATGGCAGTGGAGCTTTTAACAAGATTGTTTACTGCAATCTTGGAAAGTGAGAGGATGCCCGAGCAGTGTAGAAGAAGTCTACTGGTACTGATTTTTAAGAATAAGGGAGACGTGTAGAACTGTAGTAACTACAGAGGGATAAAATTGATGAGCCACAGTGTGAAGTTAAAGAGTAGTGGAAGCTAGGTTAAGAAGGGAGGTGATGATTAGTTAGCAACAGTATGGTTTCATACTGTGAAAGAGCACTACAGATTCTCTGAGAATGGATGGAGAAGTATAGAGTAGGCCAAAAGGAGTTGCATTGTGTTTTTGTGGACTTAGAGAAAGCATATGACAGGGTGCCTAGAGAGGAGTTGTGGGTTTGTATGAGGAAGTCGGGAGGGGCACAGCAGTATGTAAGAGTGGTAAATGATATGCACAAGGGAAGTGTGACAGTGGTGAGGTCTGCAGTTGGAGTGTGGATGCATTCAAGGTGGAGGTAGGATTACATCAGGGATTGGGTCTGAGCCCTTTCTTATTTGCAACGGTGATGCGCAGGTTGAGATATGAGATTATACACGAATCCCCACAGACTATGATATTTGCGGATAACATTGTGATCTGTAGCTAGAGTAGGGAGCAGATTGAGAAGACCCTTGAGAGGTGGAGATATGCTCTAGAGAGGAAAGGAATGAAGGTCAGTAAAAATAAGACAAAATAGATGTTTGTGAATGAGAGGGAGGTGAGAGGAATGGTGAGGATACAGGGAGTAGAGTTGGCAAAGGTGGAGGAATAGTTGCAATCAACAGTACAGAATAGTGGGGAATGTGGAAGAGAAGTGAAGAAGAGAGGACAGATAGGGTGGAGTGGGTGGAGAAGAATGTCAGGAGTGATTTGTAACAGACGGGCACCAGTAAGAATGAAAGAGAAGGTTTACAAGATGATAGTGAGACCAGCTATGTAATAAGTGTTGGAGACGGTGGCACTGACCATAAAACAGGAGACAGAGCTGGATGAGGCAGAGTTAAAGATGTTAAGATTTGCATCGGGTGTGACGAGGATGAACAGGCTTAGAAATGAGTATATTAGAGGGTCAGCTCAGGTTGGACGGTTGAGAGACTAAGTCAGAGTGGCAAGATTGTGTTGGTTTGGAAATGTACAGAGGAGAGATGCTGAGTATATTGGGAGAAAGATGTTAAAGATGAAGAGCTAGGCAAGAGGAAAAGAGGAAGGCCTAAGAGGAGGGTTATGGATATGGTGAAAGAGGACATGCAGATGGTGAGTGTAACAAAGCAAGATGCAGAGGACAGAAAGATATGGAAAAAGATGATCAGCTGTGGTGACCCCTAATGGGAGCAGCCAAAAGAAGAAAAAGAAGAAGAAGAAGAAAAAGTGCAGCCTTATGACTGTGTGAAAAGTTTCAGTTCTAATGCGCAATGTTACTTGTCTATAGACAGTTTCATCTTGCCAATAAAATAGCATTGGATTTTTTTATTTTTAACAAGAAAAAAAAGGAGATGGATATGTCGTATTTTTCCAAAAGTGCATAAACACGTGAAAATCATAAAGAAAACGAATGCACCTACATATTTTATAATTGTAGAGGTGGGAAATTGTAGGATTCTGTGAGATTATATTATTCTAATATTTGGGTCACTACAAATTTATAAGGTCAATATTGAGTACGGTGAAATTTTTACTTGCACATGCTTATCAACATCAACATATCCAATATGATATCATTTCAATTTTGTATGTTTTAAACATTATGTACTGCAGTTTACTTCAACAGTATATGGTAATTTATTATTTCTGTTATATGTAAATCCCTAAATGCCAAAATGTGTTAATATTTTATATCTATTAAGAAAAAAACTTGACACTTCATACTACTTAAATAATTTTTTTAATTATGGAAATGGTTTTCAAGTGTTTAGAAGTCTCCAAGGTCCTAAAAGATCTTTCCTTGATGAAATAAAAAGAAGACCATTACAGAGAACCCCGCCACTCCTTTCAGGTTACCAGCAAATTCACATGACCTCTGCTTGTGACACCACACAGGACATGCCCCCTAGTGATGCCTGGAATCACAGCAATCAATTGGAAACCAACAAGATACTAAATAACCATAAATAATGAAACACAAAGAAATTAACTTTGTGATGTACCAGTGGTAAGGGAAGTCTGATCTGTGCCCGTATTTATTAAGTATCTTAGAATTACTAATTGCAGTAAAAGTCTGACTAGAATAAGAATTTATCCTACCTCAGAGTCGGGCATGAAAAGTCAGGGGTTGAGGGGTTGGAGTTCACGTTTGAGAATAAAAGACGTCAGAATTTTACAGCACCCAAGCCACAAAATGGCACTCATGAAGGTGTTTTTTAATTTCCTTGGAAATCATGATGACACTTTGTAGTTTTCTAATACTAACACTAAGGCTTCACTACAAAGATAAAAATAATAATAGTAATATTCAAAGTAGAAAGCTGAGCACTGGCTGATGGGTTTGAAAAATGAGTCTTCGGCCATATCTTCTGATGGTATCCTTCATATCCAAGTTGGAGTTTGATAATTGAAAATTGAAGGTTTACGCCACTGTCATTTAGTACTCTATGTGTGAGTCATGTGCTGAACCATGTCACTTCACAACAACATCAAGATTAAAACAGTTTCCATCTTGTGTTTTGATACTGTGATATCATTTGCAATTCACATATGCATGGCCATCCACACTTAGGGCAATGATCTTTTTGTGTGTGCCATCTTATTATACTAACAACTCCAGTAAAGCGATGACTTGCATGAATTGCTTTAACATTACCTCACATGAAGTTGTGGGGAAATATATGCAATTAAATATAAAACTTTATAAGGGCATGCAAAATTAAAATAAAAATGGCTGTTTTTGACATACTCCAATCATTACTATTGCAAAGCTTCATTCTCCTTTTGGCCATAAAATGTAATGTTGCAAACACTTAAATTCTGGCTGGCAACATGTGCCTTCTTTGCATAGATGGAGCAATCACATGGCTTACAAGATTTTTTATAAGTATTATTCTGTCTCTGCCAGATCAATATCTTTCACAAATTCATTGTTGTCTAGTGTTTCCAAAACATTTTGCTTTACCCAGGATATGTGTGCCAATCTTTACCTGAAAGCCATCTTTTGGAAGCTCCTAGCAAGTTAGGATAGCTCATGATCTGGTGAAATTAGGAGTAGTTTCCTAATCTGAAGAACTGATAAAATACTATTACTTGTACTCGTAAGAGCAGGATCAAATGTGCATCACTCAGATTTTTGTGCCAGTTAGGACTGTTTGCCTACTCGAAGATGCTTAATAAATACAGACACTCCTTTTTTCAGCCCATACCTCGAGAATGAGGTTTGTTTAAACTCCATCAGCTGTACGACAAAATACAGCTTTGTCAGTCTCCACTGGTCTGTCCGTACCCAGCTGCAATACAAGGCAAAATACTTAGAGACTGACGGACTGATGGACGTGAGTATGTGAAAAAGCAGTTGATCTTACAGTCTTTAAACTTAGAAGTGATGATTGTCAAAGACACATTGCTTATCCAAAATTGCAAAATTTTTATTCAAGTCTTTTACAGAAAAGAAATAAATGTGTTGAAGTGGCATAATGATAGAGTTGCTGTCTCGCAGTAAAGACACCAGAGTTCACGTTCCAGGTCCTCCCTGTGAGGAGTCTGCATGTTCTCCTTATGTCTGTGTGGGTTTCCTCCCACAGACCAAAGACATGCATGTTAGGTGGAATGGTGATGCTAAACTGGTCCAATGGTGAGTTCACCCTCTAATGGACTGTTCCAGCCTTGCACCCTGTGATTACTGGGTAGGGCTTCAGCCCCCCACAACTCTGGTCAGGATAAAGCAGGTTAAAATAGGATTGATGGATGGGTGTAAATTTGTAATTTGTATCCATTTTCTTTTCAGGTACTGGAGTTTGGAATGACTTGTCATGCTCTACTAAAATGTCTTATGTTTGCGCCATTTGAGACTGCATCATCAGCTGATTTTTTTTAAAAAGTAGTTTTGCTGATTAATTCAAGTACTTTTTGTCTTTTATATAATAAAAAATTCATGGATACCTGAAAATACAATAAAGAGAAAATGCGCAAATGATTTTTGACTTTTTTCATTTTAATTTTCATTAAGATCACTAAGTGAAATCACTAAGAAATCACTAAGATTTTTCCAACGCCTACTTTGTTTAGCCAGTTAGTCCAGTTCAAGGTGTCTTTGGCGAATACCTACTTGTTTCTCAAATTTTAAAAAGTGCCCAAGCAGTTTAAATGTTGTGGAAATTGACCCGGACACAGACAGGCAGACACGTTCATGTCACCCACAAACACGATTATTTACAATATATACAAATATTAAATTGGTCACACAGACCTAGTTCAGTGCACAAAACCCCCAAATTCACAGTCCTGGCCACTCAATGCCTTCTCTTCGGGCCGCCTCCACAGCTCTCCTGAGCTTTGTCCTTCCACCTCCCGACTCCAGCCTCCAATGAAGGGAGACGGCCCCTTTTATATATGACCCGGATGAGCCCCAGGTGTTCCCGGCATTCCAACTCTAGCCACGCCCCAGCGTGGCGGAAGTGCCGGCTGTCCTCCCGGCAGCTCTCTGGGCACCGTGCCCTGTACCCGTGGCCCCCAAAGCAACCAGGAAGGTGACCCCCACGTGATCCAGGGTGGGCGCAGACCCACATCCGGTCCCTCATGGTGTCCCGGCCGGGTCATGGCCCCTGGCATCCCTGACAATGTTTAAAAAAGAAACAAAAGCAAAAGCCTCTGCTATCCCACTAGACCTGCCTAAATACATCGTTTAAATAGACCCTTCTGTCAGTTTCTCACCTCCCCTGGACATGGTTATAGATGGGCAGTGCTGCCATCTCCTCTAACAGGTCATCTGTCCACCCAACGTAAAATCAGTCAAAATAAAGCTTTAGCTTATTTTTGTATTTAGTTGCCCTCCCTAAATATCCAAATGCCAACTTCAAAATGGCATCATTGTCACACCACTGGACCTTGCAACATCACCCACATTTCCATTTCCTCTTACCTTTGGCCTCCTGTCTATTTGCTCATTAGCTTTTTCTCCATCTCAGCTGCTGACTTCAATGTTGGTGCATTGGCAAAGTTAAGCACACCTCACGCCAAACTTCAACCACCAGTGGAGTCAAGGGCAATCCTTGATGCGGTAACACTCCCCAGTCATATCATCCTCTTGTGGTATTTAAGGTCCCTCCAGCCATGGTCCACAACCTACTCAGACCTTCAAGGCATCATCTAGGTGGCAGGGTCCCACCAACCCCTCTCTGAAGAGCTGTCATCCTTAGGGTCAAGCATGCCTGGGATTTTTTAGACTGTCTCGTCTCTCCTCTGTAACACTGGGCCTACATTTAGTGATTTTTAGAAACCACGGTCAAGTGACTACTCACACTGCACAATCGTTTCACCAGTCGTATGTGTTCTCAAACTGTTTGAACATGCTCAGTCTGATTGACACTCCATGACATAGGTGCTCAGGCTATATGTATACATGGCCCCAGCAGACAGTTCTACCTATTCAAGAAAACATGATGGCCACAGGCTTCTTAAAATTTCAACAAAGGGCTACATTGCTGACACTTGCTGAACTGTGCTCTAAAAGTACAAAAAAGAGAAAAAGACATGGACATGTGGATGGGTGAGAAGACAAGAAAAATATGGTGTGTCTATTTAAAAGAGAGAATTGGAGGTATGTAATCTATATAATTTAATGCTGTGTATGTTTATTTTATGTTCTTCTAGTAAACATTTTCTAAGATTCTTTTGTCATTGGCCATTTAGTCGTTTATGAGATTGCTTTTTGAAATAAATATATGAAAATAAGCCTGACAATGACAAAACCCATTTCAGACTAACCATTTAATCGAAAACAATGGTATCCCTTTGATTTTTCTGGTTTGCTTCCTATTTTAACATAAGGTGCTGAAGTTCCTTAGTAAACTCCGCATTTCTTCAAGAATCCACTAGATGGTGCTGTGTATCTCTGCACTGATGAATTCAGACATTATAAATTTTAAGGTTTTGCCCTATAAAAGTACATTATTTGCCTGATGTCTTTGAGAATAAATGTCAGATTTAACTTAAAGACATAAAGAGTAAACTGTTACAATAAAAAGCACAATGGTAAAATGGGACAGTGGCCTGAAACTGATTAGTCATATCACCCAAAGCTTTATGGGTGTCCTGACACCTCATTACCACTGGATGGCCTGCCCGACTCAGGCTTCAGTGAGGAAGCTGCCTGCTGTCCATAAGCTGCAAAATTGACAGACATTCTTATTTTAAAAGTGACTTGAAGATCTCGGGATGCTGGGTGTCAACTGAAATGACCAGGGATTTCTGTTTTTAAAGTATTTACTGACTTACCTCATTCTAGCCTAGTAAACACCTGAGATGACCTGATTCCCACAGATTTATCTGGATGTCAGTTTGAGACATTCATATTGAAATCTCCTGTAAAACACACCTTTTATCTCTCTCTTACATTTTAATCGTCTATTCTCTAATCAGTTCTTTTGTACCTGTTACCCTTCTTCTTCTATCACTTCACCTTTACTTTTGTAGACGTTTCAAAGTTTGTTACCTTAAAGTGTCTCATGCACTGTATGCCATCTTGATCTTTTGGATTATTTCCTTTGTAAATCACCTTGTGAAGGTGTGCTGCTTTGTGAGAACCAGTAAGTAAAATAAAGTCTAATTCAGTAAGATGTAATTCATACAGTGTCAGTACATATTAAAGTTCTACCAGTCAGGCTGCCATAGTTAAAGACCAGATGAGACCTTGACAGAGTGTTCATAGGAAACAAGCTGATACGGCCAGAGTGGTAAAGAATTCCTCAAAACTAGATAGTCCTGGGTTATAGAGCTGGCGAAGGGCTGTGGGGTATGACAGATCATGTAGGAAGAGATACAGCAACATGGGAACATGTTACAGCGTGTTTATTTCATGGACAGTGGTACCCAGGCAATCTTTAAATAGAAGCAGAGGAGGCTAAGATGCTGGCAAGGACATTCCTGACCCCAGCCTGGTATTGTATATTTAAAATACCAACACATTTCCTGTGTATAAAAAATACATCTTGCTAGTGAAAAATCCACCAATATATTTATATTCTGAACCTGCTTTTTTTGACCCTAGGGTCATGAGTAGTTGGAGCCCGCCCTGGTAAGATCACATTAATAGCAGGAAGCAACTGTGTATGTGGCATTCTGCAGCCACACTCAGTAATATCAACCACATGAGACTGAGATATCAAATGAACATGCAAGACAAAGAGTCCCAAAATTGGGTGCTGTGCGGTGCTGATGAGGATGCAAGCCATCGCCACACTACTGTTACATGAAACTAGTAAAGCCCATAAAGTGCTTTGTTTCTAGAGTCATATAGTGTTGAGCTACTTAAAAAGAATTACCCAGGACAGTGGGATCTAGACCTGAAGAAGTAGAGCTTTTACTTTGGAAAAATGGTTCAATTCTTACGGAATTCTTTGCTGTGGTGTGATTACTACTGAGTACTGACTGACTGTTGTGAGCTGCATTCATTGGCAACAGTAGCCAAATTAATTTAAGGCAAAATAATTTTTTCACATTGATGTTCATTTCAGTACACACACATATAATGTATGCTGTTCTACAGAACACACTCTGCATGAATACATACATTGAGTTATGATGCAAGAAGCCATATGAATAATGCACATCAAACAGCAGTAATCTAGCACAGAGAATGTATGCAGTACCTGACTGATGCAGAGCGTTTAGATATGCATACTTAACTAACCCAGTAAAACACTTGTGTAAAGGAATAGATTTGCTGTTTACTAATCTTTGTGTTGCCGGAAACTTTTGAGTTTGGCTCAGCAGTACCTTCTAGTGGCCACAACTGATGTGTGTAGTGTGCAATTGATACAGAGCTGCCAGGCCTGGATACTTACTGTACCTACCCAGTAAAACTGTCTCATAAAGGAATAGCCTGCATAACAGCTCAGTTTGTGTGGCAAAGTCTGAACACTCAGATGTTGTTCAGTGAGGCTGAAAGAAAAGTGTGGCATAACATGTCAGCTAAGAGAAAAACATTCATTTTAGACCAACAAAACAATACAAGCTTTTATTGTATTAAAACTATTTAAAAACAATGGTTTTTAACTAATGAATATGATTTTGTTAAACATCCAAATGAATTCTGTTTTGTGCCTTCTACATGGGTAAGAGCACAAAGCCTTTTTCTGTAATACTCAAGAGGGTTGGAGAACACATTTAGAGGAAGTGGGTTGTGTAAGGAGATTGTTTCCATATCCTTCAAGCAACCCAGTCTAGATCACCGGACTGCCTTTTCCAACTCAGTTCACAGATTTTCAGTTTGTTTGAGGCCAGATGCTGAGATGTCCATTGTGAAACATAGCTTTTCCTTTCTGCCTGTTATCTTTGTTAATTCTAAAGTGTGTTTAGGGTCATTTCCACAGTGCAACTTCATTATGTGACCAAAGTTGCGGTCTTGATATCTTGATACTTAGAGTTGATGATGACATTGAGCTTACCAAGGACTCCAATGCCAGTAGCAATAAATCAATTCCAAAAATTCAGTGATACATGTCCACATTTTATAGTTTGAATGAGATTATTTTCTTTGTATACTGTATGTCCATCATCTGAAATCGAGACCTATGGATGTTGTGTGGCATTTGACACACTTCTGACATGCCTGTTGTTATCAATATGTTCTTTCTTATTCTATATATATTCTATACTAGCTGTGTAAGCCCAAGCTGTAAAAAGCCCGTGGTCCTAGAAACTATTGAAATCGTCAGAAAAAAAACCCCTGAAATGTAGAGATGTCAGGTAATTGAAAGGAACTGCTCTGGACATCTCTCTCCGCGGGAGGAAAACTAAAAGGGATACCATTTTGCCAATATTAGCGGTTAAGTGACTTTGTCTTTCTTCTGAGGTTTTGTTTTGCTGACATGCTGGCCTCGCTTGTGTTATTAGCAGCTAAGCAAGTTTTCTGTTTCCTTGGAGGCGGAGCCCTTACCCCGACTCCACCTCTCACTTCCGGGCTGGACAGAAACACACACTTCCACGCATAGACGTTTATATATAAGATAACCTTTTGATGTTGATGTGTCATTTCTTATACTCCATGATGTCACAACACCTTGATGCAACCAGACACTGCAGATCTCCACCTTGCCTCCACCATCATTTTACTCACTGTCAGTGGGAAACAAAGAGAGACCCCTAGCGGTCAGGAAAGATTAAAGGTTATTGGATACTTTTGAATTTCTTCATAATTATCTTAATAATGTTAGGTAGTGTATAAAATACATTATTTTATTAGTGAAGATCACAAGTTATTTGTATTTTGTGCTTTTCCTGTATGACATAGTAATGGATGACCATATTTTCTTTTTTTGTTCAGCTTTACTAAAGGTGCCCATAAATCTTTAATTAGTGTATTTTGTGCAGAAAATATATGGTTAAAATGTTTTAATTTATTTCCACATATTAAATCAATTGCATTGCACAGTATATTTAAAATATTTTGCAATTTTGAACTATGCAATTTTGTTGAGGTGAATTTGTCTGAAACATTGTTTTAATTTTATTTGATGTAAATTATTAAGCAATCATTTTAGTCTTGCACATAATCATTCAAATGGTCTGATAAAATGAAGGAATGTGTTCTCAGGTCTGAATAACGGTGAGCACACAAATGTCACTCCAGCCTGCTTGTCCAGTTTGGTGTCACGAGGAGCCAGTCCTATCATAATAGCATTAGGCACAAGGTGGGAACAAATCCTGGACAGAGTGCTAGTTCATTACACGGCACACTCATGGACACAGTCATGACCACTCATGGTGGGCTAAGTTAAAACTGCCCGTCAACCTAACTTGCACTTATTTGGAATGTTAGATGACATCCAGAAGAACTAGGGAATAATAAATGTGGATAAAGTGAGAATGTAAAAACTCCATCTTAGACGGTGACTGGGCCTAAATTCAAACCCAGGACTGTACCACTGGGCAATACATTATATTTGCTCTCAGTTTTTACAAACATCTACGTTTCATGTAGGCTCCTGCACCCTAAAACACAAATTAGGAAACACTAAAATAAGAAAATGGACAAATGGATGGGAGATATGGACAAAATTAAACATCACTAGTGAAACAAATGGACTTATGGTCCTAAAGTAAAATGAAAAAAACAAACCAAATTAAAGTTAAGAAGCTGTTGATACTTCTTATGTTTTCTAAACAGTTGCTTCTTTCCGTTTCTCTAGAAGTTACATGTTACTACTTGTGTTGGCTCATCTAGAACAAGCTTAACTTTACTATTTTGGCAACACACACTTGTTTTCAAGACAAAACAAATCCAGCTTGACATTGATCACATCATTGATGTAACTTTGCTAATTAGTGGTTTTCAAGTAAACATCAGTCTGAAGATTTAAAAGCAATGCTTTAATGTGGTGGAAAGTTTTGACTATTTAACAATCTTTTTGATTGCCACCGTGCATTTCTGTCTCTGGGACGTTTTTGCATTCTGTATCCTGGACTTTGTCTTACATGCCTGTGAACCATTGCGTTTGCCTGCAGCTCAATTGATCTATATTTAGGAGTACTTTTGCTTGTCAGTTTGGTTCACTGTCATGTTGTTTTATTCTTTGTCGTTCTTCATCACTTAATTAATTTCTGTTATGTGCTTGAAGCTCAACAGATGTCACTGCTCTTCTTTTTCTTTCTACCATTATAGAGGTTATAATTTGGCTTCTCTATCAATTTTCCATAAACATATGACCACAGGTCATGGCCACAAGGTTGCCATTACCTATTTTTTTTAAATTTCCAGAATGTGGTCATAATCTTTTGATCAAGACAAAGATCAAGGTTCTAGCCCCAGTAGTTTGTGAGTATCCCCATGACAGATGGACAGACCTTAGAGTTTTATATATCAGACAATTCCAAAGTGCTTATCTTTCCGTGGCTTTAATACGGGTAATGCTATGAGCAATCATGAACATACACTTTCTACTAACCTCTCATTCTGTATCTTCTTTGCCTGGCACAAATTGTTGAGGTTAAGTGTCAGAAGCAATGCATTGAGTTTATTTTACTTTGCAGGGTAGTGCCCAAATGATTTCCTTAGACTAGCAATACTGTCAGGATAGACGGCAACTCTCCTCAAGCCTAAAATGGGAACGAGTTAGAAATTGGATGGATGGATGGATAGATGGATGTCATAACAGTCAAGTGTTTTAACTTTCCTCATCGTCAACTACAGTCCCTGGGGACTTTGAAAATCATTCTTGCCTACAAAACACCTCCAGGTAAAAACTTGTATAACATAAAACAGAGTTAGGTTAACTAGGCTTTATTATCCCTCAGGGTAATTTGTTTTATATTTATGGTGAGCAAAAATACATTCATTACATACTGCGTTAATTCTCGGGATGGATACTTACTGTTCAAAAGGCAGTATTTATTAATGAAATGGGAACATCATTCTGCACAACACAGAACAAGGTCATGCTTTAATGATTACGAACACCACAGGAAGGATCATTCCCAAAGGTGCACAAGGGTAGAGAAGTGTTGTTCTTTTAGCCTGATTAGGAGCTTGAAAATGGAAGTTTTGTAGAAGGGTGGCAAGCAGGAGATAAAGCGTCTGTTCTGTGAGGGAGAAAAGGTAAGGAAGGTGGGGGGTGAGAGGGATCAAGAAATGAAAAAGACAGCTATTATGTATTTATTTACTTAAATCCAATATATACATACAGGCTAAACCAACAATCAATAAGAACTTAATTTACCTTGTTAATTGAAGGGTAATTTGCAATTCATTAAAAAATAAATATATGTTAAAATCTATGTAAGCAGCCAAGTAGACATCAATGTACATAATTTCTCAGGATATAGTAACTTTTCAAGTTTCGGCATTGAGAGCATAAAAACAACACTGCACTTATTCTTGTTCACAGTTGGATTGGGAGCTCATTAAAGGACAAGGGTTTACCTGCAAATTTCCAGGGCACTGCAATTCAGGAGTCCTTGCAGAACAGTCAACCGGATTGCATATTTATGGTACATGATTTATACTCTTAAAACTCCAAGAAGGGCCTGCCTGTGATCCACATCACTACACGACACTCATGCTACATGACATACCTACTACAAGACATGCCTACTCAATAGTACATTACATTCTTTAGTATTATTGTCTAATCTTATTTGTTTCTCTTTTCATTTAACTTTCTCCTTGATATCTTGTAAAGCACTTTGACCTACATTGTTTGTATGAAAATACAGTATAGTACATTTGTTGTTGTTGTTGTAGTTGTCATTACTCTTGAGTAAGACAAACCTCCCACAGTCGTAATCTTACCCACAGTGTGAGAACAATGTGCAAGGTACACCTTGAGAAAGGAATATTGAAAAAGACACAAATAGTCAAGCGTGTCATGTAACATGACTGACGTGTACTGCAAAAGCCACTAAATGTCACTGGATGTGTGTGATTTATTTGGCTTGTGAACAGGGCAGAGCTGCGGAGGTCTGCAGTTGGATTCTATTTCAGAAAAGGTCTACCACTGTACAGACTGCATGTTTGTGGCTTCAGTAATATTAATGGGCACCAGTAGGAAGCAGTCTTATTAACTGCTATTGTGTGGTGAGCACTGAATTCGGTCACTTGCTTCACCAATAATTAGCCAAAATTCTAGCAAGGTCTATCATCCAAAGGTGAATATGAAAAGGTCAAACAAGAAGAGAAGGAACTGAAGTGAACTGTGACCAGCACACAGGCACAGTGATATCTATTATTGATTTTTATACTACAGGGTGGGCCATAAGTTTCCATACATATGAAAAATAAACATTTTTTATAAAAAAAACATTTTTATTTATATAATATGCTCTACATGACTGCTATTGTTTTGAAAACACATTTCAATACGTATCCGCCACAGTTGATGAACACGTATTAGCACAGCTGGAATTATGCTTGTAATGGCATTGGTGATACATTCCCTAAGATGATTTATGTTTTGTGTGAGATGTTCATTCCATGTTTTCTGTTAAATTTGATTGCAACCATGCGACTGCTTCCTGACCCGTCCATCAGTATGATTTCAATTCATTGCTCTTTATTCAAATGCATTTTTTAGGTTATCTGAAATATAAAAAATAAAATGTTAAAAACCATATGTATGGAAACGTATGGCCCACCCTGTACTGTATAAAAGATCTAGTAAGGCTATCTCCCACCATTAAATGTAAAGTGAAATGTGTCAGTGAGCCGTGCATGTGTGATTCCTAAAATGAGGTTGTATTCTGACACTGTGCGCCTTTTATGTCTGTTGTTGATAACTGCCCATGGAAATTTTTTACGTAGGTGGACTAAATTTTCTTCTCCTTTTGGGCTTTTTTATGAATTGGCACAAACTAGTCATTCACTACATTATTGAAAGTCCTATTGTTATTAAACAACAACTATGAAGGCAAAATAGAGGCTGAAACAGAAAAAGACTCCCAGGACCTCCTATTGACTGCTGCTAAAAGGGAGTTAATGAATAACACTACCACCCTGACTAAATCTGACACCAATCACAATGCCAATACTATAAGCAGTACTGTGCTTGCATTGAGACATGCACACCCAGTAGGGAAAAAAAATCTGTCATATGCTGGAGTTTATTTATCTTCATTGGAAATAAAGACTGGAAATGGGCAGTTCAGTGATACCTTGGACAGAGGCAGGGATTGCTCAAGCATGCCAGATATACAGATATATAGTATAGCATGTCTTTCAAAACATGGAAGGACACATTATTTGTTAGACTGCAAATTCTCCTGAAGTTGGCACAGTGATATCTATTATCGATTTTATCTACCATCATATGAGTCCTGATAATACTGTATATTAACTGTACATTATTATGGTTAAGCATCCAAAACATTGACGTCTTGTAGCAGGCAACGGCTATGGCTTAAATAATGGATCATTATAAAGATATATGCATGAGCTAAATTTAATGAATTTTCCTATAAAGAACTGATAAAACATCCGTGTACAGAATATAATTTAATTTAGTGTCACATGGAATCAGAACCTATCCCAGAAGAGACAAGTGCAAGACCAACAAGTGCAGGATCAGGAACGAGTTCATAGGAAGGTTCACTCAAGTCAAGTTAAGTCAGATTTATTGTCATGTACACATAGTAAAACGAAATTCTTATTTGCATGTCTCCTTCAAGACAGTGGACAAAAATACAATGCAAAAAATATGTACAGCAAATAAAACAGAGAAAAAGTATGCTTGGCATGAAACACACATACACCATACAATCATACAGTATTTGTAAGTATTATATATTTGTACAAACCATTTGTTATGTTACAGTATTTGAATTCTTACAATTGACTGCTCAGCAGCCTTATGTCATATAGGTAGAAGATATACCTGAACAACTGGTGCGAGTGCCAGTAGTCCTGTGCCTATATCCACACACACTGGCCAAATCTGTACTTATTTAGGATACAGGTAGAAAATTAAATTATAAAGAGAAAACAATACCCAGACAGTTAGAACATACAAGCTCCACACAGAACTTGAACTCCTGGAGCTGAGAGACAGACATAGTAACCATTGTCCTACTATGAAACAATTAAAAATACTAATAAAAATAATATTTCCAGAGGGCTGAATAGTAGCACAGTGGCTATAGTTGCTGCTTCATGGAGACAGCATACTAGTTTTGATGCCACAGCCAGATGTTGGCTGTGTGGAGTCTGCACATTCTCCATGTTTTGGAGTGGGATCTCTTCTGGCATGTAAGTTAGATTCATTGGTGGCTCCTAACAGGACCTTGAGTGAGTGTGTGTGTGTGAGCAAGCACTGTAGTGGGCTGGCAGCCTGCAGTATTGGGCAGGTAGGGTTTAGTAGGATGCTTTACATAAAAATACTCTTTAATAGATAGTTGCTACAGGTTTCAAGAAAGGGGATAGAGAGCATTCGATAGTTGATATGTAAGCCTCTGGTCAGAGTATACTACATTCCATCCCAGTGACAATGACACATTTGGACAACAAGAACATGTCCTGCTGCCATTAAACCTATTGAAATTACACACCATTGTTTGCAGGAGAAAAAAAAAATAGTCTTGGCTGTGCATTAACTGCCTTATTTACCTGACTTGATAGCATGGAATGTGTGTTTCCTAAAATTTTTCAACTCCTGAACATGCAAATCTATAATCTTAAGAACACCTTAGAGCAATTTAGAATGAGAAATACTAGAAATGTTTCAACTAGCAGAACAAGTTTGTGTGTATGGCAGTGGAGTAGTTTAAAAGAGTTTTGTAGCAGCTTGTTGCTTAATCCTTTTTGCTGGCAATCTCCAGGTGTGTTGACAATACCCTGCTTGCTCCCCTTACTTGCCACTGCCCTAAGGTTCTTGTTGAATTGCCATGCCAACAATAAATTATATATATGTACAGTATATGAAATCTGTCCATGCCAAATAAATAGACTTCATACCTTGCAGAACTAAAAAACTGTCTCACATAAATTCAGACAATAAGGAAATGATAATAGGACCAAAAAACTCTGATTTTTAATGACCATTAAGTCCAATGTAATCAAAGAGTCATATAGTAAACGTGCTGTGCTCTCCAGTGATGGTGCTGGCCTTGATCTGTTGAAAGCTGACTTAGGTACAGGTAGGGACCCTGCTGATATTTGAACCCAGATTCCATTAACTCCTTAATAAGGCAGAAAGCAAAAGAGACCCTGCCACCGCTCTGCCGTTGTAACCAACAGTCAGACATAATTAATGAGTAATGACTTAAACGGCTTGTTTCCTTATATCTGGAGGATATGACCACATTCATTTAAATAAAACAAATTGTATTTTGCTGAAAGTGGGAATTACAATATATTGAACTGTCCAATTCAGTACACAGTTGGAAATTAAGGTAAATACTTAAAATAAGTCAATACAGCTTATATCTATATATATAAAATTCTTTTCGCGTTTGAAACAGAAATTATGTATGACCACGCGAAACGGAAATTACGTATGACCACAGAACATATATATAATACAGCAACTAATCACTTCATTAGTAGATGCCATTTTTATATCGTCTTTATGAATTGTTATTTGTGTGAGAGTTAATTTACTGATATTGAAAAGAAGTAAACACAAACACACCACGCCAATCTATCCAATAGAAGTGCGCCCCGCGTCGCCCTCTCCTAGCCCTCCTTTCTGGACTCCAGCGCTGAGCCGTTTGCCGCCAGGCGCGTTCTTACAGAGAAGTTTTTTTATTCGTCCACGTGACTGTCTCGGAAACTGCCACATTATAACTTTTTTTTAATTGGTAGTACTTGATAGTAGAAGAGATGAGGAAAACAGCTTTGCGTCTTTCTACTTTTTAACTGCGCCGAGCTGTAAACAATGTGAAGACGACACCACCTTCAGCGGTGAGGGGTCGTGAGAACAAACTGGACGCTCAGAGGAGCGGAATGTCGGGCTGCTCTGCCGGGTCGAGAGCTTCACAGTTTCGGGCAGGTCCTCTCTTCTCGCACTGTTTGTGACACTTCAAGTGCCCCGTCGGCTCCTGGGAGAGTGGAAATCATTGCGAATGAGTGTGAGCGGCGCCATCGAAGCAAAACTCTCTTTGTAAATTGTGCTTCACGACTACTTACTGTCTCTTAAGGTGAGTTCAGGTCACTAAAACCCTGCAACATTCAAGGTTGCTTTTGTGATAAATTATTTAAGAAGATGGAGGGTTTACATCTAAGAAGATGTACCGACCTCTTCATGTTAAGTTTTGGACATGGGAATTGTTTGGACCTTCTGCCTGTTAAGCATGGAAGGGCAGCGTCCACATTTCTCAGAATAATTTTTCTCTTAAATCGCAGGCACGTAGTGCAAGGTTGTCAGGCAGAAATTTGCAGGATCGCATAGAAAATGCAATTTCTATACCACAGTGGTTGTGTACTGCCTTTCACAAGGGATCTGCTACCGAGAGATGATCCAAATACATTTAAGCTGTTGTTAGTGCTACTTACCTGTTGTGTTATATCGCCTTTAAAATGTACTTTACTCGAAAGCACTCCAGTACTGCTCAATGTATCTTTACTTCTTACATGTTAATGTTTTACTGTTTAATAATTTATATACTACATTTTATTTTTTTCCCTTGCACTCAGTGAGCGAAGCCACTGGGTAATCAGCTAGTAGTTTCCTAAAAATAGAACTACAAAAATAAAGTCTGAGGTTTTGTGAGGATTGTTCAGAAAGATTTACAACACTATTTGTATTGCTAGTAATGTACTGTACAATTGTTATTAACACATTAATAGAATAACAATATATTTGCTGCACTCCTCATTTATCTACAATGTGTCCATGAACCTCCTAATTTTATATTTCTTTGACTTGCTAGCTTGTCAACTGCTCTTGTTATATCTTGTTATATTAAGAGTGATTTGATGGTCTCAAAGAGTAAAGCCATCTGGCCCAGTACCTAAACAATACAGTCTGATTCGTGTCAATTGAGGGTTAATTAACTGCTTCTTCAGCCTGGCTTGGAGCCTAATACTGTTTTGTTTTTTTTTTGTTGATTAATGAGAATCTGATTCTTGACGTTAATGGAATCTTTCATTAAACTATTTGCCTCAATCCTACTTATTTTTCTGCTCTTAAATTATATATTTAATATTTTATTTTTTTAATAAACCACCAAAATGTGGTATGAGCAAATGAGGATTAGTGGACATCAGATCTCAATCTTTTTTCTCCTCTTGTTTTTTTTTAATTTTACAGTCACACTACTAGTTTAATATGAGCAGATACAGTTTCATAAAGAGCTCTGTCATTGCTTGCTACCCTTTTATTTGCACCTCATTTTTGGTTTGCAGTTAATTAATAGTAACAAAGCAATGACGGGATAAGAAACTTCACAGGTAGGTGCACTATAATGCATCCCGTTATCCTTTTTTGAACCCACATTACAGGGATGCCTGGAGCCGATGTTTATCCCAGCAGAACTATGGAACAAGGCTATAATGAGTGACATTCCAGTCATTCTTTTAGAGTGGGTCAGCTTAGAGTCACCAATTGTCCAAGCAGACATCTTGTGATGGGGGAAACGCCCAGAAAAATATAAGAGGTTGCAAACACACAGAGACAAGTGACCACTGTTAATTCAATAATTTAAAAAAATGTGAGAAAAGATTAGCATCACTTATATTAAAAACTCTGAGAAGCAAATCCTGCAGTATTAATTATTTCTGAAATTACAGAAGAAGCCTTTAAATACTGTAACTGATAAAATCCATTAACATTTGCAAATGGCTTCTAAAATAAGACATGGCTTGGAGTTAAAACCACCAGCCATACTGGATTCTCAGAACTAAGATTATGAACTACTGGAAACTATAATCCACTTATAAAAAAAGATGTCCTTTCACCTTTTATACACAAATAGAAGGTTAAGGTTAAGGCTGTAATGGTACTTTGCATCTCTGCACACCAGTAGCTCATAATGCTCAGGTTCTCTTCAACAGCCCAACAGCTGCATATTCTAACAAGGATGGGCTCCATGTATCCCAGTCAGGCATTATGGGGGAAATGATTCTCTCCTTCAGGTTCACCATACCATCAATCCTTAATGAGCAAACTGGTTCTGGTTTTCTAGGCTTCCAGCCAGGCTTCACCGAGCACTTTCTGCCTTCAGCTCACGTATGCCTATCTGCACTTGCTGTGTCGCCTGCTCCACCATTGTTCCAAGTTGTTATTCTCTTTCTTTCTCTCTCTCACACTCTCTCTCCTTCTCTCTGTCTCTTAATCTAGTGTAACCCAGATTGGCGATTCCCTTCTGAGAAACACTCTTCAAGGACTGAGTCCTCCATCTCTACCAGTCCCTCTCCTACCACACTGGCATGCACAGGTGCTCTGAAGTAGCCAGTGTCCAACTTTATATACAGTGCTTGTTCTGTGGAAAGTTTTTGCCTGCTCTTTGTTGCCATGACAGTGCAGGTAAGCATCGCATTTCATTCCTAACAAAATTCAGAAATTAAAAAATTTTAAAAATCTTTCATTACTAGTGTTACTTTGATTAAGCTGCTGCTTCAGTAGAAGTTTTATTTATTTTTTTACTTTTTCAGAAGTAAACAGCTCGGACAATTACATAAAAAGAACTGATTTATTTAGAATTTGAAGACAACAAAATCATGCTTATGAACAAAAAGTAAGAAATCACATAATGCATGGCTGATAATCTCTGCATAATATATATCTATATATTGCTTTCTAAATCTTTTCAGTGACAATTCAATAAAAAATATCATGAATGATCCATCTTCTGTCTTTGTAATTAACTACATGCCAGAGAGCAGAAATATAGAAATGAATGCAAATGTCAAACAATCACATATTACTGTAACATGCTGCAGTGAAAGTGTATTAAATGTTAAAAAGAACCTCAGGATTCATGAAAATTGATCAAATTACTTAATATTCTTGGAAAATATTGCCCTGTACCAGTTTTCAAAGGTATAGCAAGCTGTTGACACTTATACTGAGATGTGTTTTCCCTCATGGGGTTGCAACTTGTCATTAAAAGAACAAACATCTGGCAAAAAGTTGGTTATTCCTAAACAAGTTACCAAACATTATGGATAAGAATGAAAAAGCAAAAGTAATTTGAGGTGTTATTGGTTGAACAATAAAGAAAAAGAATGTTGTAATGTTAATGTTATTAACTTTTCCAAAATATAGGAAAAACATTACCTCAGGCAACACCTAAATATTAGAGTCCTTTAGAATTCAAAGAAGATCATCCTTTCTAAACAAATGATCTTCGCAGTAGAGTGGACCTGTACCTGATCTCATTATAGCATGGCTCCTCCTCTTCTCGCTGTCCACTTCTGTTTGTCCTGTCATAGCCTGATCGATGTAGCCACAGAACCAAGGCTAGCAGTGTTAGAAGGATCAGAGCCATCGTGAGTGTCACAAAAATACTCTGGAGAATGCCAGAAGTACCATGTGGAGCTATTTGGAAAGAGACACAAGCTACAATAAAAACAAAGCCTACAGATGGATTTACACTGTTCTAGCTGTTTAATAGGCAGCATACTGTGTTTCATTTGTATAACTGATGCCATTTGGCTTTGAATACAAATTAAGCTCTTCAGTAGACTTTTCCTGATTTGAACTATCACTATGTAAAAGTACTTACTTTTTATTCATGTCCTCTTAAACTGGTTCATTTTGTAATTGTCTATTTAAATGGCATTTTAAAACCTATAGTAAGCCAGTGATTAACATTCAGTTACTTACTATTATGGATGATGAGCTCCACTGAGCAGATCTCTGTACCCAGTCGATTAGAAACTGTACACTGATAGAGTCCAGATGTTTGAGAGGAGACATTGAAGATCTGCACTGTTCCCCTTAGAGAATCTGTTTTCCACAAAAACACAAGGTGGATAACAGAAGTGCTGTTACCAAACATGTGAGAAATTAGTTACAAGGCCAAAATAACTACTATGGATTTAATTGTGGATAAAAGATGAAAAACAACAATATGAATATGATGTTTCTTACAGCTTAGGCATTTAAGGTACTACTTAAATTAATGCAAATGTATAATATATACATATTGAAAATACACAATATATAAATCTCTATACACATTAAAAATGATTAATGTATGGTGGCACAGTGGAGCAATGGTAAGCACTGCTGACTACTGCTGTCCAGATGACTGGGTTACAATCACTTTTTATGCAGAATATGGACGTTCTACCTGTTGTGATTAGAAACACACAAGATGACACAAAGGGATGAAGAAGCTATGAAATAAACAAAAACTGGCTAAGATTTCATTGGTCACAATCAGAAACAGACCTCATCTGATCCTAAACTCAAAATGCAGGCTTCAAAGGCCTGCACAAGCCCAAATACTGTAAACACTCAAAAATACACAAAACTCCTCTTCAAGGAATAGAAAACCACAGAACCTCTATCTTGAGAGGACAAGGAAAACTAAAAGTTTTGGTAAATAAACAATGCTTTTATTGTAACAAAAAGAAGCACAAAAATGGCCAAACAAGGAAAAATGCAAAAAACATCAAAATGTAATTGTGGAGGGTGGCAAACTGAAAAGTTGAAACATCAAAAGTGGGAACTCTGAAAACACCTATAAACATTTGAATGCAGCATATGTTTCAAAATCTTAAAGCAGGTTTGCCCAACATTGATACTGAAGAGAACTTATCCGTCAATTCTTACTACTCTCTGTTTTTAAAAATGTCATCCTTGGTTAGATTGCCATAAGTTATTGCAGTAACAATCATTAGAAGAGACCATTCCTGTCACATCGAGGTGTGTTGACTGAACATGCAAGTAAGAATTAGACTCTACTCTGTACACGTGACAATACTATTACTACTACTACTACTAATAATAATAATAATAATAATAATACATTTTTGCATGTGTTCCACAATAACCTGCATATGAAAGAAATCAGCATGCCATTTCAGCAGGCTTTTCACCGTCGATTTCCTATTTTTATACTTTTCATTCTGAGAAAAAAATGTAGGAAGTGAGAGAAACTCACAGTGGTATGCAGAAACTATGTCTGAAAAGCCCCCTTTTGACCTCTGCACTTTTGAATAATGCTGTCACCTGCATTAGTGTGTCTTAAGGAAGTAAGTGAACCCTGGTATGTTGTAATGTAAAGTAACTAGAGATATTATTAGAGAATGGATTCAGATTAATGATACCGAGAACCAGAGGTTAGTCAAATATGGCCAGAATGGTAATTCCTGCAACCCTTATATGCAATAAATGAAAAAGAAAAACTACAAAGAGCAAGCAAGGCTACACTTGAAAATACAGACTTTAAAGTCGGTATTTCAATGGAATTAAACAAAAGCAAAACATAAAGAACACCGCAAAGTTGAAAAACAATAATATTTTCACTAGAAAAGCAATTTAAATTAGAAACATGAGAAGTTACTGAAGCATACCTAAAGCATGAATTCTGTGTAAATGACCTCAGATGACTAGCAGACCATTGCGGTTGCTATGCAACTATGCAATGCGGTGTAGGGTTAGATCACTGGTCCTCATCCACTAAGTTGCTTGTTCATTCTCTTCTCTGACTTAATCTGCCTAGTTCCTGATCTTGTAAATCAGCTGGGATAAAGGTAACTGCTGATATGTAATAATATAAATAACATATGAAGCTACAGCGATACTGAACTACAAATGGAAAGTCTAACCAAACACATGCTGAAATCCTGGACACCATTGTTCACCTAATATCCTTCATACTGTATGTATAGTTTACTTTACCTGACCTGATATGAGAAGGAATGGAATGTACATAAGTATGCCTTGTAATGGACAGAAGGTCTCTCCACGTTTTTTTGTTGCCTTGCATTCACTACTAATTAGTGTTGGGTTATGCACAGAAAATGATTGGACAATTAAATATGGCAAATGAAGTTTGAATACAACAAGGCTTAATGCTGCTTTCATGATATTATACTTAGATATAAGAGAATGGTATGCCTAAATTCCTATTCCATCTTCCTAAAAGTTTACTTGCACGTGCTGTGATCTGGACATACTGTTGGAATCACCAAGATTACAGCATTATATTTCTGAAGTCAATATTTCTTATGATTATTGTATCTATTCATTTACAGTATGTGACAATTGTACTGGATAGGTGAGTATCTATGCCTGACACGTTTGTATTAATCAGATACTTCATATGTTAATTGTGGTCTCTAGATGGTGCTATTTCACCAAACTTAAATGTTGGTTGTGAGGAAAAAATCTCTCTATTATAAAAAGAAACCCTGGAATGCAAAAGCAAGGCTACGGTACGTGATCTTCTCTCGGAAGACATTTAAAAGACCTGCGAGACAAAAGACACTTGCCACAGAGCGTCTCGCGGGGACTGTAAACATGAGGCTTGGTGCCAAGCAATTGTCCCAGGGCCGTCTCACGGGGACGTGGAACATGAGATTCTTGCAAGACATGCCCTGCTTGCAACAGATATCATACAAGAACACATGCATCAAAAAACAGCCAGTCATGTAAAAGCACGTAGTACACACACATCCTGTGCTCTCAACACATATAAAGCGTATAAGGACAATACGGAGAATAGACACCCAAATGCATTGGAGAGAAAAAAAGGCAGATAGATTATGAAACCAGTAAAATTCTAAAGTATTGCAGCATCCCAGCCAGGTTGAGGCCTTTTTGGTTTTAAGTGACTGTTCGGTCCGATTGTGGGAGGGCGGAGTACAGCACGGAAGACTGATAGCAGGGTATTGATAGATGCGGTAAGGGGGGACGAGACGCGGGGGATGAGGGATTGGAGAGGGTACTAGAAAGTTGTGTTTGGGGTTACGAAGTCAGCAATTGTTCAAGTAAAACTTTTGTGACACTTTATCATGTCAGTCACTACAGCATCAAAAAAAAGATAGAAAAGATCGCATTACCGCAAAACAAATGGTAATTAACCATCAGAACTAGGTGTAATTGAAAAAAGAGCAGGACAAATCGAGGTCAGAAATAAAAGGTAAAGAGTAGAGTCTTTTCGCATTCGCATCATTCTTATGCACAAAACGTGGATTTACACCAAAGGAGATCGTGATATGCCATACGTATTAAAATGTTTACAGTTTACTGTGAGAATAGCTTTTGCTATGAAAATCAATAAATCACAGGGACAAACATTAGAAAAAGTCGGATTATTTATTAGAGAAACAAACAATATTCACTCACGGGCAGTTATACGTTGCATTGTCACAATGTGTCTCCAAAAAATATTGTTTTTAATAAAGCTTTAAAGTAAAAGTGCAAATAATGAAATTGAAACAATTCCAAAGAAAAAAAAATTACAATTGTATATCCAATTAACCAAACACAGGGGTTGGTGAGTGAAGCAAGCAGGGGGCGAAGCCCCCTAGTAACTGAAAAGCAAATCTTTTCCTTTATGCAAGAGTTTTACTGGGTAGGTAAGTAAGTGTGTCTGTTACCTCCATATCTGTCATACAGAGGAAATGTTATACAGGCCTTGGAAAAGGGAAACCAACAGGAAAAATTAAGAATGATGCACAGCCACTAACTCAGTTTCCATTTAAGACTTTCGACTGGAGGAGAAGCATCCGTAAGTTGCATGACATCACTTCTATTTCCCAGTCTGAGGCCAAGCGCCTTCTCCCTCACTAACTATATAATCAGCCACCATCCTGGAAGACAGCATTCTTTTAGGAACCTGCTTTTAAGGAGGAAGGAGTTCCAACATCGAGAAGTATTTGCTCATTGGACTTGTAACCCCAGCATTGCTGAGACTGCATTTTCGGTTTTCTTATCTAAGTTTCATCCTGCACATTAAACAGAGCGTCCCCTAGAGCCAAAGAGTTTTTCAATGAAGTAGCTCATTTTCTGACTTTGTCTTCTCACTTACTATACTTTGTACATGCTAGCTTAGTACTGTCTGCTGTGCATTATTCATTTTGCATCTTCCATCATGCTTCATAATACATATTCATGTAGAGCAAGCTGTGAATGAGCAAGTATAATGTGAACATCAGTGTGGAAAAATTATTTGCATTAAGTCAACTTAGCTACTTCTAGCAATGACCACAGCCAACAATATTCAGTCAATAGTTAGTAATAATCACTCCCAAATAATATATTTTAGAAGAAGCAATAGCTTTTCTAAAATAACATTTCTACAAATTTTTAGCCTGACATAAGCATTTCCTTGTGAATGACTGATTATTAATTTACAATTCTGTTTCATTTTCTATTCATTTAGTTAATGTGACGCATGTGGTACATGCATTCAGTTGTTTGCTTAATACACCAGAAATTTTTTATTTCAATTTCATTATTTTTACAGTTTTATTTACTATAGTTAGATGATAATATATAGTGTGATTATTTTTGTTGGTGGTTTTGCATTAAAGATGCAATTTTCATTTATTCATACACCATTGCAAGAGAACTGAGTAAAAAAAAAAACTCAAAGGTTTTTACTTAGATCATAGTTAATAGGGAAGTATTTAGTTAATCCGGAAACTAAAAGTCTGTGGTGGCTTATGTAAATGTACCACTAGTACCTTCGAAGAGAAAGCCTGTGGGGCAGCATGCAGAGTACATGTATACATACATAAAGTTCATTGTATTTCATTGTAAATATTGCATGTAAAACAGTTTTTCAATTAATTCCTGAAAGGATCTAAACTGATGATGCTGTGGTTTGCATCTATATAAAATAAAATCGTAAACAGTTTTGATGTCTGTTTGTTTGTTCAGCAATCACACAAAAACGCAGAAATGATTTTCATAAAAATTTGCATGTGCCCTGCCATTGGTCTGACTTAAAATATAGGCTATATGTCATATCAGAGAGGGATGTTATAAAGTGAAGGATACATTCAAAAAACATTATGGAGACTACAGTTCCCATCAGGCGGCAGGATTGCCAAAGCATGATTTCAAAGGGCACTGGTACATACAGCATTTTCTTTTCAGTAAATCTGGATACCAGTTTCATTGTCTTGCTAGATTACAGCTTTTATCTAAGAGTATGTCTTTTTGTCTTATAATTGGTTGTGTTTAGCCATGTTGAATTTCCAAAAGAAAGTTTTGGTTATTGAGCATTTCAATTTTACTAGAAAATCTATCTTAGAGGGCGGCACAGTGGCGCAGTGGTAGCGCTGCTGTCTCGCAGTTAGGAGACCTGGGTTTGCTTCCCTTGTCCTCCCTGTGTGGAATTTGCATGTTCTCCCCATGTTTGCGTGGGTTTCCTCTGGGTGCTCTGGTTTCCTCCCACAGTTCAAAGACAGGCAGGTTAGGTGCATTGGCGATCCTAAATTGTGTGGGTATGTGCCTTTTGGTGGGCTGGCGCCCTGCCTGGGGTTTGTTCCCTGCTTTGTGCCCTGTGTTGGCTGGGATTGGCTCCAGCAGGCCCCCGTGACCCTGTAGTTAGGATATAGCGGGTTGGATAATGGATGGATGGAATCTATCTTAGAAAGATGAATACACAGTACATAAGGTATGACTGGAAATGAAGTGTGATCTCCCTTACCTTCCATGTTGACTGGAAGAGAGATCCTGTCAGGTTTGATTTTGCTCCAGTTTAAATCAGGTACTGGGACTCCATACTCTACAAAGCAGGTCAGAGAAATGCTTCCTCCTTCATCCATATTACCACTCACGAAACAGTGAGGAGAAGAGGGAGGCGCTGTGGTATAATACAGAGGGTTATTGTCTTTAAATATTTAGACAAGAATAAGGACAAACAGCAAGAAACTATATTCTTGGAAGAATGAAAATAGTGAAACAGGGGAGCAGAATTTAAAATCTACCACTGGTATTAGGAGTCACATATGATAAAAGAATTTTCATCAATCCTCCAACTTGTTCAGTCCATATCAAGGTCACTCAGGGTCCTGCCTATCATGACAGTCTCAGCTACATAGTATTACAGATGCAGGACACATGTATGTATACTAGTCAAGAAAGAATCACAATTAATCTTTGTGTTGTGAGAGAAAAATGAGAAGAAAAATTCATATAGAGACATGTCCACCAACAGTCACCAGCATGAGATCTGAACCCAGATCTTGGAAGCTGTGAGGCAATCACACCACCATGCTGACTCACACAGGTGTATAACTTGTTAAACAGCATACTACTGTAACAATGCAGCTAAAAGCAAATAAAGGCAGAACATAAAAGCAAATGTTCTATTTGCAGCATAATCTAATAAACAAAATCTGATTTTTTAATTTTTTTTTGTGATGCAAAGAACTTCAACCTTAGGTATTCTGTCTTATCAATCAATGAATAATATGTGTCTGCAAATCTGAAAAGTGGAAAAACCTGTTTACATAATAATGGAGACGTCACAATATACTGTGGGAGAGCTTTTGCAAAGAGCCACGGATCAAGTCTAAGAACGTTTAGAGAAATGAATACACTCTCTCAATGGAATGTTCCTGTAAGTCCAGACATAAGCCACGTCTATCTGCATAATCCAATGCAGCCATTTGAGCCATAGTGTTTTTGTGGTCCCTAATTGAATTTTTGTAGAAATTTGCAATGTTAAGTAAACATTTTTCCAGCTCAGAAGACTATGATGCTACCATTTAAATAGCAGTTTAAATTCCTATGGAAAACATCTGATGTTAACTAATGTATACTGTAGATGGAAAGTTAGCATAGCTTGTGATGTTAAGTAACTGTTTTATTAATGTATTAAAATGTATCTTTTTAGGTAATCATCACTGAACCATTGTAGCACTGGGAGAGTAATATGATTGCTGTTTGAATGTACCATAAGAAACCATGTTGTATGCCATTAACAGCATAATGTTTGAAGAATTCTCAGTGCAAAGTCTATCAGTACAGTATATAGAAATGTTGAGGTATGTTGAATAGCAATGAAACATGCAATTGTTTCACACCCATCTAAGCTTCTAAGATGCTTCAAAATACACCAGGCTCCCTTGTGATATTATTTTAAAAGCCTTCAAAAAGTGGAGTGAGTAAAAAATTGACATTGGGCTCATAGACTTGGGAACTTTTATTAACCTAGGGTGATAAGAATTCTGAGAATCAGAGAAGATTCAAGAACTTCATATGTTACAATAGTCTTTTAATGTCTAAAGCTGAAATCGCCAACTTGCTTTTTCACATTTTATTTATCAAGTACAGTTCACCTCACTCCTCAATGTGCCATGGGATGTAATATATTTCAGATCCTGCTTTTAATTCACTGCATGTTTTTGAGATATTTCCTTCCAGACCTCTCCTAAAGAGTTCTCCTCCTTCTCACTCATGCACTGGCATCTTATTTCACTGTGAGTCTTCTACCTGTCCTTTGCCCTTTTTGATTGATTTTGTTAAAATAAAATCATTTAGGCTCAACAATACGGAGCCCCTGAGGGGACATTGTGTAATTTTTTTTTCTGGGGATTTTTCTGGTGTGCATCAGATAGTATCAAGTGAGCACCAGATAGTTTCAAGTGAGCACCAGATAGTTTCAAGTGAGCACCAGATAGTTTCAAGTGAGCACCAGATAGTAACAAGTGAGCGCCAGATAGTTTCAAGTGAGCACCAGATAGTTTCAAGTGAGCACCAGATAAGTAACAAGTGAGCACCAGATAGTTTCAAGTGAGCACCAGATAGTTTCAAGTGAGCACCAGATAGTTTCAAGT
>JANRMT010062796.1:39039886-39079222 GCA_026402145.1 Polypterus bichir lapradei
ATAGTAACAAGTGAGCACCAGATAGTTTCAAGTGAGCACCAGATAGTAACAAGTGAGCACCAGATAGTTTCAAGTGAACACCAGATAGTTTCAGGTGAGCACCAAAAGTATCAAGTGAGCACCAGATAGTTTCAAGTGAGCACCAGGGTTATATCAAGTAAGCACCAGACAGTTTCAGATGAGCACCAGATAGTAACAAGTACAAGCTCCTCATTCTTCTAATTTTCAAGACCATATTTGCAACATGATTGTTTTTCTTTTGTTTTACTTTTAATTAACGTTATGCACAACAGCTCAATACATTTTAAAGCTTCCCAGATAACTTTCAGTTTCCTGTGGCAGGCATCAACTCTATTGACCAACATTGTTAAGTGAAGCCATAGAGTGCAGAATCTTGGGGGGGTAGTCAGGCTTGTGTCTGGGCTACTTTTAACCCAGAGTATTCTACGGTGTTATATGTTACATAACATATGATTTGCTACATTGGAAAGTGGTGCAAATTGTGTGTTGGTCAAACATGCAAATTAGAATTTAATTGTACACTATACATGTGACAGTACATCTGAACTGTACTGATTACATTTATTGTCAAATCAAAACCTTACAATTTCTGAAAACAGCTAATGCCATCAGCCACATGGCCACTAATTTTGCAATGCCAATCGACACTCAGCATTAGACATTTTCTGTGATGTGATCAAACAATAAGAAAATACAAAAGAAAACAAATGTATAGCTAAGCTGTGAGGAAACAGAAGCTAGTGCCACAAACCAATTATTGATTTTTTTATATATATACAGTATATTATATATTACATGCAGAGTCGCTGTTGTTGACAGTATGGTAGAGAAAAAGAGAACAACTGAGGACAGCATTTTTGACTGAGTAACAGTAATTAGAAACTTTTACTCTTTCCTCTCTGTAAACATTTGTTCCAATCCATAACTGGATGAGACAATTGTGTTCTCAGACTTTGAAGCTAATAAAAAGTTGTGATTCATAGCAATTTTTATTCTAATTTGAATAATATTTAATTATCTATATTATATTCCTGATACCACTGCTGGTGATGTCCCTTGTAGTAGGGAGTACCACAGTAATCATCAGACCGCCATAACCCTCTCATAACCCATGAGTCTCCCCACCATTGACAATGCTTTCAGTGGTCCGTGAGTGAATACTGCATTCACCTTACCACTTTAGTGCCTTCATGTGAACTTTCACTCTGACTTTTCAGCAAAATGCAAGGTCACTGTTGATCATAAAAAAAGAATTTAAGATTGTCTGTATTTTTTCATGAAAATAAACAACAAATTAAATGTATTAAATGTCTGTTACCTTTTTCCAAATGCAATTACACTTCAAAATGGTGTTTTTGTCTGATTATGTCAAGTAATATTTTCATTTTATACCACTGACTAATGTTAAAGATTAATGTTACATCACTGCTCAGAGAATTTGGGCAGCTTTGTTTTATCTAAATTTTCTGACTTGTGGCTCCAACTTTGTAGGACATTCATGTGGAATTTCCAACTTGGAAACTCGTACTTCTTATCTATCCAATAGCATCATATGCCTTATCTATATTTTTGGGAAAAGGGATACCATTTCAACTTTACCTCATTTTTCTTTTTCTTTGCTGTTTCTAATGTTCATACACTGACTTTGGAGTTTGTGAACACTAAATCAGTGGACCTTGAAGAGTGTGTTGGGGACCCTGTTGTGGGGTTAGGATTTTTTATAAATTAAAAGTGATCACAAAAAAATATATATTTTATAGAAGCTTACAAATTCAGCAGGTGCATCTAGGTATCCACCTTCAATAATGCAAACACAGGGTAATGTAGTGGCAGTTGCATCATGACATGTACAGAGTACAGTGAAATTCCTACTTGAATTATGTCACTCTTTGGCATGAAGATAAACAAAAATATACAATATGAGAAGATGAAAGACTATTCTCATAGTATGGCTCAACAAAGAAACAGTCCATTGTTTGAACATCAATATATCACGTCATATGCTCATACCCACACTGCCAAGACAAATCCCACTGGGTTCTTATAATATTTTTATAAAATATATTTGTTAAATTGCCTGGATTTTGACTCAGGCATTAACATTTTTCAAAAGTACTATGGTGGAGGAATATTCACAAAGATGAAAAAAAGGACAATAATTGCAGTTAAAGAAACACATCACTAGAATGGCATCTGGCGGATGGTTATGTACACTCTTGAGACCTTTTCTCAAAGGAAAAGAAAAGCTACTAAAACATTCACTCATGCCACATAGTCATTAAGCACATCTGTGGCCAGCACATGCATGACAACAGAAATCACTGAGGTGACGTCACAACAGGGTAAACACTTCACAACCTTGGAAGGCAGGAAACTGAAAGGTGGAAAAAAACATAAAACAAAAAGAAAACTGAAGAATTATGAATTTTTTAAACTGTGCAATGCTCTCAACCAGGTCTTGAACCCTAATTAACCTAATCTTCACATCTTTGGGAAGTTGGAGGAAAGTGAAATACCAATTGAATCCAATGGAGACTTGGGGAGAACATTCAAAATCCACTTGAAATGTGACATAGGTTGGAAATTGGAACTCAGAAACTAAAAAGTAACAATAAGGACATATAAATAAAGAAAACCAGCAAAAGGTGATTAAAAATAAAACATAAATCAGCACATTTTTTTTTTTTTTTTTTTTTTTTACCAAGAACAGTAAGGCTCAGCTCTGCTATTCCAGGAGATCCTGATTCAGGGGGGCTGCTCACTACACATCGATATTTTCCAGCATCGGACAAACGAGTCATGTTGAGTAGGATGTCAGCACTCAGTGGAGCAGAAACAAACCTGACTCGGCCAGTTAAAGAAGGACTTTCAATTGCCTGGCCTTGATCATAGACAATAACCTGAAAAACAAAACCATCACAAAGTATTACCAAAATCTTTATCTTATTCAATTCATTTTTAAAAAATAATGAAATGCTTTACGTCAGATTATAATTCAGTGTTATCACTGTTTTGCAAGTCATAGGTAATATGTATGGAGGAAAAAAGAGCAGAATGAAATCAAGCTGATCTGAGAAGTGACATATCATACAACAACATTTAACTGCTTCTAATCAAAAATTAATATTAACACATTTTAAACTTATTTGACCCTTAAAAAAAGAAAGACGATTACAATTTAACGTGTGGAACAAACAGCAATGAAATCAAGGATTACCTTGAAGTTGAGCTTCTGCTCAGCTCTTTTCATTCTGACTGCAACTTTACTGTATCTAGAGATTTCACTGCCTCATTTCTTGTCTAACATTTACGCTCAGAAATAAAATCAAAGGAATCAGAATCTTTTGATTTAGAACTCACAGACAGACTATTTTCTGCTTTGCTTTAAATACCTGGACAAGATTTTAGCTCCCATTTATGACCCTGCATGACAATAGCTTTGCTAGTAGCTTATTTTCCTGCTTTAGATTCATTCTAGTTAATAAAGGGTGTATTGTTAAAAAGGCCCCTCACCAACACATACTTCTTGGGCACATACCCAAAACTCCCTGATGGTAGATCCACCACTGCTCTGAGTCAGGAATAAGACAGGTAAAAAATGGTACATCTTATTTATTATAGTCCAAAATCCAAAAAGGAGAATTAAATACAGAAAGTGGTCAAAATACACACACACACACACACACACAACCACATGAATATAAAAAGATAGACAAACGGTCAGAAACAGTGAACAATAGTCTGTAATCACAAGAAAGGGTTCAGGTAAAGCTTCACAAGATACAAAGTATACCCTTGTTGTTTTCCATTTCATGGTTGTTTTTGATAATTTTGAATTACATTTTTATTATGTTATTTGTATTCTGTCTCTTTAAATGTGCTGCCATTTTTTTGTGCTTTGTAGGTGGAGCCCCGGGAAGTGTGGCTACCCTGACATCACTGCTGCTGGGTCCTCCTTCCAACTTTAAATTCAGTCAGAAAGAGAAGACCCAGCAGTGGAGCACAGAGGTGTAGCTAGGATTTTCAGCACCTGGGGACAACTGAAGATTTTGCGTCCCGTCCTGTTATATATAGCAAATTATAAATCAAAATAATGACATATTTATAAAAACTGCATTACTTACAATTTATTCGAATGAAAATATGATGGGGAAACATCTAGACTTTTGCAGCCATCTACTAGAATACTTCACCACAGTCCAATCAATTTTCTATCAAACATATAAACACAAATCACTTGGCACACAGAAATGGCATTTGCAACAGCTTAGACAATGATACACTAATGCCTCATGTCAGTCGCGCAACCTGTTTAATAACGTCAAAAATGTTTCTGGGTGGGAGTCAAGCATGTTAGAGTAGTGGAGTGGATAAATTATTGTCTGTTAGGTATATAGAACTAATACGTGCTTCAAAATCAGAAAGAGACAAAAAACTTAGGATAAAGATATCCTCATACTGATGGAGTGACGGACTGAGTATGCAAATGTTTTTTATTTACTTTTTAGTGCATTTAAGAATGGAAAACATTTCATTCTAAAATTTCGTAACATCACTTTGGCGTCCCCTGGATGCTGCACCCGGGGACAGATGTCTGAGCTACGCCACTGGTTGAGCACTGACTTTGTAGTAGAATATGTAAGTGTTGTTTTCTTTCTTTGTATGTACTGTTTTTTGTGATTTGTTTGTTTTTGTTCTTGAATTACTGCTTTCATATTGTGTATTGGACTTGGTTACCTCAAATTGCTTTTTTGGGCATATCCTTTTTTCTCTTTTAAGCATTTTTGGTCTATCTATTTTTGTTCATAAACTCTGAATGTATATATTTTGTCATTGCCCTTTTGTTAAATAGCCAGAGCTTTAACAATTTCTCTCCATTGTTGGGCATTTTGAGACATTTGTAATATTTTGCTTTTAAAAGCAAATTCCCTATTGTTAAGCCTATGTAGGCTTCAGCCTGCAGTTTCAGTTTGGAGACTAGCAGACAGGGGGTAAGCCTCTTCTGAAGTGGCCTGCTTTGTGGTTTTTTGGAGGTCTTACACATTCTTTTGCCATTCCTGGAACTCCTACTCATATTAACGCTAGAGTAACACACTTCAGGCAGACTCTACAAATTTTATTTGACCCTCCCATCTATTACCTGAAGCACAGTTCTCCATGTGAGGCAACAAACACCAAAGAAGGGGCCAAGGGCAAACTGCCTGCAAACATAATAGACAAAGGCTGAGCTTAGACTGCATCTTGAGAGCAAGTTCAAGTTCCACAGACTGAGACAACCTACTGAAAGGTGAAACTACTGGGTACAATATAATCATAACCAGAATGATATTAAAGTGGTGAAGAGTGCAGAATCTGATATGGGAGTGTGCAAGAAGATCAACAGTAACAAACTACCAACAGTGCCTTCTTTTTCTAGATGAATGTTCACTAAGGTAAGCATGATAAGCTTTTTGTCTTTCCACATGAGATACAGGAAGTTCAAACTAGTAAATCTGAGTCCCTTAGTGTTACAATAATACTATACAGTAGAGTGCATTTCAGTTACATACCTGGGAGGGAGAGCTTGGCTCTGATAAAGGTGTTGTGGTCCAGATAATGCTGAGACGTGATGGCACAGCTGTAGTTACAAAGGAGCAGGGCAGCAGAACAGCCTCTCCATGCTGAACCTCCACATTTGTCTGCTCAACTCTCACCTTTAGACACACCACTGAAACATAGACAATAAAATCAAACTGATAATGTTTGGTTTTATTATGGTTTGAGACAGAAATTACTATAAAGGGGACACATTTCACTTTTGAAAACTGCATTCATTATCATTGTTTCCAAAAACAGCCACGGGTGGAATTAATTGATTATGAATAATGGATGAATGTGCACTCTTTTCATTTACTCCACATTTGTATATTACACTATCAGTATAAAAAGTTTCAAAGTCAGCATAAGCACCATAAACATTAAAATCACTAATAAAACTATAAAGCTGAGGGTATATTGAAATTGTTGCAATACTGTAAATATGTTCATAGTAACCAATATGACAACAAAATAAATGTGAAATAAACAATGAGGAATGAGGTTAGGAGCATGCGCTGATACAGCGCATTGACACATGACAAACCACCTCAGGATCCCAGATTAGGACCCAAGTGCAGCCATGCAATGGGTGACACGTCAACACCACACTAGTTCAGATGGAGTGTAACAATAGGAGGTATTTTTATGGTGGCTGAAGTGCCAATTCTGCTACTAACCCCCAGGTTTTTCCCTGCAGGTTGGAGGGCCTACATGCAGGGCAGGATGCAGATTAACATCATACCCAAGATGAGTGGAGTAGAGACTATAAAAATTTGACAATACTGTATGTTTGCTGGTGTTACGCTGTCTTCTCTTATCATATTCACCACTAAATTAGTCTAATTACCATGAAGTAGCAAGAATATATTTTTATTTACACTATAGTACAAACGACCTTAAAGTGATTTTAATGTGTTCAATTTGAGAATCAATACATGGAGAAAGTAATTAAAAGGAAGAGCAAAATGGAATTACAATACTTTTTCATGCATTCACATGTATGACCAGTTATAACTTCCTCCTGGCCCAACAGACGAACAAACATACAGCAGAAAATGCAGGCATCTTGTTTAATTTGAAATAATGATCTAAGACAGCAGTGTGTAAACAATTATGCAATATGTATGCTGAACCTTGAAATCATTGTAGAGACTTCTCAAAGGGATAGATATATGTCTCTGTTTCACATGTAGCTCAGTAATTAAATAAAAAGAAAAGAAAATGAAATGAAACTAGAATAAAAAGGATCTTGAATCTGCAATACTGAGGCTGTCACGTTTCAAGAAATAGGTGAAAATGTGTGCATATTAGAATACATAGAATCATCTGGCCACACTGAGCCAGAAAGAATGAGGTTCTTTGCAGATTCCCAAACACACTGGTTAGATTGGTGATTTTCATGTTGTTAAAATTTTAGAGCTTGGTATTATCAGGTCCTACACCCATCCATGCCCTTTGCTATTCCTTCATTGATCGTATCAACACAGCACACTCACCTGCGGCCCATTTGGCAGCATATTTAAACGCTCTCCTGACCTTTTCAATGCTCATTCATAACACAGATTCCGTTTATTAGTCCCCTGAGCTATTCAAGTCTCTATTTTCTTTAACATTTTAACCTTTTTGCTTTACTGACAGTAATGTTTGCCAGGCCTTCTTGCTTTGTTTCTCATAAAGCCCATGTTTCCACATTACTTTTTCCTCAACAATATTTTTTCCAACCAGCTGTCTGGCAAATATGGATCAACAAATGACAGCATTAAACTTCTGTACCTTACTTTAAAATTGGCTCTTTATTGTCTATTAACTTTCAAACTTTCTAATCAGCCCTTCCAATATATTTTATTTAGTTTGGTTTTATAGGTTGTCTTGGTTAAATGTACCTGTGAAACAAATTAAAAAAATAATAATGGGAGGTTGGCAAGGGATTCAGCATTCTGTGCCCAGCTATTGTTTTCTCAGAGTTTGCATGACCTTCTAGTAGCTTCTTCAATGTAGTCTTGGCATCTGAAGTACCAGTGGGGATTTATGGAGGAAATGTAGACTCTACCAAATAATGACAGGGCTCTGGATCAAACACCAGGATGGTAGAGCTAAGAAATGGCAGTGTTGACTGCTGCAACACCATGCCGTGTTTTTCAGACTATAACCCATTGTAAAACTATAATCAACTACATTATTTTTTTTTTCAATCTATAATGTAAAAATTAACAGACAAGAATTCACCCATATGTTTTCATTTTTCTACAACCTCTCTATTTTGTCCATTTGCATTTTTGATCACTTCCCACCCTCAGGGCTCCCTTTACCCTTTTGTTTCTGTCAATTGTGCATTCATTAAGTTTTTAATTAAATTCTCTGTCTGTCTCATTTAGCCCTGAGAGGCTTGTTGTGGGAATCCATCAAGTTGTCTTGTTATTAATTGAAAATGACAGATCTCCACAAACATGGACACATGCAATGAAAGTGAAAACAATGCATCCTATAAATAGGAAAAACAGATAAAGAAAACATTGAAAAGAAAAGCTGTTTTGAGGTCACATTTCATTGTGTTAAGTATGTAAAGATTATAAATTCCAAGCTTTTATCTGAATTAATAGAGTACCACATGTTTAGAAGGCATGTTAATAGAAAATTACTTCAGCTGGAAGATTTTTAATTATGCAGGAAAGTATTCTTTTTAAGAAACACTTCTGTCTTACTTACAATCAGACTAATGAAGGCTTGTTAAGCAAAATGTTAGAGAACAATTTAAATTAAAAGGAGTTGGAACTGACCATGTTGAACTTTGGAAGAAAGGGCACTGCTTAATAATTACACACCCATTGGTCACAAGAGTGAGAGCTTATTGAGTGGAGCTGTAACTGAAAAAAACTGAACTGAGGAGACTTTAACAGAAAAAACTCAGACATTGGTGTTCTAAGAGCAGGTGACATTAACAGTCTTAATATAAACTATGGAAATGCATCATAGCTTTGTGCATTTAAATACATTTCCTAGCAGAACTTCAGTACATGTTCAGTACTTGCATAGTATTCACCCAGCTGAAGAAAAGGTACTCTGCGTTGAATCCTTATTCACTTCAGACAATCGGGTGTATTTGGAAACAATAAAGTAAAACAATAAAACAAGTAACACAATAGTAAAATATACAATATGTGGAATTTCATGACTACTATTAAAAAAATATTTAAAAAATGCTGCTTTGTGTAATTTATTCTAATGTAAAACATGTTATATTTAACTACTACATTCAAAATTTAGATAAAATAAGGAAACCTTTAAAACTGATTATTAAGGTCTGGGTCCAGTCCAACCAGTACAAGCCCTAAATGTATTCCTTTATTATCAAATTCTTGTGTCTAAGTGAAACATTATTTGTATTGTTATTAAATTCAAAGTACAGGATTTCATTTCACCTTTTATTTAATCTGTTATTATATTCTAAAAATAATTTTACATTTGTGCAATGCTTGTTAAAATAAATTCAATGAACTTTTAATTTTGCTTCATTTGTGGGAAATGAATAGAAGTTTAATTGTATGCTTCAGTGGCATTTTCACTAAAATATACAACTATACATAGTTTTATTTTACTCAAAGTCATGTCGTTGTTTAGCAATAAACTTAATGTAAACTGTAATTGTAGAAATTATATACTGTACAACTAAACACAGTTTTTTTCTTTTCAAACAATAAAAAATAGCATTCAGGTTACATGAGAAAATGATTTTAGTACTCACCTTTATGGAGTGTGCAGTAATGTAGACAAGTGACCAAGCTTACCAGACTTCGAAACACATCCATGGATGTTGATGCGACTCCCTTCCCTGGCAGCCCAAGCATAATAAAGGCTCTGAGTTACCCTGACACGTTACATATGTCTGTGCTCCCCCTCTTCACTGCCTCAAGCACAGGGTCTCTTTGATCTGAGTTTTCTCTTTGGCCAGGCTTAATCACACACAATTTAAGAATGAGCTGGTTTGCTGAAGAGGTCAGATGGATGTGGTCGAGCTCTCCCAAGGTACTCAAAGTCATTGTGCAATGCACAGGAGCCCCAAGAGGAGCTGGGAAAAAGTAAACGTGCTGAGCTCTCACACTCAGGTACTTCGCTCTTTATAAATTAACTTTATTACTGCTTTCCTGTTGTTATCCTTGAGTTTTTGTGATACACAGTAGATATTATAATATGTAATGAAATACTCCTCTATTCCTTTTTGTTCTGGATTTTTTTAGTAAAAACTGCTCAAATGTCAAACAGCCTATTTTCCTTTAGTTGACATTTTAAGTTTGACTTTCTTAATTCATGCTGCCTGTTGATATGATAACACATTTAGTTTCCACTCTGAATAAGCTTGTTTTCACTAAAAATAAACCCCTACACAATTTTTGTTTGCAGTTCAGTTGCTAGCAATACTGCAACACAGGTCCAGCATCCGGAGTTTAAATATTGTTGTTATCTGAGCAGAATTTGTACATTTTCCTGGTGTTTGGGTGAGTTTTCTTCCAACGGCAATAAACGTGAATAATACATACAGTCAAGAGGATACTTAAAAGCATGCATACTGTAAATAAAGGAAAAACATAAAGAATTTGGGTCCCAAGAGGAAAAACCCAATATACTGTATCTAAAGGTTGTTGAACTTAAGGTGGGTGTGCGATTATTGTATCAGGAGATACAAAGTGCTCTTGAAATGCTTCCTTCAGAAGATAACAAACAAGTGCGGAAGGTTGGGACTATTTAAAGATCTGAATCAGGTTAGGGTTATTGTGTAAGGCCGGGTGGTGAAGAGGACAGGCAAAGCCTTCATTATACTGGCAGTTAACACACCAAAATGGTCACTACACAACACATGTGACACAATAAAACACATTTTATTAAATATATCAAACAAAACACGTCTTTTTATTTCTTTTACTTTGTGCTGGTTAGTTGAATTGGTGATTCTGTACTGTCCTGTATGTGTGTGAGCTGGCTATGTCTACGACTGTTTCTTGTCTTGTGTGCAATACTGCTGGGATAGGCTCCCCTCACCCTGTGACCATAAACTGGATCAAGGGAATTTGAATAAGTGTTACTCTTAACTGTCTGCTTGAAAAAACTGCATCTGGAAACTGCATCTTCTTTACACATTTCAATTCTCATTACATTGAAAAAAGTCAACAATTTTTGCTTTGCACCTTCCTGTACCATAACCTATCATCTATATGGCAGGAGCGAAAACTTGAGATTTGTCAAAAATTTCAATCTACAGTTTTCAATGGATCTCTGCATTTTAGGGTCCCCTGATACCGAAAAAATCGATATCTTGATTATGTGTGTTTGTCTGTGTGTCACAGTTTCTTGAGGATGATGGTCTAGAACTAAAACAGCTGGACAGAAAAGTACCAAACCCGAACTTTAAGCCTTTTATGAGATCAAGATATGTTGATTAGTTTTTGAGCCAAATCGTGCAGAAGAACGAGGCACTCTAGAGGAACACTTAAATACTGTAATTCTGCTATTAATTATGAATTCTTCTCATCAATTGCTATCGTAATGACCGATTTACTGATTAGAAATATCAGCATCAGAGCAGTAAATGATTACTGAAATCTTATAGAACAGTTTGGGTAACGTGGTTCCTAAAGCGCAAAGTGTACTGACACATCCGAATAACTTTTTACTTTCTGCTTTATGTAGTATACGGAATCATCCAAGAATTCGATGTTGAGATTTTGATGAATCTCGATGTTTTAGACCGCCCTGAGTCTGAAAATACCATTTTTGGAATTATGTCTGTGTGTCTGTCTGTGTGTATGTGTGTATGTAAACACAATAACTTGAGTACGCTTTCGATTAGATCAACAAAATTTTGCATACAAGTATTAGGTACAAAGAATGAATTTCAATCAACGTTTGAGCTATTTCTGCTAACCGAAAATGGTATTTTACCTTTTATTCATGCAGCTGCAGTGTCCGATTTATTCAACTTTACTTTTATAATAATTGTTCAATATATTATTCATTTGATTTGATTTGTTGTTGGTGTACTTTAATATATATCTTATAAAAATATAATCATTCACTTGCAGTTTACTCCTCAAATATCCATCCCCATATCTGAGTATACAAGAAAGTCTAGGGGAAACCACTCCTGATTTTATCCAAATGACTTGTTTTAAGGAAAGTTTAGCTGTGCAGCAGTCAGTGCTGTTGCTTCTGGCTTCAACTCCTAGACTCCTCACTCTCTGTGTGGAATTTTCATATTTATATGCAGAACAAGATAATCTGCCAGGTTTAACTGTATGTTGTTGTATTTCTGAGGGTTTCTTCTAACAGACTGGTCAACCATCCAGGCGTTGTCAGAACATGCTTTGGCATCCCAGAGACAAGTAGCACTTAAAGCAGACATAGAAAATAGATAAATGGATGGATCTGTTTTTAAGAAAATGTACTTATTAATATTTTCAGAATAATGATCCCATACTTGAGTCTGCCACTTCAGCATTGGATGCTGGTCAGCATATCAGTCAATCACAGGTTACACTCCCTCATTCAGTCAGTAGTATCTGATATGTCTGCATTGCTGTAAAATGCAGACAAACAGAAAATGTGAAACTTCCACAAGAACAGTGACCAAGCCAAGATTTAAACCCAGGTCCTAGTATCAGGGTGACAGCAATGCTAGCCGTTGCACCATAATGCCCCAATGGATAAACCAAAAAATTAAATAATAAAGAAATAAACCATAAAGGCAAACATGTGGATTGCACAATTACTGCTGTTGCCAAAAAGCACAAAGGGTCAAATCCCAGCCCAGTCACCAACTGTGTGGAGACTTCTCCGTTCTCCCTGTGTCTTTTGTCCAGGTGTTCTGGTTTTCCTCCCAAATCCCAAAGAATTGCATGTAAAGTATTTTGTAGGTGTTGTTCAGTTCACAAATATCACAATATGACATGTACCTCACTTCTATGTCCACAATATTTCATTGCGTCCTTGCCTATCATTTTTGAAATTAACAAGGACATACTGTAGAAGTGTCTGTGAAGGGGAGATACATGTAATGAAGATTTAGGATGTTGCAGCTCAGGTCTGATCTCTCCACTTGCCATTTTTGACTCTCTTGCCAGCGAGCAGCCTTTGTTAAACTAAAAGAAAAACATTTTAGATGACTTTCAAAGTGGAGCAACATCATCAGACAAGTTATTGTGGCTCTGCAATGCAAAAAAAAAATATGTGGTAATAGCTATTGTTGATGCAATGAAAACAAGCCATGAGATAAAAAGACTGAGCAAAAGAACAGTCTGGCATAAGCTCATTAGTGGTCAGAGGCAGATCGACTACAGTATCAAGGCATTGTGAGTGTATGCCAATAGGCCGTGATGGCAAGGGGTCAATGAAATGATTGTGAATCTGCGAGTCAAATTGACCAAGGGGGACCCAAGCCATACCTGACCCAGAGACAACGTAGTAAGAAATGTGACCCGGTGTTAACAGTATGATCAGCTCTCTGTTAAGGAGTTAAGACACCCAGGAGACTATCTGGGCTTTAATATGGCATTGGTGGAGGTAGCTAAAAAAGATCATGCACCAAAACAGAACACAAAAATCTGAGAGAAAAAGGCAGGCAAAGTTTCAAACGAAAAGGAGCATTGTATCACCATCTTTCATAAGATTGCTGCCAAAATGTCAAAGTTCACATGACCTGTGTGTCACATGACAAACAACAGCCATACCTATGGAAAACAACATGGTCACACCTGTTAAAATTCAAAATTGCACTGCAGTAAATCAAGATATTAAATAAAAAAGAAAATTTCAATATACTAAATTAGGGAAAATGACATAGGTCTTTTGCATCCAATATACAGTATTTAATATTATAATTATTTAATTATTATTATATATCTGATATTGTTAACAGCAACAACAATTATTATTATTGTTATAATAGATAGATAGATAGATAGATAGATAGATAGATAGATAGATAGATAGATAGATAGAGCTTTATTGTGCTATTATACAGTATATATTTTATATTTAGCTTTGTATATATGTATTTTCATTAGGAAAGGTTTCTTTGCACACTTTTCTAGACAGAATAGCAATTTTTGTAACTCATATAAGTTAATACAGAAAGCAGAAAAAATATTAAAAAGAAACATCATTAATAGGAACAAGAGAAGAGCAAATCTCTTTTTTCAAAACCACATTAAAAATGTCCAACCTAGTAGAGGAAGTCTCAGCTTTAGGGGTGGGATTAACAAGGGACTGAGAGAAAAATTATAGTTCTGAAGAATGTGCTGCATGTCACTAATTACCTCAATGTGCGAGTTCTGGTGTCTCAAAGCTGAACGTTTTCAACATTACATAGAATGTAGACTTCAGATAAATTCAAATCATCTTTCCCCATGGCTCTGAACTAGATAGGATGGTAAGAAAATGGATGGATGGAGGAATAGAATAACCACTCTTAATTAAAATAGGAAAATTATTCCCTTTTTTTATATATATTCCAAATACTCAAGTCTTCCGTCCATATCTCAAATATCAGCAGATAAGGTTGCCAGAAGAGTCTAAACTGACCGTATGTAGCGGGTGTTAGTATGAGTGTATCCTGAAATGTAATGGTGTCCCTTCAAATGCTACTTCCCATCATGCATTCTGAACTGTACTTGTTCTTAAGAGTATTTTTTAACTATATTGTAATCTGTAGACCCTGCCTTTGACTGAATAAGTTGGAAAACTTAGCTGAATAAGAATGAATCTGTGTGTAATATAAGTAGAAGGCCTGTAGGCCAGGAAGTTTGCTTCCAACTCCCCATAACTGAAGAGCACTTCTCTTTTTGTAAAAGGGTTGCTAGATATTCATGAAATACTTTGGTCTGGCTTGCTGTGTGTAAATATGAAATAGCGTTAATAAAGAGATTATTGTGTCATTCCATTCATGGTAAACTTTTATTCACTTTATTGTGAAAACCCATATTGTTTATTTAATGTTGACTGCAGAAGCAGGGGTGTGAAGTCACTCACTAATACCCATCCATTCATTCCGTTTCACATCCACCCTTTTCCAGTGGCAGTCATTAGCATTTGAACTACATATCCTCTGGTGTTTACTAGAAGACCTACAGCTTTTCTACCTGACAGAAAATGTTATAATCTAATACATCGGATTACTCTAACCATTATCCGTAGTAAATGAGTGTACAAGTTATTTAAATAAAGTGTAACATAACGTTGCCTGATTTGCGTTTGTCAGGATGACTTGCACCTTCCGCAGCTTTTACGTTTTGCCGTAGGGTAAGTCATTTGAGACCGCCCCTGAAGGAGTTACTTCCTTACTTTGACTGGAGGTGGGAACTTCAAGGTTAGTTAAAGAGAAGAGCAGTCTGAGGGAAGAGAACTCCAGAGAGATCTCCACAACATGGCTTGCTCAGGTAGACGGATTTTGTTTTTCTGGGTTACATTTATTATTCTTTTAACAATGACCATTCGATCACCATGTTTTGAGTTTTCTTAACGAATATTTCAAGATCGATAAGTTTCTCGTACTGAAAATTTTAAATAAGATTGTAGTCTACTTTAAATTCGGAATATTACCGTGGTTTACAAACATATGAGTGTTATCAGTATTAGTGAGAAGTTTCGCGTTTAACAGCGTGTACTTCGTGGCATCTTAGTGCATCTCACCAACAGGGAGCTGAATTTGAGTCTTCTCTCCGTCTCTCTCTGTCATTTGTTTTTTGCTGTAACTGTCTTCACTTTACAATTGATCCCACTGCCACATTTCCTGATCCCCAATTCTTGACTTTACTACTCAAACCATCGCTTCTCGTGTAGGATCGAGAGCTGCAGCAACGAGCGCACGCCGGTTATTTTCTTCTTTAAAAGTATACAGCACCAGGCATGGCAGTTGCCAGACGAGTGTGTTATTGAGCATATATATTTAGGCACAGATCGAGGAGCCTTTTTCAATTCATTGTTAGAGAAATGTTTATTCACTGGCTCCACATCTAGCGAAACCAGAATGAGCATCGCTAAACCTGTATAATCAGGCTAAATCGGCACTTTAATATCGTGTTTCTTACGGACCGCTGTTTCAAATACACATAAAACAGAGTTAAAAAGAGCTACAGTTTGTATAATATCTTTGATGGAAGTCCCACATTGCATGATTTTATGTATAAGATAGCACCTTTTTAGTCCAACATTGCACTTATTGGTCCAGGAGATCTGTATAGTTCTGGTATGCTCAGTCTGTCCTAACAACAGTTTCTGTATTTTAATTTTTAATTACCACATATACAGGTATTGCCAAATGCCCGTTTATTTCACAGATTCACGTCCGACTCGGTATATTGTAATTTAAATGACATAAACTGTCAATGTTTTTTAAAAATACCGTTCTTAAAGTGTTTTATTTCTGCCAGTGCTTTAATAAGAATTGTTTTCATTTGTACCCCTTTTGCTCTGTCTCCAATAGAAACTGTTGCCATTGTTATAATGGCTTCTGTCCTGGGATCTGCTTTACTCTGTGCCACCTTAGAATTGTCATGGGACTGCATCTATTATTTATTTATATGAAACAAAAAAAAAAAGGTTTAGCTAAGGCCTTGTAACATAATGATAGTTGACTAACAGATGCCCTGTAGACAGCCCCCTGTATTCAACTGTTAGGGTCAGTGCTTTGTAAGTCTTCTTAAGGCCAAGCAAAGCATTTGTTAAGCTCTTGTTACATAGCGGGAAATGACTGAAACATGCATTGCCTATTCCAAAGTGTGGCCAACTTATTGCAGCTTTTATGTTATTGTCATTTATTAGTACAGCACCTATGCTTTCTAAATCTTAGTCACAATAAGTAGCATTAAACTAAGAATGTGGATTTTATCACAGCACACAAGTGCACAATTTTCATCTCCCTGATGTTTCTAATATCCCATTGTGTCGCTGGCACAATCATGTATGCACCCACACCAGCTCACACCAAGCCAGTTTAGTTTTACAAAACAGTCAAAGACTATTCTCTGGACTGTTTTTGGAGTTACACATAAGAACCAGTTGAGTGTGTAAACTTGCACAAAAGATACCGTAGCTTGGAAAAGAAAGTGCAGTGAGATGGCTACACTTACCTTACCATGTGTATTCATGGACTAATCTTCATCCATCCATTTTCTGAACTTGCTTTCTCCTCTCTTGAGTCACCGTGAGCCTCAGCCAACTCTGGTAGCATCTCCTGCAATGTCGGAACAAGTGTTTGATGTCAGTTGACAGTAGGAAGTACATACACACGTACAGGAACACGCAGGAACAGGCCTTGAGGTGTGAGGGAACATTGATAACCATTGTGTGGCCCATCTATGACCATGAATGACGATCTTAGTTGTACATGTGATGTCAGAGGCAGCAATAAGTGAAGAATTCTTATGATATTTACAAGTGAAATCTGTTCATTTACTTTGCTTCTTGTTTTATTTTTGGGATCTCAGACAAAGTTATATCATACAGTGATCTGAAGTCTTTACTGGATGAGGACACTCCTGATTTAGTTCTTATCGATGTCCGCACTCCAGAAGAAGTTGCAAAAGGAAAAATCCCTGGGTCAATTAATATTCCAGGTATATGTTGTTTTATCTTTTGCTGATTTCTCGGGTTCAATCTACACATATATTTTTTTTAATTTGAACTTTGATATTGGATAAATAGTAAATGTTATGTTGCAGAAAATGTTATTGCTGTATAAGATGGCTACATTTCTCCATCATAAAAATATTGTCATTGCCAACTGTCACCAAGTTTTTCAACATGAAGATTTTTATCTCATTGCTAGCAATTTAGAAATGCTTCACAAATGACATTCTGTTTCAAAGCAGCTCCACAGCACGAGTGTCATCTAGTGCGGTTTGCAAAAGTGTCCAGATGCTATCTTGCTGCTTGAGGCAAAAAATTAAATTGAACAGATTCATCCCATTTTGCTCAGCTCACATGAATGATAAAGGGGGGGATTTGTAAGATTTTTCCATTGAAATGAGTTTCTATTTTTAACTGAATAGAGGATTTTTTCAAAATAAAAACACATGTTGATGCTTTAATATTTTTTACCCTGTGGCAGACGGCCGGGGCCCACACCCCGTCGACACTGGATCCAAGGGGGGCAGCCATGGGATGCACGCTACGTCCCCTGGAACACTTGGTGGCAGCCCCCCTGGGTTGCATCGGGGCCGGTAATATGGAACACCAGAGCTCATCCTGGTTGGGCTCCGTGGCCACCGCCAGGGGGAGCTGCATGGCTTTCTGAGCCCATGTGGGTGACAACGCAGCCACACCCGGAAGTGCAGCCTAATTGAGGTTAATTACCACCTGAAGCACTTCCGGGTGAGCTATAAAGGGAGCTTGCAGCCACTACTCAGGGCACCAGAGTTGGTGGGAGGAGGAAGAAGCTGCCCAGGGAGGAGTGGAGGAAAGAAGAGTGTGATTTGGGGTGTTTTATCTGTGTTTCGGGACTGTGTAGGGCCAGTGGGACACGGGGAAGATGTGTCCCACGGCTGAAGAAAATAAAGACTTTTTGTTTATTTTTCCCGTGCCTCTGGTTTCAGTCTATGTCGGGTCAGCGCCAATAAAGTGACAATATCACAACCCTTTATATTAGCAGTGTAATATCTCTGATACTCTGTTGTATTGTAGTAGCATTTCTCTTCAATTCCAGTAAAGTTTATTTACAACATCATGTGCTTGTTCCTGTTGTGCAGTGGAATCTGTGAAGAGTGCATTTTCCATGGATGAAGATTCATTCCTATCAAAATATGGCATCGAAAAGCCACCTTTGGATGCACCCCATCTTGTCTTCCATTGTCAGCTGGGTCGCCGTGGAGACAGTGCAACGGAAACTGCTCTTGCTCTAGGATATAGCAGGTAACTAAGGCGCTTGCTCTGGGTGCTTTGTTAAAAATGTAGAGTCATGCCGACAGGAAATTTTAGTCTAACCACTTTGCTTCGTTTTGTTCACCTTTAATCAGCCATGTTACAAATGAGCCCTCCAGTGACAGGGATATGCATGTAGAAGGAAGATTGCCAGCAAAGATCAAAGTGTTTTGAATTCTTGGGGAATGGTGCTTATACAGGAAAGTGCCTTTTCCTGCTGTTTTAGGACATAATTTTATAAAATGTAAACATTTTTGACTAACCTTGTAAAAGAATGAAAAATTGAATTTAATTTTAGAAAAGTTATCTATTCTAAACTGCCAGTTTTCTACTGGATTAAATACTCTATTTAGATCTGCAAAACTCTATGGAATAAAAGAAAAAGCTTTGATGAAAACTAGCCAGCATAACTCATCAATTCCTATTTGAGCTGTGAAGCTGAATTGCAGGGCTATACTTGGGTCGCAATCCGTGTGGTTTGTCGTGTGGTGGGTGCGACAACTCGCTGTAATCAGCACATCCTCTCAACCTTTCAAGAGCCCCAGAAAACAATATACGAACATTTTACTCATTTCTATAGATCCAGTTTAATAAAATTATATATTTACTTCATTATAGTATTTTATTTGTTTCATGTTGCAGTGTATTGTTATTTGTTAATTAATGTAAAAAAAAAAATCTATTTTGATTCAGTGCCTACTTACACAATAAGACCTTAAGAAACTTTACCACTCTAAAAATGCACATATTGTGGACCACCAAGGCAAGTACAGCTGCTCTAACCTGACACAGACAGGCAGACCAAATGAGTTGCCACACAACACACATTTTATTTTAAGTGGGGCAGCACTTTCCCTTCCCTCCCCACTACAGAGCACAGTACATAAGCATTATTATTAGTAAAGCACTAACACAAAGTCCTTTCCTTCCTTCTTCTCTCCTTTTTCTACCACCTCCACTCCTCTCCCAGCAAGCTTCGTCCACCTCCTCCCCACTCTGGCTCTCTGCATGGTGTGAGGCGGCCCCTTTTTTAGGGCACTCGGAAGTGCTCCAGGTGCTCCCAGACCTTCTTCTGGCAGCACTTCCGGGTGTGGCTCAGGAACTGTCCAGGCACACCCTGGCAGTGGCCACGGGCCCCAGCCAGGTTGAGCTTCTAAGCTCCAAACCCGTGGCCCTGCTGTGAGACAGGGGGGTTGCCCTCTAGTGTTCCAGGGGAGGTATTGCCTTGAATATGCCCTCTCCCCTGGTCCTTCCATCACAGGGGCATCCCAGCCAACCACCATAATATATATAAGGCAAAAGTGTTTAAAAAAACAAAAATAGTAATATAAAACATATTTTTAAAAATGACAAAGTGAATGAATACGTTTTAAAAATTAATAAAAAGCTGTTTTGTTTGGTCAAATACATAGTCTTGATTAAACCCATCAAGTGACAGCAGTCATTCAGCGTTATTTGGTGTTAACTGTGGATAATGATTAAAAGCACACAAACCAGACATAACGTGCAGAAGTATCAAAAAATCATGACTACACAAGGAGTTACCAACAATGAAAACAGATATGCCACAGATATTGCCATGTCAGGCCTTGAAAGTTAATATTTTAATTTGTATATGCCAATCCACACAGATCCTATTGAAATGATAAAGACCTGGGGTAAGGCTAACTTGGAGCCTTTTGTGTGGCAAACCATCTGAATGTTTGTAAATGTCACTTGAGTAGTGTGCTAGAGATGATGTTAGTCAGTCAGGTGTGAAAAAGAAACCTGACAGCAGAAAAGCCTAATTAGGGTCCCCCAGGTGTGGATTCATTAGACAGAAAGAGAGAACACACAGAGATGAAGAAGGATTAGTAAATGTGAATGTAATCCGCATAAATATAAATTGAATCCTTTATTTGGGAATGAATAATATTGCCTGAAGGAAGGAGGCAAGTAAATGTTCAAGCATAAAACTGGATGTTTTGGTTGCTTAAAAAAATCTAGCACTGTTGTTAGAATTACTGCCTCATGGCCACAAAAGTCAGGGTTCAGGTACCAGCACAGTGTGGAATTCGCACATTATGTATATGTTTGTTACAAATACTCTGGGTTTAGCTTAAAAGCTAACAATTTGCAGGTTAGTTGGATTAATGACTGCAATCTTGCTCACCTACAAAAAATTAAGAATTGGAAAATAAATACATTGCAACTATAAAGAATAAATTGGCTCATTTCAAAGACTTTCTTATCATTACTATAATAAATCTTTTATAAAAAATGAATAAAACAGGTTAAATAAGTGAATAAAGATACTTTTAAAACTATAGCAGTAAACAGAACATTTTACAAAAAAATGTAAGAAATATTGGACCTGGAGGAATACCAGAAATTTCAAGGCATTAAAAGCTTTTGATAGGTTAAAAGAGAAAGTGAGGAAGGAATCGATATTGAAAATAAAAAAGAAATGGTCAATAATTATTCCAAAACTAATTCGGGGGTACCAACATAAAGGACAAGCCGATACTCGAGTGTCAACGATAACAAAAAAGTTGAAATTGAAAACAAAATCCTACCACTGGGGTCTACTTGGGAAATAAGATTACAGATATTAAAGATTCTTTATATTATTATTTATACACTGAGGGATAACATGTAGTGTGAACACCACCGTATTCATAGAGTAATATCTGTTATGTCATCAGCGTGGCAATCAAGATCGCAAGATCTTAAAAAATGGCATCATGTAAATAAAGAAAATAATATGTTAATGAAAACCAGCCTTTAAAATTTTAAATAAAATACGAAAATAATGGCAAAAATGGATTCCTCACGTTTCAACACCCCAGAATATGCAGACAAAAGGTTGTCTAATACTACAGAAATTATATTTTGCCCAAACCTCAATTGCTGAAATTTATCCTGAGGTTTTGGTAATGCTATTTCAATATTGCACAACAGGATAAAATGATAAAAGCAAATTTGCATCTGAATCTCAAAAATTAAAGTATCATGATAACATTCCCAGACCCACTTAGCTCAGCTGTGAATTGTCAGTAGACCAGGGCCTATCCTAGCAGGATCACGTCCTCTATAGGGTACATCTACAGGGAACCAATTAAGAGCTGCCAAGTAGAATAACATATACTGTACATTTGTGGGATGTGAGTGGAAACCCAAAGTAGCTGAAGAAAAATCATGAGAGAATATGCAGACTCCAAGATCTAAAGCCAGTCTTCTTGAACCTTGAGGCAGTAGCTTTTTTCCCTCATTTTATTTGTGACCTTCCAGTGTATTTTACAAAAATACATCTAACATACCCTGTACATTGTTTTGTATAAAGTACAACTGTGTTTCTCAGGTTAATATTTGTAAGGATTTTTGCCCTTATTTGTTTTAAATGCAGTGACTTTAGGATACCAATTGACAGTGAGTTTTTTAATTCAGTTCAGTTTATTTTTGAATTTTGTTCTTCAATGGTTAAGCACTGTAACATGTGAGCAGTGAAAATGCAATTGCAAACTTTACAGTTTCTAGTTACATAATGAATGCACATAAAGAGACAGTCACAAGCAATACCAACTTAGTTCTGCCTCTTCTAAATTATTTTTATACCATTTGTTACCTGCATAAAACATATTTTACCTATGAGGAAAAAATACATCTGAAAAAATAGCATAGAAAATAGAATAACTAGGTATTTCGTTAAAGGTAAAACAGTAAAGTGGCTTTTTAATTTTTGCATACAACTAAAGTGTTATTGGTAATTTTATAAAGTGAAAAAGAAACAGATTATTCAAGAGAGCAACATTAAAGTGCAAAAATGAAGAAACCAGGATAGGTGACAACTGCATTTGAGAAAATTTCAGATATTCACATACTGTATCTACACATAAATGCACAAGGACTAGTTCTTTTCATACTAAGCTAACGGGGAAGGTGTATTTTCTTTATCAAAGATGTCAAGTTTGTTAACACCGCTGTTAACCTTCTGTTTTCTTTCTACAGAGCTCGTAATTATGCCGGAGGATACAAGGAATGGGCTGAACGAGAATCTCATTGAGGAGAATACTGAAATACATGTAATTTTGCTGGTCTAATTAAATTATAAAAGATAAACTATTTTATTGTTTTGATAACTGAACCAGTTGTATGATGACTGTTATATTTCTTTCTGTAATTTGTTTTTGCACAAAATCATAGTTTACATGTAAAAAGAGCAGAAGGAGAATTTTTGACAAAACCTTTGGCTTAACATGACTCCTCGGCATTTCTTCCAGAATGCTGGTGGGTCCACACTACAAGCCTATTTTTAAGTAGCAGCTTCTTTTAATTGCCTTAATGCCTTTTATTATTTTGAATAAAGATAGCATGGTGGTACATTTTGTATTGTTGCTTTCCTAAAATGTGCGTTTGAATATGAGGTCATCAAGCTTTCATCAGGGTCAGACCTGAGGCAGTAGAATGAAGTCTACTGCACAGTATGTGTGATTCATTAGACCTTTTCCAAAATTGAATGCCTCCTTCATATGTTGCATTTTAGTCTTCCAGATGTACTCCGGGACTGAAGGGTATGAATTCTTAGAAAATTCCAAACATGCTAAAAGGTTTGAAGCTAATTAAAATAAGACTAAAAAAAGACATCCTAGAAGCATTTAAAATATAATAACTATTACATTAGTTTTCTAAACGTACTTACTATAGTTCTCATCAGGGTCTATCACTTAAGGAGCAATGGGCTTTCCTATTAGCAATAAGTGTACTGCCAGAACCACCACTCAACAAAAGAAAAGTCCATCACGGGACACAAGCAGACTGACAACAATGGACCAAAGTCTCACATTATTGGAGCAAACTGTGTATACTGATAACACAGAGCCATGCAATTATGACAACCTCTAATATCATAACGTGGTAGAGTTCAATTTACTTGAAGTTTTTATATGCATAATAATAATAAAATAATACATTTTATTTATATAGCGCCTTTTCCATGCCCAAGGCGCTTCATAAAAAAACAACAGGGTATATGTAACATTGGATACAAATGTTTTCCTGAATAGAGCAATGAAACAGGTAACAAAGCATTAAATAGAATAAAGGACAATACACCAGAGTAAAATACTAAATTCAATACTAAAGGAAAAACCTAAAAAATAACCTAATTTGTGATATAACAGACACACAAATTATCCTGAGCACCTGGACAGAGAGGTAAACTGCAAGAAAGGGCAGAATGTTAAGTTAAATTAAAAGCCTTCCTAAATAGATGAGTTTTAAGTTGTTTTTTAAAAGAATGATTGGAGTCGGCTGATCTAATTAATTTCGGGATGTCATTCCAAAGTCTGGGTGCTATGGAGTTGAAGGCCCTGTCACCCAAAGGGGGCAGGTTAGTGTGAGGTACAACAAGATTACCAGAATCAGAGGACCTTAATAGGCAAACAGGAGCATAGTGATGGAGAAAGTCACTGATGTAGTCCGGCACAAGGCCATTTAAAGCTTTGTAGGTTATTAATAGAATTTTATATTCAATCCTGTAAGACACAGGGAGGCAGTGAAGGCGAAGCAGGATGGGTGTGATGTGCTCGCTGCTGCTGGTTCGTGTAAGATTAGAAGGGGCACCTGCCAGCAGAGAGTTACAATAAAAGCATGGACAAGTTTCTCAGCAATAGAAAAGGAGAGGAATGAGCAAACATGGGATATGTTACAGAGGTGAAAGTAAGAAAGTTTCTTAATGTGGTTTATGTGGGCAGAATAAGAAAGGGAGGAATCAAAAATGACACCAAGATTCCTTGCATCAGACGAAGGTCTGATGAGATCACCGTCAAGAGTGACTGAAAAGGAGCTAATTTTCTTAAGTACAGCTTTTGTGCCAATTTGCAGGAGTTCAGTTTTGTTGCAATTTAATTTTACAAAGTTCTGCTCCATCCAGGTTTAATTTCACTGAGTCAAGTTGTGAGCTGAGAAAACTCTGATGAAGTTGCACTTTTGACATTGAAATAGAGTTGAGTGTCATCTGCATAAAAATGATAACCCAGTCCATAGCTATGAATAATATGGCCAAGGGGAAGCATATAAATACAGAAGAGAAGAGGGACAAGGACAGAGCCCTGAGGAACTCCTTGTATGACTGGCGCTGAGCTGGATCTGCTGTTGCCAAGACTAACAAACTCTTGCCTTTCAGTCAGATAGGACTTGAACCACTGGAGGGCAGTGCCAGAGATACCCAGCATGTTCTCCATTCTGGACAGTTGAATGTCATGTCTGACAGTGTCAAATGCTACACTGACGTCTAAAAGTATTAATATGCTGGTTTATTCAGAGTCTGCTGCCATAAGCAAATCATTGGTTACCCGTTTCACAGCTGTGCCGCACCCTGTAACCCGACTGAAAGGGTTCCATCAAATTATTAGGTTATTGAGGTTAAGTAATTGGTGAGCTGGGAGCCTACAGCACGTTCAAGAACTTTTGACAGAAAAGGTAAGTGGGTAATAGGCCGAAAATTGTTAAGATCTTCACCATCAAGGCCAGACTTTTTTAACATGGGGGTTACAGAAGCAATTTTAAAAGTGGCTGGCACAAACCCAGTGTCGAGGGATGTATTGATTATTGTCATAACAAGTGGTATTATGGCATGAAGGCAGGATTTAAGAAGTGTGGTGGGGATGGGGTCCAGTACACAAGCAGTTGGCCTCATCTTACAAAGCAGGTCATTAACAAATGCCAATGTGATTGGTGAAAATTTAGAAAAGGAGCTGGATGGAGTGGGAAAACAGGGAAGGATATAAATGGATGATGGATTTATGTTAGCTGAATTTTTTAGATCTTTAATTCTATTGCGGAAAAAGTGGAGGAATTTTCCACAGACTTCAGTAGAGGAGGTAATTGGGTCAGATGCAGGTTGAAGTAATTTATTAACTACAGAGAACAAAACCCTTGGGTTATCATGGCCACTTTCTATTATTCTGTCATAATGTGTGTTCTTGGCTGCAGTTAGTGCATCCCTGTGAGCCCTTTGATGGTCAGAGAAAGACTAGGTGTGAACAGTGAGGCCAGTCTTACATGACATTCTCTCAAGGCATTGGCCAGTTGCTTTCATAGATTGTAGCTCTGAATTATACCATGAAGCTGAACGCTTAAAGGAAACCTCCTTATGTTTTAAATCAGCTGTTTTATCGAGTGCTGAATGAAGGGCTGAGTTATAGTGGTCAACAAGACTATCTGGTGTTGATGGAATAGGTGAAGACAAAAAAAGATCAGAAATGGATCCAGCAAGAACAGAGGGACCTATTTTTAAGGTTTTGGAAAGAAATTTGATGTTTACAGGTAAGAGGAGGGAGAGGTAATGAGACAACGAAAAGCACTGCTTTATGGTTAGTGAGTCCCAAATCACTGTTATAAGTGTTGCCGACAGATAATCCAGATTTGCAGATCATGTCCAGTATATGAGCACCAGAGTGGGTGGGAAAATCAACATGCTGCACCAAGTCAAAACAGTCCAGAAAGGATAGGAATTCATTTCTCAGTTTACATGTAGTAATGTCACTATGGATGTTGAAATCGCCAAGAAGAATGACTCTCTGGGAAAGTGAACTTAAGTGGGTTAATAGTTCAGTCAGATCAGATAAAAAAGAAGTATTGTATTTCAGGGGACGATAGACAAGAATAAGTAAGACAGGACCAAATTTTGTTATTAGCTTAAGAGCCAGACACTCGAAAGACAATGGACTGTCAGTGGGGATATTTTTGATGTTTAACTTCAATCTAGCAATTACTGTGACTCCTCCGCCTTGTCTTGAGCTGCGAGGCTCCGTAAAGTGAATTTATCCGAGTGGGGTCACCTCTGTGACAGATGTAAAATCATTTGGTTTTTGCCAAGTTTCTATTAAGCATAGCAAGCAAGTCTGTAATGAATTCTGATAGCACCAGTGCTTTGCCATTAAGAGATCTTGAGTTAAACAATGCAATATTAGTCGATGTGGGTTCATTGTGCCCAGATCCATGACCAGAGTTTATTTTAACATATTGCAGATTTGGCACACTGACAATCCTATTTCCAAAGCCATGAGTAGGATGGCATATTCCTGAGCAAATGCTGCCAGTGAACTTTTCAATCGCAGCCCGGCTGTGGTGGCGACCTGACCCGTGATGTAAATATACTATACTATAAATATACTATAAAAAGTTGAATGCATTTCTACACTTTATAGAAACAATAAAATACTTCTGTCAAAAGGTAATATTCCAGTATCCATGAATACCAACATACTAAACAGGTGGTACATGAGAGCCAAATAACTGTAACCCCACAGCAAGCAAACAATTTATTGGATCAGCACATACTGTATCTGGTAAAATCCCTACAATTAAAATAAAAGCTGTTATGCATCATGGCATGGACTCACAAAGTTGTCAGGTGGCATTCTGTGGCACATGCAACCAAGCATTACACATTTGATGCTTCATTTAGACAACAGTTTGCTGGTGGTGTGGAATGAGAAGGGTTCTGAGGTCATACAGGCATCTCCGGAAGGTGGAAGCTATCATAAGACAGCATCAAAAATGAAGGTGCATTTAAGAAGAATAAATAGAAAAGAATTTTTAATATAAAATATTTCAGTACCTAAGACAAAGAACTCTTCTAATTCTAATGCACCTGGGTTACCAGACAAGCAGCTTAAGAGAAGAGAACTTAATCAGTTGGATGAAGACGTGTATGAAACTCACCAGAGACTCAATTATTCATGTTATTATTGAGTTCTCACTGTGCTACACTATAGTTACAAAAGGAACACTAAAGATCAGTGAAAAAAAAGCAGTGAGGCGCTCATTAGTGCATTTCATTTCTTATATGTTGAATTTACATAATCTTTATTTTTTTTATTTATTTTATATATTATAACAACAGGATAGCAGATGGAATGATTATATTAATATATTCATTTTCTGACCAGCTCCTTCCAGTACATGGTCACAGAAAGCCAAAGGAAAACCAAGTCTGAATGTGACATCAGTCCATTGCAGGGCTCACTCACAAATAGTGTCACCTGTCAACCCAAGTTCCAGTCGTTGAGACATCACGCAATGACTACGCAGGCAATGAAACCCAAGCCAGCATGGGTGAAATGTCATCAAGTGAGCTCTTAATTTGAAATCATTTTCACACATTCTCAACACCTGAAAGTAAACTTTAAGCCCACTGAGTTTTGCTAATAAAGCCAAGGCTGAATCTCAGACCACCAATGTGGCAGGCTGCTATGTATCTGATGCTGCTGTTAATGTACACTCATGGAACTCGGGGGCCATTATGACTGCCATAGTCACATCTACATATGAAGCCTTTGATCTCAGAAAGAAATTAATTTGTGAATGTTTTTCTAAAATGCCCCCATCACTATTGAGCACACATGCTTATAATGTCAGTAGTTGATCCAAAAGCAACAAACTATAGTATGACAGCCATCCTATTTTCAGCCATTCTGGCTGCTGCAGACTCTCCAGCAGGAATGTGTGGTCAGGGGGAGGCAGGTGAGGCACAGCCTCACTAATAATGATAACATAAAATAAATTTGTCAACTGGACTGTGCTATAAATTTGTTTTCTGTATGATTCCAATAATTTTAATAATTTTTATAGTCAAAATCACTGAATTTGTGCATTTCCGGTTCAAATACAGAGGAAAAACGCAAGGTGTAGCAGCAACGAGCCTCACCTCACTTTACCTCGGACTGCGCTGTCCCTCACCTCACACACTGGGTTGATGCATGCAATTGGCACATGCCTGTTGCTGTCTCTCTGTATGTCACCAATTTAAGGTTTGCAGACACGTTTATTATATACCCTGACTTTCTATAGTCTGGCTAATATCTTTAATGAATGTGTGTGACATATCTAGTCTTGCTGCTCGGACTTAAAACCACATTGAAAAGGCACAACGTGAGGTAGACAGTACTATGACACACTGAAGAGGGCACATGTGAGACCAACAGGTGCTTGTTGCCACTGTTCTTCTACACAGAGGCTCAGAGTGCCAATAAATTAGCGATATCAGAAAGTCAAGTGCACTGCAGCGGTCCATTTATTTTTATTTTTTGTTCCAACTGACTGCCAAAATGAAAGATTAAGATTTTTAAAACTAAAGGAAAATAAGGAGGACTTTTACAAGAAAGTGACAGAGATTTTCATGGAGAAGGACAGGCGCATGGACTTCATTTACAAACAAAGGTAAGACCATTAATGGTTTTCAATTTTATAAAAAATTGGGATCAGACTAAGAAAAAAACCTCCAATATTTAAAAACTTAATTTTGACCTTAAATGAAATATTCTTTTGTTTTTCTTGTTATCCTTTTGTTGAACTGTCTGTATTAAAATTGATTAAAGCATCAGAATTAAAAGAGTTTAAAAACAACTAAATATTTCAATTAAGGTCAAAATTGAAATCCGTTTTTTTTGTACACCACTCTATACTTTCATTTGTATTGAAAGAGTATGAATTGAGGAATTGCAACGGCAAATTTAGAACACATGGAGGCTGCACAGCAAATGCAATCTCTCGTCTGTCTCTCGCTGCTATAAATGTATCATTCTTTCTAAATATGAACCTTATTTTTGTGTGTAAAGAATGCTGATGAGATATGAAACATAACAGTCAATGTGCTTGCTAGCTGCCAATTGAATAGTAAATAAGCTACTCTTCTGGGTTCATATATTTGTAAATCTGACTCTGAAGGAGTCCATGCCTCACCAACCATGAACCTCATCGCACGTCACTGCTCTCCAGAGTTTCTTTGTCAATGCAGATGCATGGCTTAGCCCACTTTAATTATTTTCTTTGATTCTTGGTATATTAACAACGATAAGCTAAGTCGGTCAGAATGTGCCCTGACACTCTAGGATCCCAATGCTAAGGCTTTAGTGTGTCTCGACATTCTTACTTGAAAGTAATGTTTGCTTCTTTTGTCTAGTTTCTTCTGAGCGTGTGTCTTTTTGCTCATGTGCAACTTCCACTCTGCCATAAGAATAATGTATTATGTGAACAATATTGTGCACCACTGGTTCATCACATCCTGTGATGTTTTTAAAGCAATGCTGCCTGGTACAAATTATATTAATAACAAGAAATGATGGAAATGGAGGGATTATTTGTTAGACTGCTGTTGAGCAGAATTATGGCACAGGGGTCAGTGCTGCTGCCTCAGAGCTGCCGGATCCAAGGTTAATGTCTTGATTCAGTTGCTGTCTGTGTGGAGCCATACTCCTATGGGTTTCTTCCACATCACAAAGATTAGTTTGACTGGCAACTTTCCATTTGCTCAGTGTGAGTGAGTGAGTGAGGTGCCCTGTGATGGGATGGACTGGCACACTCTTCAGGGCTGATTCTTGCCTTGTCCTCAATACTGGCAGGAGAGTCATTAGCCTGCTGTGATCCTGAAATGAGGTAAGCAGGGTTGAAAAACAGATGGTTGGTTTGCTCTTTAAGAAAATTCACTGAAACATTTTGTTAATTGGTTGAATTAAAAACTTCAAAGTTATAGGTAAGGACTTTGGGGAACTCCAGCCATACTCAGTAGTAAATGGGGAACAGTATTGACATTCAACAGTGAGGATGTAAAAATGTAATAAACAATACTGATAAAATTGCATATGACACTAAATAAGGTGTCTTAATAAATAACCTAAACTAGGCAAAATCCCTGCATGTAGATATGGGCAAAGCTAAAATTTAGATGTACTGTATATCAGACAAATTTAACTTTAATGGAAGTAACTTGAAGATTTTGCATATACAGATGGAAGTTAACAACATTTGGTTTAATTGCACATTGGGGAACGTACAAAAACACTTGTGCAAAACAGACAATTAAAAAAGCTCAGGGGGACCTGCATCGTACAGAGCAATGTGCTAAGTAGGAATCAATGGAGAATACAGTTAAGTTATAAGACACCCTTGTTATTCTGCAGGAAGGTGAAAACCGGCGGGCCACAAATGGACTACAAGGTGAATGTGTGTGTCAAAACAAAGCCAAGGTGAACACTGGGAGTTCAAAAACACGAGTGTCTTAGCCAAAGTCCATAAACAGAAATTGTAGTCAAAAATCAGAGTAAGAAGCAAATATGCAACAAGAAATCTTTAACAAGGGCATTTGCAAAAGGCTTAGAGAATGTATTCCCAAGCTTGGATGTCATCTAATACGCAGTGCCAGTTTAAAAAGCGTGATGTGACATCACAACAAAAGACTGATGCATCAGTGATAGAAAATTGCATCATAGTAACAGAACCGCAAAAAAAAAAAAAACAAAACAGACATACTCTAGCAAAAACCAGCAGCGTCTCTTTTATTTAATTTTAAAAAGTCATTCAGAAATGTATAGTAATAATCAACAGGCCAAATCTTAGCATTAATAATTAATCATATTGACTAATTAGTTATTACAAAATAAAATTATATTGATTTCAAGGCCAAAAAAACGCCTGCAGCCCTCTCTGGACATTCTGTAATACTTAAATGTGAAATGAGTCGTTCAAATCAATCTCTGGAAACTAGCAGGCAGCTGTTGTATTGAGTTACTCAAACAGAAAGTGTGAAAATGCAGAATGAATTACATAAATACATATTAAGTACAAACACTCCACCATAAAGGCTATGTTGTGTTTGCAATCTCTAAGTCAACAGTTCTACATAATATAAATTTTTAAAACTTTTAAATAAATATCAGCTTTAAATTAGCATGTACATTACTTGTAGGTAGGCTATAGCTTAAACAGCTAACTATTGCCTGCTCTATTTTAATTCATTTATTTTTTTTTTTCCTAATACAAACCTTTGTCTTAGTCAAGAATATTGTTTGAATAAAAGATAAAACATGATAATACTCAAATCAATATTTACAGGTGATGCTTTATTAAAAGAAAACAATGAAAAATCACGTCGAGTTAGCTGGAGGACTCTCTCTGCACTGAAATGAAAATGAACGGCTGCCAATCTGAACTTTCCGCCTAACTCCACGTGAACGCGCTTAAGTCTAGACTTAAAAATGGCCAGCAGAGGGCGCCAATGTAAAGCGAAATTTAAACTGGCAGGGCCAAAGAAGAAGGAGTTAAATGCTATCGGTGGAAGCAAATGGAGACGACGCGATGTACTGAAAGAAGAGTTCAAAATTATGAAAGGAATTAGTTATGGGGAACAGGAATAGGAGGGGAGTGCGAGACGTTACTTTAACATCCTTTCTTCAACAATAACATGGAACATGGAAGAAAGCTGATTAAAGGTAACTTGTACATGTTCTACCATATATTTCTTCACATTTGCAATTTCCAGCCAGAATTTCTCTGATTTTCTGACATTGTTAATATTTTTCCTTCTTCTTCTTCTTTTGAAGGTGTTAAGCAAAGTAAAAGTTCAAGTTCATTTACAGTTCATTGTAGCATGGTTGAACATTCTGTAGACAAGGCAGAATGCTGCTTGCTTTTAAATATAGCACGATGAAGGCCCAAAATGGTGATTGCACACTCCATAACATATTTGTATTATCAATATGCTCATTCTCCAGCTGTATAACTCATTTAATCCTTCGGTTGCCAACACTTTCACTTCTAAGGAATCCTGTAATCACCCAACAATACCTAATGGTGGGACCTGTGCAAAGTGTTTTCCCTCGTGCAGGTGGCATTTGTTTGTGCTTCATTTCTACACAGCTGAAGACAACACAATTAAGACGTAGCCCTGTTCAGGGCCACTCTTCAGCACATATTCCATGTTGTGAGTTTGTAAAGCCATTTCTACAGCACACTCATGTTTAAAAGTAAGTCTGGTCCATGTACTCCACCATGTCTGTTGCTTTTAATGCATTCAGATCCTCACACATATGCCATTTAAGGGTCATTTAATATGGAAAAAGGGTTGGAACTTCCAATGTGCCGGGAATCTCTCTTTGTTAAAAAGGGTAGCCTGACCAAACAAGTGCCTCACTTAATGTGTGCCACTGCTGATGGAATGAGTGTTGGGACAGGAAGAAATTTAAACAAGCATAGAAAGAAACTTACCAAACTTAATAAATCAGATGTTCTCCTAGGGTGGCATAGTGGTTACTGCAGTTGCTCCAAAGCTCCAGAGTCCATAAGTTCAAGTCAAAGCCTGATCCTTGGCAGTGTGGAGTTTACATCTTTTCCTTGTGTTTCTGTAGTGACAGGTTCTTCTGTTCTTTCCTACACCTTAAAGACAATTTCCAACCCTATTGGTCCCATTTGTGCGAACAGTTCAGCATGCCCTGCAATGTATTGGCAGCCCATCTTAGGTCGTTTCCCATTTTTTGCTTAAAGCTGCCAAAATAGGCATCAGCTCATAGTAAGTCAGAACTGGAGAAGCAGGGTAGACAATGAATGGTTATTTCCCTTCTGAACTTTGTTAATAAAAGTCAGAATAATGTACATTTGTAATGGTCGTTGTTGGAGACAATACACATTGATGTCAGGAGCAAAACAACCAGGACCTTTGTGCTGGCTCCCCTTCAAGAAAAGCTAAACCACAGGACTTCAGAACAGCATGCCACTTTGTGACACCCAGCTGGCAAGGCAAACTCAGGCTGCAGCACAGCACAGGACAAGCCAACGTGAAAACAGGCATGATGATAAAATAAAGAAAATGTTTTATTATACAAGTCCATAATCCCAATGAAAAAAGGCAGATGGTACAATACAAAATGGAAGGCACAGAATATGACGAAAGCACAATGTAGTTAAAAAGTACTGTATTTGCCCCTTTTGTGATTTCCTGTTTTTTGCATACTCATAATACTTAATTGTTTCTGATCTCCAAGCAAAGTTAGTATAATATAAAGTTCACCAGCCACTTTAGCAGCAACAACTTCAATTAAACGGTTCTGGTAACAGGAGATCAGTCCTTACTATCTCCGTGGAGAAATTTTGGCCCACTTTTCTCTACAGAATTGTTCTAATTCAGCCACATTGGAGGCTGGTGGGCCATGGACTGCCCATTGAGGTTTCACTGTAAAACCTTCATTTTGTTTTGACCTAACAAGACAAACATAAACTGGAGGACTTTGCAATGCTAAAATAAAGATCAATATTAGGGTTCATCTTTTATTCTCAGTGTGTCTCCCTTCATATGACATAAGCATAATTAATGCCGTACAGAAACAGATACTGATGGGAAGAGCCGGGGTGAAAGGGAGGGCTAAGGCTGGACAACCAACACACTCTGGGTAATTGGAAGGTGACTGTTTGTAACATCCTATTAACATATAGTCAGTCTAGTTGGTGGTGCCACGGTAGGTGGCATTGCTACCTGATAGGTCCTGTACCCTGGATTTGAATTTCATGCTTGTATGTCATTAGAACATTACAAAATTATTGACTCTGTCCAGCATCCTTGTTTATCATCCCATTAACCTCCATCAATTATCCAACCTGCTATATCCTAACAGGGTCACGGGGGTCTATTGGAGCCAATCCCAGCCAACATAGGGCGCAAGGCAGGAAACAAACCTCGGGCAGGGTGCCAGCCTACCGCAGGGTGCACACACACACCCACCAAGCACACACTAGAGACAATGTAGAATCACCAATGCACCTAACCTGCTTGTCTTTGGACTGTAGGAGGAAACCCACGCAGACACGGGAGAACATGCAAACTCCATGCAGGGAGGACTCGGGAAGCGAACCCGGGTCTCTTAGCTGCAAGGCAGCAGCGCTACCCACTGTGCCACCGTGCCGCCCATTCCCATTAACCTAGATTGTCTAAAATAATGTTGAGGCCCCTAAAGTCCTACTGTCTACAACACAACTTGATAACTTACTGCATGTGTATAGTTCTGTGTGTGAAGAAAAACTTTCTAATATTTGTGCAAAATCAACCTTTAACAAGTTTCCAACTGTGTCCCCATGTTGCTCATGAAGTATTTTTAAAGTAACAATCTGTACCCACTGTACTAATTCTCTTCCTCTTAATCTCCTTTTACTTACACTGAAAAGTCTCCACTCTTTTAATTTTTCCTCATTACTCATCCCCTGAAGTCCCTGAACCATCCTAGTTGCTCTTCTCTGGACTTTTTCCAGCACTTATGTCTTTTCTTGTAATATACAGACTAATACTGCACATAGTACTCCAGGCGAGGTCTAACCAGTGCTTTGTAAAGCTTCAGCATATCCTCCATGAATGTGTACTTTACATACCTTGCTATATAATCTAACATTGTGTCAGCCTTCTTAATTGATTATGAATGTAGATAGTGAGATGTTCACTACAACTCCATGGTCCTCATAAGGGGTATTTTCAAGTTTCTGACCTCTCATCGCATATTCAAATGTAACATTTCTGCATCCTACATGTAATAAAACACCATATGTCATCCATATTGTATATTCTAACTGTGTTCATGAATGCTTTCCTCTCATATCCTCAAAGGTTTGCAGGTTAAGTGGTGATACCAGATGGTTGATGTGGGTGAGTGCCTGGCCGAGTGATTCAATGGACTGACACATCATCCACAGCTGCTTCCTGTTTCCTGCCTTGTACTTAGTATTGCTGGGATTGGTTCCAGTCCCCTGCTACTCTAAATGAGAATTATTAGGTTTAGGAATGTTATGTTCAGTATAGTCAGTATCATGTAACCCAATTGTGTATGCCACCTGAAACTTGGAAAAGAACTGAAGAGTGGGAAGCTGTACTCTGAACCTTTATTAAACTGCTAAGGACAGAAGAGGTAGCCCTGCCATAATATTAACTATTTGAGTAATAATTAATTTGCACCATAATTCATGACATCTCCATGTAAAGTGCTTTAGTTTCAACTGGCACTAATATCCAGCATCTGCAATCTGTCTTTAAATGCATGCTTCTGTAGGCTTGTTGCCATTTTTTTCGACTGAAAAGCAGGATGCTGCCTTGTTTCTTTCATAAGTGTAGCTCATTAAAATTTCTGTTCAAGCAAACTGCGATTTTAACTGACAAAATGTGTCAGTGCCTGAAAGCCCACTTACAATAGAAAGTGATGGCACAGCGGGCCAGGAAGACCAGGTTTGCAGAACACAAGTCTATTGTGCCAGGACACATGCAAAACAGAGCTATGGGAGCAGGAAGGTTTTATTATTTTAAAGAAAAAAAAAAACAGAAAAGCAACAAGTATTAATAGCCATCCAAAAAAGAGAAAAAAGGGTGAGGGAACAAGTGCCCAATTTGACAGCACTAGTACTAGCAGGGCAGAGGGAAGCAACTAGGTGCATCCCAGGACTTATGGACATGTCATTCTCTGACAGACTCAGACAATTAAACCTGTTTAGTCTTGAGGAGAGGAGAGTGTGTGGGCTACCTAGTCCAGGTATTTAAAATCCTCAAAGGCATTGATAAAATAGATTCAACGTAAGGATGATTCACATACTCAACGACACCAGTGGAAATTCATCCTATATTTCAGAATGCCTTTCACCTTAAACTCCAAATCGTAACCTCAGATCTTCAAATGATTGTCCGCTTATAATTTCAAGAGGTAAACTTAAAAGAAATGGTGAAGCAGCCTTTTGCTGTTATGCACCTAAAATCTGGAATAGCTTACCAACAGAAATTCGCCAGGCTAATACAGTGGAGCAGTTTAAAAAACTGCTAAAAACACATTATTTTAAAATGGCTTTCTCATAGTTTCATTTAAGTTTAACCCTGATATTCTGTATATGCATATAATTATCATTATCATTCTTGGTGGCTCCAAAATCCGTACTAACCCATACTTTCTCTGATATTCTCTTTCCGGTTTTCTGTGGTGGCGATCTGCGCCACCATCACCCAATCAAAGCACCGTACTGTCACTCCATTGACGGATTGAAGGCCAGAGGTCCACATGACCATCATCATCGAATTATTGCACGTGAAGCCTAAAAACCATGAGGACTGATTGAGATCATTTATGTTAGGTAGAATGCCTAGAGGAAGCTGGACGGTCTTGTGGCCTCGGAACCCCTGCAGATTTTGTTTTTTTTCTTCTCCAGCTGTCTGGAGTTTTTTTTTGTTTGTTTTTTCTGTCCATCCTGGCCATCAGACCTTACTTTTATTCCATGTTAATTAGTATTGCCTAATTTTATTTCTTTTTTCTCTTTCTTCATCCTGTAAAGCACTTTGAGATACATCTTTTGCATGAACATTTGCTACATAAATAAATGTTGTTGTTGAAGTGTAATTAAAACTGAAGCCAGGAAGCACTTCTTTATCCAAAGAGTTGTTGGACTCTGAAACAAGCTGCTGAGACATGTAGTTGAAGCAGATACCTTGACAACCTTTAAAAAAATCTGGTTGAGATACTGGGAGAGCTTAGGTATTAGCTAAGCAAACAGGCTTGGTGGACTGAATGGTCTCCTCTTGTTTGTCAAATTTCTTACTCTCTAATGTTTAGTGCTACCTACAACTGAGCTGTTGCCCCAAGGCAATGCGGTCCTGAATAATAGGAACAGCATAGTGAGTCAGCAAGCTGAAATGAGCTACCAAGGATTGTTACAATCTACATATCCTTTACACTCAGTTCATTGTTCTTGCTTACCAACAAAATTATTTTGTGGATAAATTAACACCCTATATGTTTAACAACAAGGTTACCCCATCATCAGCAATGTCAGCACCCTCTTAAGACTTAGTGATTAGTCTCCATGTTCCTCCCTCTTTGCTTTTGAAATAAGAGCCAAGGCCTGGCCACAAGCCACTACTCACTGGCAACAGTTAGTTTCCATGGTTACCATGTCAGGAGAATTAAAATGCATTTTACTGGCTCTTTTCATTATGATATTGTAAAGAACTGATGGGGAGAGTTAAAGCACACTCATCAACTCATGTGCAAGTCTAGAGAGAGAGAGAGTGAGTGAGACAACAAGTGTGAGAGAGAGAGTGAGAAAGAGAGGGAACAACCATCGAATTCAAAACAGACTGGACTATCTGCACAGGTCCATGTGTTTGCTGTTATGAGGTTGAAAATCAAATGTTGCGATCTCCTGCACATCTTAGAAATTTATATACAAGTTATTTGATCCTGAGAGCTTCTTCTATTGATTTTAAAATTGTCTTTATTACTTTTAAGTCAGACTAAGTACAATGCTTAATCAAATGATTTTTGGTATAAAAGTGAAAAATTGCGAGTTTCATATTAGTGGGTAATAATGCAAAACTACAAATTTTTTTAGACCCTTTCTCTTCCTTTTAATGTGGATGTACAGTATGTTATTAGAAAAGCTCCCTCTACTGGAATCTGAGAGGTGATACCCTGAACACTGAACACTAGGCCAGCCATCAGTATGAACAAAACTGTAACAGGTGGGTATTTTGGTTTGCTCCCATAATCCCAAAAATGTTCCTGTCACATTAGCTGTAGCCTCTAAACTGGCCTGATGAGTGAGTGGAAGTTTGTGTGAGTGCAAAGGAATGGCATCCCATTTGGGATCACTTCCTATTCTATGCCCACCATTGATGGAACAGCATAGGGTTTTCTTGACAGGCTCCAGGGTTGCTAATGGACAGACATTTTTGTTTCTTTCTGTCACCACTCAGCACTGCCAGAGCCAGCTCCCCAGGCAGCTACTGCAGACAATGTGCACTTTCTTTGTAGCTCGCCCACTCAGGTTTGCCAATTTTGACTTGATGCTTGCAACATACAGACTCTTACTTTTGTCGTATGTCAGATGCTTTTTAATCTTGATACTTTTACTTCTGTCATACTGATTTCATTTTATATTTTAGCATATCAGAAATATTCACAGAGTTATAAATAGCTGCTAAGCTAAAATGTCTGCAGTAAATTGCCTTTCAACTCTCATCTTGATACCTCCAGATCCCCAGGGAATCCATAAGTTCTAGTAAAGATGGTCAGCTGTATTTCACAGTCCCAGTTTTTGCAGATTGGACTGATGTTTGAGATAATTGCCAGCATTTCCTTCTTGTACTCTCATCACAAGCATTTTCTGGCTTGCTGAACCAAAACCAGTGCCTACGGTGTGTGTGTCCTGCACACTTTGCCTGCTGAGTGCTTTGACTGTCCTTTAAAAGAATCATAATACTGCAACTGAAAATATCAAATCATCCTGACATTAAGCTGATGCATAGGTCTGCATGCCGCTTCTGGTTAAATCTTCCCTATTGTCAGTCTTGTTAGAAAATAATGTAGTTTTGCATTTCTTAAACGATTAACCTGCAAGCCTATTTAAGTGGCAGACCGCACTGATTTAAGTGCATAGTTTATAGGTGAGCCAACTCTCAGTCACAGACCATTAGCTGGCCTCTTAGTTATTAAAGCCAGTGACTTTTTGGTTTGGTATGGCCACTCCATAAAATAGCCACGCTCAGACCATTTGTTAGACCTTTGTACAATCACAAGTTCTAAAACTGTTAAGACTTAGTTAAGGGAACAATTTAGTGTAATATCAATTTTATTGCAATGGACTATTGAATGGTGTTAACCTCCTGGGATGAAACTGCAGGTAGTGATGTCAAAAAAGTCTGCTGTGTATTTCCTTGCAACATAATATTGACTATTGAGCTGTGCATGTTTAATGGGTCTATCCATAATGGACACTAACAGCCAACTAGGTGCCCATGTCATTTTAAATGGTACACCAGAAATGTGTTCCCTTAATTAATAAAATTAGAACTAAAGCGAACACTCGAACAAGGATATTTACATGTAAATCTCTGAAATGCTGGCTTCTGTTGTGGTGTCCACAGCAAATCCTCCTCTAACTCCAATTACATTTAGATGCAACATGATCTGACTGTCAAACCACCATAGAGAGACATACATGAAAGGCACTAAATGATAGATAGATAGATAGATAGATAGATAGATAGATAGATAGATAGAT
>JANRMT010062796.1:39087409-39125799 GCA_026402145.1 Polypterus bichir lapradei
ATATATATATATATATATATATATATATATATATATATATATATAGTAGACTTCTGTTTCCTGTATTGTGTTCAAAATTCTTCCTGAATCTCTTTATCCTTGTCCATGAAACAGAAAAGCATACATGATGGCAATGTTAACAATTACAAGGAAGTAATGCATTTGGAATGCAATGTAACCATAATTGAAACATTATGTAATTAAAAAAAACGCTTTAGTTATGGGAATAAACTGCTGTAGTGTAGACAGAATAAATCAACTACTTATACAGAAAAATAGCAGGATTCCTCACAGTAAACCCATGCCAGTTATCATATTTTGTTTTTATAAGGAGCAATTAGCCATCTGGTGGTTATTACTGGAACTGCACAGACTGAAAATAAAAAATCAGACCATAATGATTTGGGAGGCTATGCAGCAATTAGGTAAGGTGCATCAAGGAGAAACTGAATTACCAAGGGTAGGTGTGCCACTCCTTTTGGGTCATGAATGTGCATTATGGGTTTCGTGAAGTTGTTTTGGATACATTTTTGGGATTATTATTTGTGTACTCTTTATTAATATTTTATTTTAGCACGTTGTGGCTGTTGCCCTGCGGTGGGCTGGCACCCTGCCCAGGGTTTGTTTCCTGCCTTGCACCCTGTGTTGACTGGGATTGGCTCCAGCAGACCCCCGTGACCCTGTAGTTAGGATATAGCGGGTTGGATAATGGATGGATGGATGGACTTACTGGCAGTAACATCACCTCAACAGCATTTGGTATTGTTTATGGCCACTATTGTGTGAATCATCTTGTGCTTCCTTTAAGAGATGTCACCACACAGCTTCTGTATACTAGTGTTGGATCTGATTGAATCAAACAAACTTACTTCATGCTGGACCGGTCAGCAGAATATTCCCAGGTAAATTAGGTTCTTCTCATTGTATAATTGTTTAAGACCTTCATTTCTGGTTAGAGTTCTGGTTTTTATGTCTTGGTTTTCTTTGGTCTTGTTTGGTATTCACAGTTTTAGCTTGTCCTCTAACCACATTCTCGTCTTTTACCAAAAATGTTATTCTCCTGTTTCCGGTATGTTGTGTCAAAACCAAATTATACCAACTGTACCTTTGACCTCTATGTAGTTAGTGTCTACAGCAGAGGTTTATTTACACATCACACATCCATGTTTCCACAAGGGTCCACTGGGGGGCACGTGACTTAAATTTCATCAGCAGTCATGGCACAGAGACCCTCTCATTTATGACCATGTGCCTCCAAAATTTTTGGACCATGCAGTCCTGTGTGACTAATGCATGCACTACTCAAGAAAACATTGACGCCTTCAAGAAATAGTTGTGTGAAGCGATTCATCACTCCCTTCACCTATACAATCCAACATTAATAGTACACAGAGATATGTGCACAAATTCATTGTGAGAAGTCACCCAGATCCTGGGCAAAGATTACAGTTTGTCCAGGGAGAAATGGAAATATCTGCATGATTGATTATGTAAAGACAAAGAAAAAACTTTGGGGGAAACACTGGTGTTGCACACTGAATGATTAAACTATAAACAGACCAGGGTGTTCATCCTGTGTGTGCAACCATACTTGCAGCTGCCTATAAATGGCCTTTACAGACACAAATAGGAGGAGCAAACAAAAAGAAGAGAATGGGCTGGGTCTCAGTCTATTCTGACATCAATCCTGTGCCTGTCTTGAAATCAAATAGCACAAGGCAGGGACCAACCCTGGTGGGCTGAGATGTCAATATGTCATTGGGCAAATTCAGTTACCTGGCCACGTTTGCTTGCATTTTGGTAAGAAACTGGAGTCCCTAGAGGTGAAAAGTCAAGCGTGCAGCTATGGCACATCAGCTGAGTCTCAAAATGACATCCATATGTCATGAGGCAGCACCCCAGTTGTAGGTACTGATCAGTTTAAAAATGAGTAACATATACTGTACATCTGACTAAGGACTCAATATTCTCTTCTGAGCTGTTTTGGTTTCATCTCCCCACACAGTGACATTCTCCATTTCCTGATGTTCTTCTTCACACCTTTAGACTCAGCATGAAAATGCTGCTATTTTCCATCTCAGGGGTAGTCTGTTTTATTTAGCTGTGCAATAATCAAAAGGCACTTGAGAAAGAGTACTGAATAAACACTTGATAATCATTTTCACAAGATGTTTGAATGAAGTGGGAGCATAACAGGTCTTAATGTGAGCTTCTTACATAGGACATCACATTTCTCACATTTAGCAACTATAGTATATTTTCAGTGGTGCTCCTTTAGCTCAAAAGAATGATTCTTTCCTTTCTTTTTGTGCCCCAAGCAGTGGGCATCAATGGCATGGTTGTGATTCTGAATTGTGGAGAAAGAGGGCAAAAGGAGCCCAAACAAGAATCTCATCCAAAACCCATTCCATGAGTGGTGTATCTGTTTTCCCCACATCACTGTCTCAGATCAGACCATTTATGTTCAGATCCGTTTGAAGAAAAAAAATAAAACAACCTCTCTGCCTCGGCACCAGGTTAAAAGAGCACTCTGATATACACATCTCCAAGCACTCAGGGCCAGATCAGCAAAGCGCAAAGTCCACATGCCAACACAGTCATGTAGACATCAGCGAGCTGAGTTATCACAGGGCAACAAACAGAGCAAAACATTTCAGTAAAACATTTATTTAGAAAATTTTTGCTTGTATGTCTTGTTTGGTACCTTAATGAAGAAATTACTTGAATTAGACTCTTGACACTGAATGGAAAAGTGAAATGGAAACAATAAGACTCACTAGGCTGCTGGTCCAGCATGTACAAGCACAGTGGTATGAATATGAATCCAGGATAACTTTCTGGTCTTCATCACCTAGACAATGCTTCCTGTGACACGTCAATTCTTTTTTGGGGGCTGCAACCCCTCTTCACCGCATTCTCTGTGAGGACCTATTTAGTAATTTATTTAACTTGCCTATGCTCGGAGTACAGTGATGATCAAAGATGGGTCTTTTAATCTTCCCATTCCTCCATCCATACTATTGTATTCAAAACGAATACAGCCAATCAGTTCACCATCACTCTTTGGTACATTTCCTTATAATTTATCACACATTGAAGAATTCTGTATTTTCTCGTTTACCTAATTTGATTTTGTGCTTCTTGAAACAAAGTATATAAAATACAGTAAGGACAAACTGATTAATCAATGAATCCATTAATTTACTGACAACAGCAGATTATTCAGTCTAGAAAAGATCAGTAGTTCCTACTCACTTACTGTTTCCAAGCCAAAATTTGAGGGTGCTGCAAATTGTACTGGTTTCTAATTTGTTCAGATAATATCATGAACCAAAAGGAGGACTTTATTAAAAACCTTATAAGGTATGCACATTCTGTAACAGAATGAACTGAAAATCATTTTTTCAGAATATTTTAATACCACCTAAGTACGAAACAAAAAATTAAAGTCCAGACATTCTGTTTTTCCTTTCCTTTAAAAAACAGGATTTACATAAACTATTGTATTGGAAATAGTTTTTCATAGTTGTTGCAGACAAGATACAAAATAAATATTCAGTTTACATTTAAGATAAAGAGTTTAAATGTTAATATTGCACAAAAATGTAAAATATTTTCAATCACTTCTGGAAATTTTATCATTAAATAACTGCCATATGTGCTTGCATGTTCTTCTTGAAGAAGAGATTTTCATAGAAAGAGAAGGCATCCACCTTACCCATAAACTTTTATTATGCTACTGCATATCTGAGCCCCTTTTACTCTGACATTAACAAGCGTTTCGCATCTGGATTGTATGATTTAGAGCTGGCACTGTCCCAGTGGCTGCATCATGTCAGGTTAGAGATCTGTGCCCTTATTTATTAAGCATTTACGAGCAGGAAAACGGGTTAAAAATCTTAAGAGTGGTGCAGATTTGGGCCTACTCTTTAATGTAGGTGTAAAAGCATTTTATCAGCATGATCCCGGGAAAGGTAGAATGTTTTGGAAACGCTGGACAACAGTGAATGGAAAAAAGAAATCGATCTGAAGGAGATGGAATATTCGTCACAAATCTTGTACGTTGCGTGAGAAAACACGCGCTGTCAGCCGAAATGAAAGTGCTGGTTACTTTATGCTTTTTGGCCACAAGGAACAAGAAGCTTTCATTAGAAATGATTTACAGCATACTGTATCAACACTCTGGTGGATCATGGGTGCCATCATTTACCCTGAAGATAAGCAGGGCCGGATAGGTGATTGACAACGAAGTGTCACACAGCTACGCTGAGTTCAGCATTCCACGAAACAGATGGCTTTTTCGCAATTGCACTTTCAAGCCCATAAAAGTTCACGAACGCAGGTAGACTCCCAATGTATTTGAGAGTCTTGCATTAGATAAGCGGGGAAAAACGAAGATACCCAGACACGTCATGCAACTCTACAAGGCGATCAGGAATAGTGGAAGAGTAAACTCCACTACAGAAACTAGCTAGAGCTAGTTTAAGCAAATATTACTTTACGAGGCATTTTCGGTTGACGTAATGGGGGAAAGTGATTTTTTTCTGAATGCGCGGCTGTGGAATATTTACTGTTGAATAACGATGCCGATTATCGGGATTAACTCGTAGCTGCATGTCTTTCGTCTTTTGGTGTTCTTTGCCAAGTGGAAACAATTATATGCAGCTTAGCGCACTAGCCTGCCTTTTTCATCTTCTTCGTCTTCTCCTAATACTTTATTATTATTATTATTATTATTATTATGGTGAAGACTTAGAGTTAGTATCAAAAATTACAACACGTAATCCTGCGCTCCAGTTTGCAGTGCTGTAAAATCCTGACGTCATTAATTCTCAAACGTGGCCTCCTTCTCCATCTTAAGGGTCTGTTGACTGGACGGAATCCATAGAGGGATGCTGCTCCTCGTTTAGAACTATGCTTCTAAGCATACACTCAAAGTCTTGAACTGATAACTGGCCATGCCTGAAAACAATGTGCATAGGCCTTTATGATAAAGTGGCAAAATGTTTCACAACCATTGTTGCCAGGTACACAGAGATTATTGTTCAATTCTGATGCTCCATTTTTCACTATAAGGTATAAACATGGGATTTACCAAGTATATTGCACTGTTTTCATACAGTCATTCCACAGTGGTGGTGCACAAGGGAACTGTCTCATCTACAGGCTCACTTAATTTGTGAATCTATTCATGGTTTGTCTGAACTCACATTTCCACTACAGCTTACTTGGGAGCATTGGATGCAACGAAGACGACAATTCCTAGATGGTACACATCCTTACTCACTCACACTTAGCCAATTTAAAGTTATTAGTGAAGTTATTATTGCCCAGAGGGGACTGGGCGGTCTCTTGGTCTGGAATCCCTACAGATTTTATTTTATTTTTCTCCAGCCTCTGGAGTTTTTTTTTTTGTTTTTTCTGTCCACCCTGGCCATCGGACCTTACTTATTCTATGTTAATTAATGTTGACTTATGTTTATTTTTTATTGTGTCTTCTATTTTTCTATTCTTCATTTTGTAAAGCACTTTGAGCTACATTTTTTTGTATGAAAACGTGTTATATAAATAAATGTTGTTGTTCTTGTTGAAATTCAACATCTTTGTAAATTTCAGAATCCCAAGAAAATCCCCACCAACATGGAGAGAACATTCAGCCTTCCTAATATCTCGGCTCCATCTCATCATTAATTTTTTTCGTAACAGGTTTCTTCTTGTCATTTTTGCCTGGATCCTGCACGTAAACAGCTAGTAATCGAGACAGGGTAGGAAGGCACCTCACTCACATCAAACCAGTTTAGAGTTGACAGTTTAACTACATAGCCGGTAGACAGTGGGAGGAAACAAGAAGAACTGGGAAAACATACAAACTCAGAGCTGGTGCCACTCAATGCTGAAACCAAATCAAATGTCCAATTATAGAGAAGAAGTACAATGCTAGAAAAACTCAGTCCAGTTAAAAAGACAAACTTGATACATAATGCTACCAAAACAGTGCTTTAGGATCTTTGTTTGGTGGAAATTCAAAGTCAGGCTAGCTGAAGAAAACCTAAAGCTTGTTTGCTTCCTGTTATGCTTAAATGATGAATATTGGTTGTGACAACAGCTTTACAGAAATAAAATAAATAGAGCAATCACTTTATACAAAATTGATTTGTTTGTAACAGCTCTTGCTAAACAGGTCAGCTTCAGGTCGCAGTTTGTTTGATCCTGGCTATTGACAGGCTGACCATGTCCACAACAAATAAGTGATAGCTACCTTTCCAGTAAGGAAACATCAATTTAATTGATTCCAGAAATCTAAAAATTGTAGCTGAGCAATGTCTAAATGTAGGTTTACAGGAATGAAAGCGGTCCTGATAATCACATTTCTGATACTGCAAGGAAAATAATAAGGAGCATAACTTCTGCCGTAAACAAACAACAATCCAGCAATCTTTAAAATTTGTGGAGCCTCTTACAATGAGGGTCATCTCAAAGCATTTTACTTGTATCATACAATGTTGTATAAAATGTATTACAATTGTTTCCCTCACAAGTTTTTGACTACTTTGCCTCTAAATTAGGCTAAGAGGGTTTTGGAATGTTACCCCACCCTGTCTAGGCCTGGCTCCTGTCTCGCACCCAATGCTGCTTAAATAGGCTCAGAGCACCATGACCCCTAACTCAATGAAGTGGGCTCATTAATAGATGAATGGATGGATTTTGCAAAATGTTATTAAATCCACTTTGACATGAATCTATTCCTTTTTACATAACTGTTTATTCTAATCTAATAGGTGTTATGGGGAGGCTGACAATTGGTTACCATAAAATTTGAGAAAGGGTCTCGCTCCATATGGCTTGTTGGATTCAGTCACACTGTAGAGCAATTACACAGAAACATTTTGCAGGATAGCATGGCTGATGTCTGGAGCTCATTCCTCAACTTCTCTTGTAGGGTGAAGAAGGTGTTCAATGGATCCTGTATCTGTGTGTGCTTTTCTCCAAGTACTCCGGGTTGCCAATATGAAACGGTTACAGAAACTGGTGTACGTCACAATTCAATGTATTCTTATTAAGAACATGTCCACTTAGGAATGCTATATAATAATAACAAATGTCATTCATTCAGAAATACAAATTAAACAGATGCCTTTACCCAAGGTTCACATCACAATTATTTACAAAAATAGTTGTTTTTTTTTTTTTATTGTTAAAGCACAGCAGGTTAAGCGACTTAAGGCTGTGTCACATTACACAACTTTCCCACAACTTTGATGATGTAGCCTTCATTTACATCATCTTAGTGAGACAGTCGATGGCGCTCTCCAATGAATGTCCCCTAATGTGACATAACCAGCAACTGAGTCAGCTAGTTTACGACTTGCTCTGATCAAATCAGACAGTTACATTTTTTTCTTTAGTCATAGCTAAGAGAGCGGACAACCAATGAATGCTCATCTTGAAGTACAATGCACAGAATGCAGCGACAATGAATAAGGAATATGGGTGTTTTGGACCTCAAAAACAGATGAGAAGCTCGCCTGTCTGATGTCTTGTTTTACTTGCCATTACAAAAAGGAAAAAAAGAAAAAGAGAGCCAAGATTGCAGGTGAACACACCATAGATGTTAAACATGCTATTTGCTTTCAGAAAAAGGGGCAAGCAGGACTGTGCCGGAAGGTCAGCATTCAATTGGTAAATGTGACATGACCAACAATTTTCAGACATTTAAGATGACATGGTCTGATAACGTGATCAGCGACTGTAGCATCTGACATACTCTATGACTAGAAGTCGCACAATATGACATTGGCTTTGCTCAGGCTCAGACGTTCAATCAGTGAAGGGCCTAAACTGGCACCCACAGGGTTTAAAGTCTAGCTTCATAGCCACTAGGCCATACTGCCTGTGTTGTGAACAAATCCAGGCCTAGAATGAGAAAAAGTGGATCGAGAAAGAGGAACCAATTGACAGATAATAGTAGCATTTTAGAGCACGGGTATCAAACTAAGATATTGCTTTTTATTGCAAACACTTCCTTAATTAGTAAATTGATACCGCTGCCAATTTATCGTAATTCTTTTGTATTAATTATGGTTGACTTGCTTAAAATTATTTTTTGGTTTAACTGGCAGCCAAACAATAAAGAGATACAAAGCAAGCCAACTGATGAGCAGCTAACTCAGGGCTCTTAAACAGTTGTTGCGGGCCACCATTTTCATTCCAACCAGTTTCCTATTTAATTCTCAATGAAACGTGTTATTTAATTTTAAGGCTTTGTTAATGTTCGCATTCTGCCACACCAGTCACTTCCAAAACTGGCCTTACTTCTTCTGTGATATAAATGTTTTGCGGACTAGAGTAAACCTTCATTTTTTTTCTTAATAGATATTTTATTGAGACAAATATTGTATGGGGTGGCACGGTGGTGCAGTCGTAGCGCTGCTGCCTCGCAGTAAGGAGACCCGGGTTTGCCTCCCAAGTCCTCCCTGTGTGGAGTTTGCATGTTCTCCCCGTGTCTACGTGGGTTTCCTCCCACAGTCCAAAGAGATGCAGGTTAGGTGCATTGGCGATCCTAAATTATCCCAATTGTGTGCTTGGTGTGTTGGTGTGTGTGTGTGTGTGTGTGTGTGCCCTACGGAGGGCTGGCACCCTGTCCAGGATTTGTTCCTGCCTTGCGCCCTGTGTTGGCTGGGATTGGCTCCAGCAGACCCCCATGACCCTGTGTTAGGATATAGTAGGTTGGAGAATGACTGACTGACTGACAAATATTGTATGAAAGGCAGAGTGTAAAATAAGATGCCTTGACACAAGACAAAGGTTTGGGGCAGCCACCTGTGTACTTGACCTTGGCTGCAAAATAAGCAAATTGTTCAACATAAAAGTGTACAGAATGGAGTCCAAAACAGAACTGATCAACAGAGGAAGGGAGGCTGGCGGAAATTATGTGGTCCTCGGGGACGGGACAGGAAGTGACATCTTCAGAGCTGAGGTGGAAGAGATGTCTTCATATTCAGGTGGAATTTCCCGTGTGTGGTCTGCGGGGACAAAATAACAGGGTTGAATGCACCCCACCACCCTCCAGCTGGGTATAGACTTCCTTTCTTTTGGTCCCTGTGGCTGGCTCCCATGCGCACGTGTGTGACAACAGGTACAGATGGGATCTAAGTTATCCTGGTCATCTGTTGGCCTGCTTTACATCTCATTGTTTGGTTGCTTGTTAAAAAAAGAAATGAATCAATTAAAATGTACTTCAGTTAAAATCAAGGCAAAATTGAATTCCATTATCATCAGTAATTGGATAAAAATGGAGAAAGTGGCAGAAATAAAAACCTGGAGCCACAGTGGCCCTCCAGGAACTGAGTTTGACATCCCTGACTTAAAAGAAAACTAGGCAGGTACAGGATGGGTATGACAGCCCAGTATGGTCTACACTCATTACATCTGAAGGCAAGCAGTGTGGTGTAGTGGGTAAGGCACATGAATTTAAGCTACAATATTTGCCACTACCTCACTGTTTGACCATGGCCATGTCCCTTAACCTGCTCGTCCTTCAACTGTTAAAAAAAGGGGGGGGGGGGGGGGGTGGGAATGAGAGAAATGAAAACACTACACTTGTATGGTATCTGGAATTTGCCAGTTGCCTTGGATTAAGGCGTCAGCCCAACATAAAATAACATGAGGTGTTAAGCTAAAGCTAACATGAACAGATACGTCGTGGGAATTGTGCCCCAGTTTAGTATAAATTGAATGGGCTCCATGTGTTTGCGTGGGTTTCCTTCAGGGACACACATGCTGTCATGTGTGGGCGTTTACACAAGGGTGCTGTGTGATGGACTGGATGCTTCTTTCTGCCTGTTGTAGCTGGGACAGATTCTGGTGACCCATTTCACTGGCCGACATACCAGGTTTTAGGAAACAGAAAAAAGGCAGGGCCAAAGGGATCGATTGGGGCATTTTTTTTTGTGCAGACTGCATAACATTTAGTAGAAATATAGAAGTTGAACTATACCTAGAAAGAGGTTTTCCTTTTAAAATGATGTACTGCTACATTCAATTTCTAACCTGCATGAGTTTCAGTCTCTGTTCATATACAGTAAAAAAAAAAAAAAATCTGCATACAATTATGCAAAATATGTCATAAGCCTCCTGCAGGAATTTACAAAGACTAAAAAGGATTTGATATAATTATTGCAATTAATAACATTGTAGCTGGACTGTTAATTTAAGTGGCTGCGGACTTTAATTCCCAGTTGCATCAGTTTGTCAGTTTCTGCTTGGCACTTGTACTTTGTCTTCTGCTGAGCTCAAAACCTACACAAGACACATCTGAGCACAACAAGATTAGTAGGGAGACACTGACCATTGTACCCAGGCCTGTAAATCATCACAAGTTACGCAGCATGGATCAAGTTCCATCAAGTGAGCCTTATCTCTGGTGACTATAAAAGCCAGTTCATATTGTAGAGACGGCAGAATCAGCTCAACTCTGGAAGCAAACATGAAGAGCACAACTGTCGCCTTAGCGCTCCTGTTTGTCGCAGGCTGCCATGCAAACTTTCTGTGGCAGTCAGACCAGCCACCAAGCCAACTAGATGATCTGAAGACTTCACTGATAACTTACATAAATCAGGTGCAGGCAAGCACTAAAGTAGCTATTGACCAGATAAATAACCAGGATCTGGCCAAACAGCTCAACCTGCCCATCACCGAAGGCCTCGAACAACTGACTAAGTATGTCCAGCTGGGGGCTTCTCATCTGGAGCCATATGCCGATACAGCCAACAAACATCTGCAAGAAGGGAAAAAGCTGCTGGTGGAAACACAATCAAAACTTGCTCCTGTCACTCAGCAGATGCGTGAAAAGATCCAACAGCAAATTGATGAGTACCGTACCAAACTGAGTCCACTGGCTGATGACTTGAAAGAGAAAGCCAAAGAAAACACTCAGGCCCTCCGTGACAAGTTGCAGCCTTATGCCAAGGATCTCCTGGAGAAGCTGAACAAAAACGTGGAAGAACTCAGAACCCAGCTTGCCCCCCTGACCAAAGAAATGAGGCGGAAAGCAAGCCAGCAGCTGAAGACTGTGCGTAAGAACACTGCCCCATACACTGATGAAGTCACCAAAAAGGTGAGCGAAGCAGTGGAGGAGATCCAGAAGAAGATCGCACCCCTTGGTCAGAACTTTGAAGAGAAACTGTCCCCATACATTGAGGAGATCAAGAAGAACATCCTCTCTGCGTGGGACTCTGTGCGTGAAATTTTTAACTAAGATGACCCCCGTGCCGAGGCAAGAAAACACGAGGAATGCTTCATGCCAGTGCTCGAGAGCATCTGCAGCTCATGTTATTGAACTTTCAGCAATGCAACATTCAGTACGGACCTCAATTTCTTTAACCTTTTTTATTTTGTATTTTATTCCTAGAATTTTGTGCAAATTTAATGTTGCATTATGGTACTGTGAAAAGTAACTTATTCTGATACTACTTGTTGAATACAGAGATACATCTGATTTAGCACAAAATGCTGCTGTTGGACATGCTGAAATGTATCCCAATGTCTTCTTACTGAATAAGATTGTTTCTGTATACATTTTTCTTCATGTCTTTGCATAACTCTCACAGTTAAGGGTTTTTTCTTTTATTAAAAAAAAACACTTTCTACAACTATTTGTTTTTTTTTTTCTTCGTTGCCTAACATGTCCCTTACTTTGAATATGAATTGAAAAATATAGCTTTCTCTGCCAAAGGTGTGTTACAGTGGGCAGCAGAGTGGTCTCCTAGCAGCATTAAACCAGGTCTAATTACTAACACGGTACTATCTATCTCTTGAAATACTATCAGTGTGTAGTTTGCACCTTAGAGATGTTGGTGTTAGGTCATTGGCAACTATAAACTCGTCCTGTATGAGCAAATGCGGGTGTGTGCATTAGTGTGCCTTGTAATGGCCTGCCAGCCTCAAGGCTGGTTCCTGCTTTGTGCCTAATCCTTCTGGTACAAACACTCGTCTCTACAACCCCAACAGACTAAAAATGGATGGCTGGCATTAGGCTTGCAGGTAACAGAAGTAGTGAGTTAAATTTCAAAATGTTAAATTGAAACTTCAGCTTGTGCCAACAGCTACTCAACTCTAGCTAGGATTTTTTTGACTCTTCGCTATCAAACTCTGCCTTGAGTTTTCAACTTGTTATAAAGGGCATGAAACATATTGATAAGGGACTGCTGGTAAACACATTCAGAAAGTCATTAGGCACATATTTCCGACTGAGCCTTAGAGCCCTGGATCGAAATGATACAGACCAGACCACCTTCTCTTTGGGGTATTATTACTGGTCCATGGGACCTACCAACAACAGAAAAGAGACATACAACTCTTGAATAAACTGTCTCCTGCTGTTTTTAATGCAGTCATGTAGCTGTTGGTTTAAACAACTGTCATATTTACTGAGAAGCAACAAGATGCCATGGTCAAGAGTATCTTCTTGTAGTGCTTCCCAATCACTTTTGCCACATCCACTGTACAAACTTGTCTCGGAGATTGCTGGTATTGACCGCAGGAAAAAAAAGATCTTTGGACTGGGAACATGCAAAGTAATCAAAGCTTGTAACAGCCTTCTTTGCATTACTTCCATCTTCCTGAATATCTGTTTCTTTATCCTCCTCAGCTGTCACTGCCTGTGTCATATACCCAGAAGTATAACTCTCTTGTGTTTGGCATGAACCCTGTACTTGAAGTAACTTCCTCCTTTCCCACAGTGTCATACAAAGAAATTAAATAATTAATAGGACTACTAGTATGTGGTGTGTACTACTATGTCAGTCAGTCAACGTACAACCTGCTATATCCTAATACAGGGTCATGGGGGTGTGCTGGAGCCATTCCCAGCCAGCACAAGGCAAGAACAAATCCCCAGGCAGGGTGCCAATCCACCTCAGGGCACACACACACACCAAGCACACACTAGGGACAATTTAGGATCGCCAATGCACCTAACCTGCATGTCTTTGGACCGTGGGAGGAAACCAAGGCAGACATGGCGAAAACATGTAAACTCCACGCAGGGAGGACCCGGGAAGCGGACCCAGGTCTCCTTATTGCTACCACTGTGGCACCATGCTGCCCATGTACTACTATGTACCAAGGATAATTAAAACTTTGAAGTACATAGTACATGATGCGTACATAGCTATAATATATTATTGCATATTCTTCCATAGATAATTTATTCATATCTTGTAGTTATAAAAATATTTCATACTAGTCATATAATTTTCTGCAATATTAAAAATACCTGCAAATCACAGCACAGCACCACAATGTTGCACAGACCTGTTCTGTTGATGTCCTTTCTTTGCCCCTGGCTCATCAGCATCACTGGACTGACTCTCTGTGGGTGCAAAAGAACAGCTGGTGAGGGCAGAGCTGACAAACTCCAGCAGCTTTTTGTTCTCCCTGGGCATTCAAAGTAGCTAGCATTTCCTTTACTTAATACTTGCACTGTAAATTCACTACCATCATTAATTTCTTAATATGCTATACATAGTTTTAATTCTAAATCAGAAAGCTAGATAGCAGCCCTAAGTTAAAACTACACTCCTTGGCCACCAAGTTCGTTACTGTGCTACTTATACAGTGTGGTCATGTGAAGCACCGCACATCAATGTCACTTAGACACAGAGTGTTAATAATGCTAGAACTCGCTGTGTTTTAGGGAATACACTACAGGGCCAATCACACTCGCTACTGTAGCAAGCTAGCTACTTTGTTGTCACCTACTGCTACTGATGCCGTGAACCAATGCCGTGTTGTAAACTTAACAGATGACAGATTTTCTCTGCTGCTCTGAATAAAGTTGATCTTTTTGTACATTACGCTACATCCTCATCTAGTATCATTTTTTAGTTTTCACTTAATCAGTGCTTTCTCGGCACCACCTTTCTTGCACATTTGATGTCAAAAGTATAAATGGTTAAATGCTGTGATCAGGTTAAGAAAATGGATGGATGAATGGATATTTAGTCTCAGCTAGCTGAAATACCCAGCGTTGCCCAGGAGGAAAATAAAGTGTTTTTTTTTAATTGTTTGAGAAAAATAAAATTTAAAAAACCCCACAACTTTAAAAATAAATTAACAAACAATGAAGACTCACTAATGTGCCTGTCTTGCGGTCTTGTATGTATGTTATCATCCAGTTGACGCTCGGAACTGGCCAACTCTATTTAATTTCAAATCAACAGTGGTGCGGTGCTGCTTAAATATAAAGAATGCTGGCAGTCACCTCCAGTTCACCCGCTGGTGGTCGTTCCGAGTGTCAACTGGAGGATAACATGCATACAAGACCACACAATCACCCCCGCCCCACCCAGAAAGGGGGTGGATTAGGGTTGATTTCACCTTACGGTAGTTTTAGTCGACCAATGAGGAATATGTGTACCAAGTTTCATGAAAATCGCTCCAGCCGTTTGGAAGTGATGCTGGAACATACATACATACATACACACACATACATTGACCTTTATATACTGTATATACTAGGGTACTGGCACTTGGACATGACATTGACGTTTGTACTCTAATAATGTGTAAGCCGTGCTACTAAATTTTTATTTTTCATCAAATTTTATTTCTAAGCATGTGATCAAATTTTAAGTTGTGTCTAAACAACTGTGTACAGATTAAGTTTGGCAACGGTTTAGATAGAGTTCATATCATAGGCTCATAGCAAGTAGCGAGCCATGTACTCATCACAAATTTTAAGAAAATTACAATAAATAATGGGCTGAGTGGGTCGACCTTGTCACCTCACTCGTTGAAGGATGCCTGGGCCGGTCTTGAGACCCAGTCCGCTCCTGCTTGGGGGCCAATCATTACCCTGAAAGCGGACAATAGACGTCACGTAGTATATGTGTGCCAAACGGTTTGAGAGCTACAGGTGATTTAAAATCTGGGACAGACAAACAAACAGCCACAGTAGCGTATTATATATAAAGACAGATTTCATACACAATGGGTTGTACATTTGGGGTGAGGTCGACTCCTCTTCTTGGATATGAAGCAGGGTTATACCACTTGGGGAAGGACTGCCTTTTTATACGAGTTATTTATGAAATTCTGAAAAAATGTGCACAGCACCTTAACTGGCCTAGAAACGTCATAGGCACCCCCTGGGAAATCTCCCAATACTCCCAGTGGCCACTCTGCCACCGATTACTGAAACTGACTACTAAACAACTACTGCGACCATTCCCAGTGATTTCCACTACTTATTTACATGACACTCACAGAGTGGCAGCTGGGCTCTTAGTCTCTAGAAATGGAATTACATAAAGTCTGTTTCAGCGCTCTTTCCACTTATAGAGCTACAGCTTTAGGAAAGCAGCATCTTAATGGATGCATTTGCATCCATAATATTCTGCAGATTATAACATTCAATTATTTACAGACGGGTATCATTCTACTTGTCATTTTTCAGAGTTTGTCAAGTCAAGCTGTGACCACAGGGCAAATGCAAAAAAAGTCAATCATGAGTAAAATGAAACAGATCTCTTTTTCACATGGCTTAAAAAAGTATTTTCTTCTTGGGAGCGAGTCAACGTGAATGCAAGAGAACATTGGTGGCAGTGCACAGCCCTTGATTTCTGTTTAGATGCCAGATGTAGTAAGGTGGTAGTGAAACTCAAAGTTTTATTGTTATCCATTTCTTGTTATACTCCAAACTATCCAACCATCCCGCTATATCCTAACTACAGGGTCACGGGGGTCTGCTGGAGCCAATCCCAGCCAACACAGGGCGCAAGGCAGGAAACAAACCCCGGGCAGGGCGCCAGCCCACCGCAGGGCACGTACACACACACACACACACACATCAAGCACACACTAGGGACAATTTAGGATCGCCAATCCACCTAACCTGCATGTCTTTGGACTGTGGGAGGAAACCCACGCAGACACCGGGAGAACATGCAAACTCCACGCAGGGAGGACCTGTGAAGTGAACCTGGGTCTACTAACTGTGAGGTAGCAGCGCTACCCACTGTGCCACCGTGCCACCCTACTCCAAACTATTTTAATTCAATTATTTTACAATAATGTTTTTATAAAACAGTTTTGACTTCCAATGTCCAATTAGCATCTGGAGATTTCAGAGTTTTTAGTCAAGTTAGCACCACTGTCTATCTGCTCCAGTGTTTAGGTGATGGGGTTTGCACATTCTCCCTTTGTCTGTGCGCATTTTCTAGAAGTACTCTGTTTACATCCAAAAGACGCACACATCTCTGAGACTGGCTGTGAGTGACCCTGCAGTGCACTGGCACTTCATCTGTGACTTGAAGCCAACGCTGCCAAGACAGGTTACATCCATCCATCATCCAACCCGCTATATCCTAACTAAAGGGTCACGGGGGTCTGCTGGAGCCAATCCCAGCCAACACAGGGCGCAAGGCAGGAAACAAACCCCGGGGCAGGGCGCCAGCCCACCACAGAGACAGGTTACACCCAAAGTAAATCTTAACTGAACAAGGAGGGTACATACAGTATAACTGACAAATGCAACTTTTCTTAAGCATGACAGCTCCACTAATGTTAACAGTACTCCGGTAACATCATTCTTTAGCACAAGGTATTTTCCTGAATGCTCAAAGTAATACTACATTAAAATGTCTTCCATATAGTGCACAGTATATCTCTGATGAATGACATTAGAAGTTACCACCTAGATGGTGACAGTGCCTGTGGTTGTCATTCCAATGAGCAGTTCAATAAGTCAGCTGCTGTAGTCTTCTGCTGCCACCACCAAACCAAGATGTGATACAAATATCACAGCAGACCAGGCACAACCACACATCAGGAGGGATCCAAAAATCTCTGAATGGGTCAATCGCATGGGGGTAGGATGTAGCTATCAAATAAACTCCCAGGCATTGTGCGCCTGTCAGTGTGGTTAATCCGTCCACTGAGTGGCATCATGCTGAGTTAATCAAGTTTGTATTTTTGACGTTTACTCTACAATAGCATAGGTGACTTCAGAATTTTTTTCCCTTCGAGCCACCAGGGCAGATTTTCAAGAAATAATAATGATCATATTTTTCAACACCAACAGACTTGCTGATGAAGAGTTTGTTCCCCGTTAACAGACTGTTAATCAGTGACGTTATACTGAATGGATGAGGCATCGGTGGGAAAGCATCAGGAAAGAAACCTCCAGATTTAGTGAGGCACGCGAACCTGCATTTTGTACCGTGATAGTGTCAGTCAAAGAGTTTGTAATTAAAAACAATGCTGCTGTTGCTTAACAACCCCCATAATCGTCAGATCTCACTCCCTCCGAGTTCTTTTTTTTTCATAAAATTAAAATTGAGAATGGGAAGATTAATACCTACTGCGGCAGGAATATAGGAACAAACGACGGAGGCTCTAGACACCATGACAGAAGAAGAGGACAGGAAATGTGAACAAGAATGGGCGAAGTGCTGGGACAAGTGTATGGCATCTCAAGGAAAGTAATTATGAAGGTGGCTAAAAGGGGAATTACTGTAAGTGTTAAAATAGTTTGTTTTTTTTTTTTTAATAATTTTTGGGTTCCCCCCAACACACACAAAGATGATTCGGTGCTCCTAGTCATCTCAGCCCTGTCTGAACTGTGGCCATAAGCCAAAGACCCCAGAGAAGGATTGTGCTGGCAGTCTCCAAATAGATGGCACCCCTGCCAAGCAAGTACTGAGCCTCAGGCCCATGACATGTGAGGAAGCAAATTTATTTGCAGCACTATGGTGCCAACCTCTTCATAAGTCCATTTTTGTTTTTCAAATTGCTGCATTTATTTTGCAGGGAACCTTTAAAATACATTCAGTCTAAAGTAGTTTTATTCAAGAATTTCTGTTCAGTATGGTTCTGAAGTATGGCTGATGTGCTAGCAGAGAGCTTTTCTGTGCAAATAGCTGTTAGAAAAGGTAAATAGCTTATCCTGCAGAGAAGCTGCTGTCAATCACACCCACTTGCACACTTTTATTAAGTTTGCTATACAGTCACACAGAATACCACATCTATGCTACTTAAACTGAAAACCATACAAAAATTGTCAGGTCAATGTGGTGCCAATCATAGCATCTGAGTTTCATTACCCTAAATTAAGTCATTGTGACATAACACAAATTGGACACATGACAGTGTAACAGAACAGAGATTAAAAAATGGCAGCTAATCGACAGGGCAACTTTAATATATGACAGATGTTGAAATACTGTAAATTCTGAACCTTAGAAAAATATTAACTCTCTCACTATACAGCAGTAAAACATTATTTACAACACGTACTGACCTCTGAAGTTCAGTACATTATCACGTAATGGGTACAAGAGTCAGCTTTTCTAATTTTTACAAACACAGATTTGAAATGCCTGCTGCTGACAGCCTTTGTGGATCCAATGGGATGGGTGGTCTCAATAGAATAGCCTAAAAAGATTTACATTTGTTATTTTCTTGTGCTTCACCATCTGCTTGCAGACGCACACCAATTGTCTGTAATTTATTAGGACAGTATGGTCTAACTCCATAAATTAGAAGCTTCCTTCCTGCATGAATGTTCTCTAAATCCAGACTGTTGAACAGTTCCAGAAAGTCAGGTCTGTCAAGGGAATCCCTACAGGAATGTACTGTTTGTATCCCAGAATTGTGGAAGTTTCTTTCTTTCTCTCTCTCTCTATTCAATAAATCCACAATCACCTCAGGCGTTATTGCCAGTAAGAGCCTCATCAGTAACACAGTGACAAAAAAAAGTCTATAAAAACAGTAACACAACCTACTGACATATTATATACAAAAAAAAAAAAAAAAGAAAAGAGAAAAGAAAATCGGCATTAAGGTGACTCTTTTTGTACTATTTTATCTGGATAAAATACCATTCATTCCAGCTTGAAGGTAATTCCCAGAATAAATACAATTAACACTCAAAAACCTGCTTTATTCAATTCAGGGACACAGATCTCAGAATTAAGCACCTAAAGAATGGGAAAGCTGCTATATAAATAACATGTATTATCCATCCATCCATTATCCAACCCGGGGGTCTGCTGGAGCCAATCCCAGCCAACACAGGGCATAAGGCAGGAAACAAACCCTGGGTAGAGCGCGCATGCACACACACACACACCAAGCACACACTAGGGACAATTTAGAATCGCCAAAGCACCTAACCTGCATGTCTTTGGACTGTGGGAGGAAACCCACACAGACATGGGGAGAACATGCAAACTCCACGCAGGGAGGACCCGGGAAGTGAACCTGGGTCTCCTAACTGCGAGGCAGCAGTGCTACCACTGCGCCGCCCAACATGTATTATTATTATTATTATTATTATATTATTAATGCCAGAACATATCTTGGCAGCACTGGGCACAATGCAGGAACCACACCATGTGTAAGGCACCAGTCAATTCAAGGGCTCACACTCATACACACTAACACTCAGACTGGGCCAGTGTGAAATTGCTCAGTAATCTTACAAGCAGTTTTTGTGCAAGTTTAAAATGCTGTACAAAAGTGTATTGCATTCATGTCCATAGACAGCGTGTTGTATCCTGCCCTACCTTTTGAAGCTGATTGGTCATTTATTTACATTCAGGTTTGACTTGAGGTCTTAAAAATACAGCACACTCCGAACAACTGCTGACTGCTAAGCGTAATGCGATACGTTTACTCTGCTTTGTTATGACTCGTGATCTGTGGACACGCATTAAAGTGCAATACATTTTTGAGTTGAATTTTTAACTGACACGAAAAACTGTATGCTGTAGTGAAAAGCAAATAAACATTTCATTTATTTGTTTTCATTATGATGTGATAAAACCTGCCAAATTGTTATCCACCACATACATAAGACATTACATTTCAATCTAGTTAACATGTTGGATTGCATTTCATTTGGACACGAATAACCTTCCAAAATGAAGCACCTTGTGCTGGAGAGACAAATCGCCATTTTAGACGGCAGACATTTTACTTAAAGGTTTCAGTGAACTGCTTCTTACTACGAGTTTGCACAGATGAGCGGCCCTGAATTTATAATGAACTATGAACATACGAAGATAAACTTCTGTGTAATTTATTATTTCCTAGACACCTATTTCATCTTCTATTCATTTTTTTTATTTAATAAAAATAACTGTGGTTTCTGTCACTTTTTTTTTCTTTTCATGGGCACTGCCATGTTGAGTTGCCATCATCATGATGCAGTGCCAGTTGCAATGGAGCTTAATGCCAATATTACTGTAATTTATGTGATGATATAAAAACCAGCAGATCGGTCATTATCCAAGTTTGCGGATATCCTCAAAAAACAATCTTACATGCATAAGTGTTTAGATCTTTTGCTTTATATTTCCATGTTTCTGATGTTTTGCTTTATGTCATTACTACAATTCTTTGATTAGTCGTTTGGTAGTTATGTGACAGATCTCTGCTTTTGAGTTTGGCTTCCTCTTCCAGTCTTCCAAATTTCTCACTCCGACATTCTTTGGGCAAGGCTTAACATATACAAAGAAAAATGGCCATGGGACACTGCTTTATATTTTATTGTATAATTGTGTGCACTTTGTCTAAGTGTGTACCCATTTTCTTTTTGTCTCAACACATCACAATTTTATTTTATAATGAATGATTAGTTTGTAAATCAGAGGCTTAGTGAAATGTATTTCTATCTATCCCTAGGAGAAATGGATACAGTATAACCACTCTTGACAAGATAGGGTGTTCTGCACATATTTTTATGATTAAAGCTTCTACAACAAGTGGTCCCCCGTCAGAGTAGTTAGTCAATTATTTTTGAAAGATATCAATGGGTCCAGACCTCCACGGGGAAAATTGTCATAAAAGAACAAATTGCTCAGGGCAAAGTCAGAAGTTCATCCATCTGGACGTTGGCATGCCATCTTGATTTCTGAATCGAGTCGTGCCACCTAAGCCCACTCCCTCTCCCTCACACTGATGTCTCCTTTATGGACACTGTTTTTCATAAGTATCACTTTTTTATGTAAATGTGTTAAGCCTTTGAATTTGAAAATGAAAGATATATTTGTAATAGGGCTTTACATCCTGACTTTGTTATTACTCATTTATGCTAGTAAGTATTGTTTTGCTTTAAACTTCTAAATTCTGTCTGCACATCTTGAGTAACTGAGGTAATACAACAGGCACCTAGTGTGGGTAGATTTCCATTTCTCTCCAAATTGTGAGCAGTACAGGAAGGAGTTTACATGCTGTTGGTGAACGACAGGAAATAAGGTGCCTAAGCAAAGTACAGAATTTAACAACAAAATATATTTGTTCAAAACAAAATAGCGAAATCAAGTTAATTGGTTTCCATAATTAGTTTGTCGACTCTACTATGCTGCCCACTGGTATTTCTGCCAGAATACAAATGAGTTTAGGTAACTGATCAAGGTCAATCTGAACAATATTCCTAATTACCAGTGATGACAATTTACATTATTTTATGAAGAAGGAATTAGAAAATTAACTTTTAAAATACCATGAATGTTTTTGATCATCACCTTATGTCAGACCACTGTCCAGTGAATCAGGAATGAGACACTTCAGACCAACAGCACAATGTTCAGTAAAAGCTTGTCAATTTTTTTTTTTTTTTTGAAAAAGCATGCAGAATTGAAAAATAGAAAGAATGTTTATTATAAATCTGATCTTGGCTGAAAAAGTTCAAAGATCAAACTTTTCAAATGAATTAAACTTCCAAAGTAGAGCTACTGCTTCATTTTACCCGAGTGACATTGTCAATGAAATTTTCTATACCTTTTGAAATCTGCACAATTCAAAATCGTCAAGAGCCTTTTTTCAGTAAATGCATAGTATTTGACTTATTTATTAAATGCTGTAGCATAAAGATGTGAAAAGAAAGAGTAAATATTTGGCTTTTGGATGGCAATTCCTAATCCCTTTTTATTTTACTCTCAAGACTTCTATTGCAAATTCATTTTATTAAGTGCTTATAATAATGGATGTTTAGAAATATCCAGCTTGAATAATGGACCAGTATTCAGACTTAAATTAGACAACATAAAATCAGACCTCTGTGGTGGGCTGGCGCCCTGCCCAGGGTTTGTTTCCTGCCTTATGCCCTGTGTTGGCTGGGATTGGCTCCAGCAGACACCCGTGACCCTGTAATTAGGATATAGCGGGTTGGATAAAGGATGGATGAAAATCAGACCTTAATATAAACTTGTTTCTTTGTGCATTAAGAGGAACTGTTTCTGGAATTAATTTATGGTACTTAAATAAATTAATAAAAAAAGAAGCAAGGCTATTATGTATTGTAGCATTATATGATGTCATTTCTCACAACTCCTACTACTGACACACACAAAGTCAAGAGGATTCAGTGCCTAATATGTTAACCTCTATTTCAACATTTAAAATATCTCCCTAAATTACGTAAGTGGGCTATGTTAGCTCAGATGATATTTAAAAAAACTGATCAGAAGATACAGAAAATAAATCCTCGTTCATAAATCTTTCCCGGGCAGACACAACAACATGTACTGTATATGCTGGGTTTGTTTAATCAAACATCTCCAGTAAGGAACAAATTTGATGAAAGCTCCACAACTTATTGTTATACACCTAACACCCATCTTAATTTGAATGTTTCTCTTTATTTTTATTTTATTTCTTTTACAGACAAATGTTGATGTAGTAACATTCTAATATCAAATCATATGCAGAAAGTTATGTGAAACACATTTTAATTGTACTTAATTCAATTCAATTATCTACTTAGTACTTCTGGAGTATAATAAAGTCAACTTGATAGGTGATGGACTAACTATTTTTCCGCCAGGGATCTTTAGCTTTGTTCTGATAGTTCCAATGATTGCTACTTAAGAACTACTACTGGACTCTGGAGGTAACTGAAAGGACGAACACCAATGTTAATTGCTCATTTATACATTTAAGGCATCAATCCAAAAATAATAAAAAAAAATAAATAAATAACATAAAGCCACCAATGATTGGTTAATTTAAAAAAATCCTTGCAGGAGTACACAAGAATAAATGGAACTAAATCAGCACCTCTGGTTTTGAATACATTGTCTTTTTTAGACTTGCCTGCTGCTTTTTGTCGCTTTAAAATTACTGTAATTGAAACTGAATTGTTGAAAGAATAAAAACTACAAATGAAGGCCCGTGTGCGGAAACAGTATTCATTTATTTTCTGAATCTACCTGTTTCAATAAATGGGCAAGGCCAGAGGCTATCCAAGCAGCATCACATGTAAAGTAGGAATAAAATGTGGACATGCCACCCAGCCTCTGCTCACTCACACACCAAAATGTACTCTCTAGCTCATATTTAACCAGTTAAGAGACTAAGGTAAGTGGAAGGAAACCAGGGTACCAGGAGAACATTCCCATAGATGTAGTAAGAAAATGGAAATTCCACAAATACAGCGATTTAGCCAGGATATTAACCCAGCAGTGCTTGTTACCTTGATCATGTGCTAAAACACCTTCAAACAACATCTTAATCCATTTTCTAGATCTGCATACAACAATAAGAAAAATGGGACAGCATCCAACATGTTACATTTTGTACTCATTTTGGACCACACAATGATGTGTTTTTATGACTCTACAGGATAAAACAGACACAAGGCAACTAATTAAATAGTTATACAAGTTAAATAGGGCATAATGGTGACCAACATCTTAAGGCTGCTGCCTCACACTCCAGCACATTAGTTGTAATCTTGTAATCTGGTGCTTCTACATTTTCCCAGTATAAGTGAGTGCTGGTGTGTGTATGAATGCGCTCTGTGATGGACAGTCACCCCATTCAATGTCGATTTCTCTTTCTTTCCAAATCTGCCAGGATATGCCAGAGCTCTCTCAGAGCTTCTAAAATAGTATCAGAAAAATTAAAAATCTATTTTAGGAAATCCTCCTCACTCTGACGAAATGGCTTCAGAAAGGAGTGTGGTGGTCAGCAATATCTTTACATCACCCAGTAGTATACTACCAGCCAGTCATTATAAAGGAGCTATGCGGCTGTCAATCTTTATTTCAGGCTATACCCTCCTCTTCATGTTTACATTTTAGGCAGCCAATCATATACATCTTCGTTAAACGTTCTTCTCCTGTAGCTTTATTGCTCTATATTGCTTATACAACATTGTAATTTGCATTTTTATAATCTGTGTTTTGCAAATTATACATGATTTAAAGTGTAAAATTAGATTTGCTTTCATAACATTTAAAAAATCGCTTGTTTTTCCATTTATCATTTGGGTAGTATACTGCGCATTATAGGAACGTAAAACATATTTCTAATATTTTAATCGTTTTGATTTGATATATACTTTATTAATCCCAAGGAGAAATTGTCTTTTTCCATGATCTTTGAGGGGTCAGAGTGCAGGACCAGCCATTATACAGCACCCCTGGAGCAACTTTCAGGTTAAGGGCCTTGTTCAAGGGCCCAATGGAGTAGGATCCCTTTTGGCAGTAACAGGATTTGAACCAGTGACCTTCCAGGCACCAGCAAAGATCTTAAGCATCAATCCCGTTCAAGCTTTAAAGTATAACTATGCACATACAGTACATATTACATACTGTAAGCAGATATGTTTAAGGAGTGAGTATGGAGTTTTGCCGCAGGGAGCAGGAAAGTTTTGTCGGAGGATGGATTCCGTTTTGGCAGATATAGTGGGGAGGGTGTAGTTTTGTAAGAGGAAGGGTGACTTTTTTTTTTTCCAGAAGGGTAGGGAATGTCCTAAAATGGATGCCATACTCAGGGCAGGGCATAGTCTTAGAAACAGTGATTTGAAGTTAAAGGAACTGGTCTAAACACCATAAGATTCAGATCTACGTCACTGTATATTCCTGCAGAAATCCCTCAAAATACCTCTACTCAAAGATTAAAACGTGTGGCTGTAATATAAGAGCTTTTTATAGGTGAAGTGCTCCAAACATCTGGTTCACATAAACAGAGCAGGCATTCTACCACACAATTGCATTTCTAATATGTACTAGTACATACCACTGGAGAGTTAGAATTGAACATAAGGCACAAAAGCGAGTTTAACATTAGTCTTAAAACCTTGCCATTCTAGATCAATGCCATCTGCATATGCTTACTGCCTAACATTCATCTTTGCCACAATGATATCCAGCATACCAAGATTTTCTAGATGAAGTGGCAAATAAGAAGTCAGACCTTTGACGCCAGCATATTACTGACAAATTGTCTTTTGTGTCAAACTTGCATTACCAAAGTCTTCTGATGGTGAACCAAACCAGAACCAATTAGATCTGTATATTAAGGATTATCGTACACTGTATTCTGACTGTAGTGTATTGTTGGCACAGTTGTTCTGCTGAAGATTTAACTGTTCCTCCTCTTGCTGGACATGTTTCAAATAACAACTGCGCATACGGAATTTCCTGCCACATCGCTCACATTTATACAGGAAACCCAGGTGTGTCTTCATGTGCTCATTCAGGTGGTGTTTTAACTTAAACTTTTTTTCACACACAGAACAATCAAAGGGCCGAACACTCAATGTCAGCATAATGTGACGGTCACGCTTTGGCTTTACCGCAAACCGCTTGCCACACAGGCACCCAAAGCGTTTGCCATCAGGTGGAACTGACAAAATCTTGACAGGAGCATGAACAGTCTGCCCTAGTGAGGCATGTGTGACTATTTCATTTCCGTGAATGTCCATGGGCTGCTGTGATACAGCATGAGCAGGGTAACCAGTAGGATCAGCAACAACTCTAGTGCCATCTGGAAATGAAGCAGAGTCAACAACCACCGAACCCAGGCTGTTAGAACCGGTTACAACAAGGCTCACTGGCTCCCCACTTTGATTGGATGAAACACCGGGACCCCCACTATCCGTACTTTGCAGAAAATAGTCATTACTTCCACCTGCAGTTGCAGTGCTGAGTCCTTCTATTCTAAAATTCCCTTGAAATGGACCAAATCCGCTTGGATGTAACTGGGAGCTGTTGCTTACTGAACTGACTACATTAATACTAGTTACTGTGCTCTTGGAACCTCTAATCGCAGCAGTGCTGTTCTCGTGTTCATCTGCCCTCTCTTGCTTTACATAAATCTGGTCACTAACAGGTCCAGCTTCCAAAGTTCCAACAGTTCCTATTCCTCCTAAACGAAATTCTCCCAGGCTAGAAAATGCTCCTCCATCAGTCTCCCGCAGGGCCAGCCCAGCAACTGAGAAAACAGGAGAAACAGGAACAGGAGACACCAAACTCTGCGAATCAACCTGACTGCTGACCAGTCTGTAGGTGTAGCCTGATATGGATTCTTTGCCTTTCCTTCGCTCACCTTCCATTACCACCATTTGTCCATTTTCATCAATTGAGCCACTGCAGATATCATCATCTTCACCCTCTTCTTCTTTTTTTCCAGACACCATCACAACAACACCCCCATCCTCATCTTCTTCTTCATCTTCCTCGGACTGCACATGCACCTTGATTACCTCATCATCTTCAGTTTCTTCCTCTTCTAAATCTTCAACCTATATTTACAAAAGGGTAAAAAAATCCTTCATTGATATACAAGTCAGCATACTGAGAACTCCCTCTTCCCCACAAAAATTAACCAGACTAAGTTAAAAGAAAAATGCAACACAATCAATAGAAAATCAAGATGAACGAGTGTGGCAAGCAACAATAACTGTAATGAAACTAATGAACTTACTTCATCTTCTTCTGTGTGAACTGTTATCTCATTACTGTGGCAATAGTCGTCGTCATCACGATCAGTACTGTGATACAATTTCTCTTTGGTTTTCATGTTTTTCTGGTGATCCCGCTTTTTGGCATAAGAGGATCGACACTGAGCTTCTCTCTCCACCCTTGTATTTGAGCTTTTGCCCATTTTAATACTTGTGCTCGCTTTTACTCCTCTTGAGCTGGAAAACATGGAGTGGTGTGCTTCTCTGAACCCCAATGTCTCGTCCCGGGACCCGACCTGTATTTGGCTGCTACTTGGTGACTGTGAGGTGGAGCAACAATGTCTGTATGGGGTGCTGCTTCTCTCACAACTGCTTTTACTCGTCCGCAGGATCTGAAATGAGATGGGCAAAATTATTAGGTAGTCATCATGTGACACTGATTATTACCAAAAACTCCTTGTGCCCTCTCAAGGGCTGGTACCTGCCTTACGCCAATGCTTCAGTCATAGAAAGAAGCCCCAGTACGTCAAGATAAAGGAATTTTGAAAATGAATATCACATATTAATTTAGAAGATGTATCTGAGTCCAATGAAGTCATTATTTAGCTGTTTCAATTTATATTGAATGTGTGTAGTAACTGGAAAAGGCATTCATCCATTTTCTAAAGCTCCTCATTCACCTGAGAGTTGCAAAGGGCTAGAGTCAATACTTTTACTGCAGCATTATTATTGAGTCAAATATGAATTACCTGTCATTGTAATATTTTAATTGTTAGTCAATCTTAGATTCTTCTTTCAATGCTTATATGATTAGAGTAACCTGGAGAAGCAAATGAAAATGTATCAAATCATACTAAGCTTCTGCTGGAAAAGGAAGAACAGGAATCAATGCTGAACACAAGTCTAAGTAAAAAAAAATAAAAATAAAAAATTAAGGATTCCAAATTTTCATGTAAATATGAAATTGTCTATCCACCCATCTTCTGAAATGTCTAACCATTTCAGGGTCTCATGGGGCTGGTGCTCATCCCTACAGTATTAGGTCGGAACCAGCCATGCAAAGGCAGCTCACCACAATCAGATAAAATATGAAATGAACTAATAAAATTGATACCTGTACATTGAAGTTTATATGTATATTACTTTTAAAATGGATTAATTCTTTTTAACACAGGAACGTTGTGTTGTGTTAAAGTTAAAAACTATATTATAAGCCACAGCAAGTACTGATTTAAAACAGTTATACAATAATCTACTCATCTATCCGACATTTATATTATTGCAAAATTCAAGGAATGAAGAATAATGATATGCCATTACATTTTGAAAATACCAGATGAACATGCAATCAACATCAAGAGCATTTCTTGTTAATGCTACAGTGTCATTTATATGGCTAAAAGCAGTCTTATTTTCTCTAAATGCAATTGCAATAATTCTCATCACTGGTATAAGAGGTTCTTCTGCTCCCAGGATATGTGCAGATTCAAAGTCCCTATATTTCAACAACCTTTTAACCATCTGCCAGGTCAAATTTTAAAATAATTGAAAAGGGGTTTTATCTCCTTGTCTCTGTATGAGTAGTCTAATTCTGCATTTTGCAATTTGCTCCTTGACTTACAATACAATAGGAAGAAAATTACAGATGCAATTAAAACAAAGTGAAAAGAACACAAGTGACAACCTCCATTGAGCTAAAATGTTAAAAATTCAACTCTATCATCAGTTAAATGTTTTAATTTTAGAGAAAATTACTGAATCCAACTGGGTAAAAAACATACTGAACTACCAAGTACAGTAAAGTAGTTGCTAAAGAGATAAGTACGTGCATGTGTTTGAACTGTAATTAAATCCAGTCTGCAGAATACAAAAACCTTTTTTTTGCTTGACCACATCCATCAGCTCTTAACCTGTTCAAACCAAATGAGTGTAGGAGGAAGCATCACGTGTAGACTACACCCAACACTGAACTGCCTAACAGTTAATCCACTTAATCTAGCATGCATGTCTGTTCCAATCAGTTTCACAACTACCTCAAAATTATCTCATTGTTACATTGGTTGGACTTTTTTTCATCTCTTATTCTGCATTTAGAAATGAGCAGTTGTGTGAAATTTACATTCATAAGAACTTTGGAAAATATCTGTATCTGTATTTAGTTCTTAATTCTCTGCTTTTCATTTTCATTTTAATTCGCCTTTTTGTGGAGCAAACTGTGGAGTTTGCTTCATAAATTTACATTTTTCTTCTAAATTTTATTGTAGTGTAGCAAGTATGTATGCTTGTTAAATTAAGATAATTTAATGTTTTTATCTCGGTTTTTAAGATTTTCAACCTCATCACCATAATATTCTTTCCATTTTTCCAATTGTTCTTGTTCTAGACACTGAAGTAAGATGAAGTCATTCAGCATTGAAAGTAATTTGCCCCATGTGTCTGCTCTACTTATTGTTAATTCTCATTATTAGGCGGTGATGTTTTTGCATTCAGAGCCAACGAAACCCCGTGAACCAGGGTCCTCATGTATAAACGGTGTGTATGCACAAAAATATTGCATACGCCCATTTCCAGGCTCACTTCGAGATGTGCAAAAACTAAACTTGGCATAATGCCAAGCACATTCTTATGCCAGCCTTACTCTGTGCATATGCAAGTTTCCACTCGGTTTTGCAAACTGGCAGCACACATTGTTAAAACAGTGCTACTGTTCCTGTGTGGTTTCCCATTCTTTTCCAGATTCACATTCCTGACACGGCTTTATCAAATACACTGAAATTAACCGCATATTGTTTATACATTTAAGCCATCTGATTGTAATTAACCTGTAACAATATAATGGTCCTCGGAATGGCTAAAATATTCCAGATACTACAGCTGCTTTAGCATTGTTACTCTCGGTGCACCACTCAGAGTATTTTAACCCATTGTATCTGAGGTTGGGATCACAGCTGTACGGAAAGATCAGAAAGCTGTACGGCGGGCTGTGCCGAAAGCGCAGAGGATTAGTGGGATACAGCATCTAGCAAACGCTGCCTCAGCCATGCGCACAGTCTATTTGAATTTTGCCCATTCAGCAAATGCTTCAGAGCCTTTCCTGCACGAACCTCGAGGTTCAGAAACAGTTTCATCCCAAGAACTATAAATGTACTTAACCAGTCCATCAAGTGCTCCTGGTAGAACTCCTTTTACTTACTTTACAACCTGAGCCACTTTATGAACCATTTGCACATGTATATTGTACTTATGCTTTCATATTGTATATTTTTAATTGTTTTTTTATTGTAATATTATTATTATTATTATAAATTAATGGAGGATTTGCATATTGAATCTCATCGTACCATACAATAATAACAAAGGAATTAAATTAAAGAGAGCGCATAGTTACAGATGATGATGACTGGCTTCTAAGTCGATTTAGATTTCCAAGAGCTATCTTCCTGGAGCTCTTATTATCATTTTTAAAATTAATTTCTTTAAAGTATGTATATTACATTATACATATAAATTTTAACTTAATTTAAATAATGTATACTCTTAATAATTAAACGTGTGGGCAAGATGGAGCCACGGTAGCGATGAGCTATCGCCCCTTCCAGGGATTGGTCCTGCTTTATACTGTATGCTTGCTGGGACTGGCGCGACCCTGGATGGAGAGTTGGATGGAATGATTAAACATGTATTACAAAGATTTTTCCATGTTCCTTAAAAGTTTTGAAGAATCTGCGTTCTAAGCTTACATCTGGTTTGACATTTCAGAGCTTATTGTGGCGTTTGGTAACGTGGAGAAAGAAAAGGAAGAACTGGAATTTAGTTTGGTACATTTGACAGACACAGTACTGCTGTTATAAATTATTTTATCAAGGGTTGTGCACGTCCCAGCAAGCATCTTGCAGGAGGCAGGAACAATCCCTGGACAGGGAGCCAGCTCAGCGCTACCACTGTGCCACTGTGTCTCCATGTTTAATACATGCTTTAATGCATATCATCATGAAAATGATATCAAGTATACATCTTAATATTCTAAAATGTTCGGAGAGTTGTAATATCATGAATGTAATGTATTATAAGTGGAGACCAGTGCCGTAAGAGAAAGCTCGTTTAAGAAGCACGTAATGATTCACACACATAGAACACGAAGCATTTAACGTGCTACTTTAGTGACAATGGGATCTAAGAACCTCTGGTAAATTAAACATTGATTTTTAAGATGAAGTTTACAACATTTTACTTACTAATGAAAAAATAAACTATGAGATTAAAGCGGAAATTTCTAAATTAAAGTCAGCATTTCAACTTTTTTTCTTCACTGTGTCCCAATTTTTTTTCTTTTCTCTGTACCCTAATAACGCTTCCGTATGACACTAAGACGGAGGGCTACGAGCCTCCTTTTTACTGCAACTTTGATATTTGACCACTTCTTTTTTTAGTCCGAGCACTATGTGGCTTTCTAAACTAGAACTTTCGAGTGTCTCCGCCACTGCGTACAACTTGATCAACTTCCTTTTGTTGTTTATACCACTGCTTATGCCAACAAATAGTATGTTTTTCCTTGTCTCCAATTTGCATTCGCTGTAATTCTGTTTTTCCACGTGTTATCGTCATTGTCTTTTAACCAAATACTGAATGGGGAAGGGATATTTATATTGATCTGCATATTAAAATATGCAAAATTCTGAGTCCGGGTGGGATGCAGGCGCATGTATGTGTGTTACTCTTCAAGTTGACTGGGATTTATGGAGCTGAAGTACGTGAAAGTTGGCTTATGCACAGTTTTCAGCATCTGAATTTTTTTTGTGCATACAGTACGCACATTTCCACTTTGTCCATATGCCATGTTTTAATGTGAGTTCTACGCGTAGCATTATGTATAAGGCACCAGGTGTTATCCAAAAATAGGTAATAGGTTTCACTCAGTAATTTATTATTTATAACAACCTTCAACTTTGTCATAAGCAAACAATTAAACAACAAATAAACAATCAAAAGTTTTAAAAAGTGTCAAAAGAACTCTTGTTTTCACTAGTTGTTGATAATCAGACTACTCAGGGATTTTTCAGTCTTTTACATTCATCTCTCTAAGTTAAAGGAGACTTAGCGTTCCTGTTATGAGTACACCTGGCTCATACGCGCTTGGCACAGAAGACGCTCGTTTGTTCCACTGTTTGTTAGCTTGCTGTACTCGAACAAAGAAAAGCCAGGAAGTGTAGTGTACATCACAAAAATGACTAGCGATTGTGACGATGCGGGTTCGTTGCATGCTCCCATCTTCTGTCTGGGAGCCCCTGAACCCGTCACTGTCGGTAATGTCACCGACGAGCTTAACAGTGTGGCAACAACATTGCAAGGGGATGGTGCAAAAGTGTAAAGTGCTTTTATTAAAACAATCAACAAAAAAAAAAATGTTCAAATTAAATAAAGTGTAGTGCCTTCAATAAGTCAATAAATAAATAATCCATAAAACAAGTGTGAAATGTGGAGGTTAAAATACCATTAGAAAAATCTTCTAAAAACAACGAGTTTAAAATAGCACAGGAAACAGTTCTTTAAAACAACAAAGCCCAGTGTCTTCTTTTACCTGGCAGCTCCCCTGCTTCACCCATCTGGGCTTCGCAACAGGAGAGTCGCCTACCTGAAGGAACAGCTGCCTTTCACACGGGTCCGGTAGCCCTCCGATCCCTGGCTATGTCGGGCTCCAAACCGGACCGAGACTTGGGTTTCTTCTCCAGTGGCCAGGGCACTCCCACTGGGACTCAACACCCAAAGCCTCCTCGACTCCCGCTCCTTTCAGCGGTCAGTCATCTCCTCTACTGGTCACTCCAGCTCCATAACCACTCAGCTGGAGCGACCGCTTTCTTCAGCCCCTTCGAGTGTTGGCCAAACACTCCCCTTGTGGGCTCACTTCCCAGCTGCCTGCTCTCTCTCGATCGCGCACCGCATCACGCACCACATCGCGCACAGACTTTCTCTCTCCTGCCTTCTCCTGCAACCTCCGTTCGTTTGTTTCTTTCTTTCTCTTCCCTTTCCTTTCTTTCTGATAGCCAACTCATGCTTTTATTTATCAAGAGGACATGGCAGCTGTGGCAAATCAGCAGCCCCAGGAGCAATCATGGATGTGGACAGTTTCCCACCTGTGCACTTAGGTGAGAAACGCCCACACCACGAATCGCCCTGAGAACCGCTTCAGCCACACTACCACGCCCCCTCACTAAGCCGCGAGCGCGATGATTATTTATTTAAAAGTGGCCCTTTTGTCGCGAGCTGTGGACCCGCTACACCACAACGATTAGCAAGTTATACACTGATCTGCTGATAACACACAATGAGCAAAAACTGGTCATTTCTGATCCACTGCCTAAAAAAACCTATGCATTCCTAAAGTGAAAACCAAAAAGTGGTTGCCAATTGTCACAAAATGTGGCCAATGGCAACATGACAACTATTAATGCCGAGCCCTGCAGAGGGCCACATCCTTTGCATCACTTGAATGTCATAGCTTGGTATGACTATGAGTTCTTCTTAAAATAAAAATGTTAGAGGGGAAAAAATTGTCAAAAGGTGACCCACTTCCTAAATCCACTTCAGAAAGTAATACAGGTATCAGCACTGCTCCTCTGCATGCCTCAGATCCCACTTTGACTCCCTCCTGTAAGAGGTTTATTCTACCACTGTACACACACTTTATGGCTCTCTGGTACTGCCTTATCTGAATTTGTGTGTATGTGTGTCTGTAAAGCAGCCAGTATGGCCTTCAGCCCCCAACAACCCAGTCCAGAGAAAAGAGGGGTAAAAAGGGCTCTACTTAGCTATTCGAACCATAATGTCCAACTACTTTTATTAAAGGATTATTTTATCCACTACACTCCTTGATTGATTTTACTCAATTTATTGATAACAGCATATTTTAGTAGAACTAAACACTATCTATCCATTCCTTCATATATGATTTTTCTAAACTCCTTATACTGGGACTCAACACCCAAAGCCTATGTAGTGGATTTAGAGAGTATTCAGATCTGTTCACTTTCTGCAAACTTTATTGGGTAGTAGGTTTAATTTTTAAATGGATAAATCTAACATTTTGCTCATCAATCTACACTCAATAACTCATCCTGACAAAGTGAAAACGTGTTTTTACAAAGGTGTGCAAATTTATTAAAATCTAAAACTAATATCTCTCAGTCGTTAAAGTTTTCAGACCATTAATTCATTACTTTATAGAAGTCCCTTGGGCAGCAGTTAAAGCTCCATGGGTTGTCTCTACACGGTTTGCACACCTGGATTTGGGCAGTTTATCAAATTCTTCCAGACAGATCCTCTCAAACTCTGTTAGACTGGATGGGAAGTGTCTGTAGACTGCCATCTTTAGGTCTCTCTACACATATTCAATGAGGTTTAAGTCTGGGCTTTGCCTGGGTCGTACTGAAAGGTGATTTGTTGCCACAGTCTGAGGATGTGCACAATCTACAGCAGGTTTTCCTCATGGACCTCTCTGTATGTGTCTGCATTCATTCTTCCCACAATTCTGGCCAGTCTCACTGCCCTGAATTCTGACCAAAGAGTTCAATTTGTGTCTCATCAGACCTGAGATTTTTTTTTTCCTCTTTCACTCAGAGTCCAAGTGGACTGTCATATGCATTCTACCACAGATGCTTAAACTAAGACTGTTGTCTTTCTCAGTACATTACTTCTGAAACTCAGAGTGATCATTAGATCCTCGGTCCCCTCTTTGACCAAGGCACTTCTTGCCCGTTTATTCAGTTGACCAGGTTGCCAACTCTATGAAGAGTCCTGGTGGTACCAAACTTCTTCTCTTTCACAATTACTGAGGCAAGTGCTGGGCAATAATGACAAAATGCAATATCATGATATTTACCCAATATATCATGATATTTATCAATATTTAAATATATGTTAATAAAGATCATAATACTGTGCCTCCAAAGCACCAGAACTCTATGTCAAAAGGGGGGTATCTATACTAATAAAAGGCAAAGCCCTCACTAACTCACTCACTCACTCACTCACTCACTGACTCACTCACTCACTCATCACTAATTCTCCAACTTCCCGTGTAGGTAGAAGGCTGAAATTTGGCAGGCTTATTCCTTACGGCTTACTTACAAAAATTAAGCAGGTTTCATTTCAAAATTCTACACGTAACGGTCATAACGGTCAATAACGGTCGACAACGTCCGCCATGTTGAACTTTCTTATTTATAGCCCCATCTTCACGAAATTTGGTAGGCGGCTTCCCTGCGCCAACCGAAACCGATGTACATACTTATTTTGATGGTATGACGCCACTGTCGGCCGCCATATTGAACTTTCCAACGTCTCTAATTTTCCAACTTCCTGTGTAGGTAAAAGGCTAACCCCATCTTCACGAAATTTGGTAGGTGGCTTCCCTGCGCTAACCAAAACCGATGTACGTACTTATTTCGGTGGTATGATGCCACTGTCGGTCGCCATATTGAACTTTCCAACATCACTAATTCTCCAACTTCCCGTGTAGGTAGAAGGCTGAAATTTGGCAGGCTCATTCCTTACAGCTTACTTACAAAAGTTAAGCAGGTTTCATTTCAAAATTCTATGCGTAACGGTCATAATGGTTGACAACGTTCGCCATATTGAACTTTCTTATTTATGGCCCCATCTTCACGAAATTTGGTAGATGGCTTCCCTGCGCTAACCAAAACCGATGTACGTACTTATTTCAGTGGTATGATGCCACTGTCGGCCGCCATATTGAAGTTTCCAACGTCACTAATTCTCCAACTTCCCGTGTAGGTAGAAGGCTGAAATTTGCCAGGCTCATTCCTAACAGCTTACTTACAAAAGTTAAGCAGGTTTCATTTCAAAATTCTACGCGTAACGGTCATAACGGTCAACAACGTCCGCCATGTTGAAATTTCTTATTCATGGCCCCATCTTCATGAAATTTGGTAGGCGGCTTCCCTGTGCTAACCGAAACCAATGTACGTACTTATTTCGGTGGTATGACGCCACTGTCAGCCGCCATATTAAACTTTCCAACGTCACTAATTCTCCAACTTCCCGTGTAGGTAGAAGGCTGAAATTTGGTGCTGATTTCGGTGGTATGATGCCACTGTCGGCCGCCATATTGAACTTTTTAACGGTCTTTGTTACTTATGGGCCCATCTTCAAGAAATTTGGTACGCGGTTTCCCAACGCTAACTGAATCCTACTTACGTACATATATACATCCAAAGCCTGCAGCTCGGTCACCGTGTGAGGCGGCGTTGGGTCCCAATCCCAACGCCTCCCACGTTGTTGGCTGCCTGCCTATATAAGGCCGTCCGTCGCTCCGGTCTCTACATTCCCTTCCTTGCTTCGCCATGGGATTCACGTCTCCATGCTGATAACTACAGCCTTTTTATTTAATCCACGGCTTCTCCGCTGTTATATTGTTCATTTATTACGATTATAGTTATTGTTTAGGTATTTTAGACTTACTTTACATTGTTCAGGTACCCATTTCCTTTATCATTCCAACCGTACCCACATTAACATGTCTATCGAGGTGATCACCATCGATCAAAGAACTGTCACTTACCGAGTGGTTTCCATGCCCGGAGATTGCACCTACCTTTTCCATTCTTTGTTACATATTGCACGGCCAGATCAGGCTCACTCTTGATATCCGGAGGAACATTGTGTCTTATGTATTGAATGACTGGGACAGGTTCAAGGTGTGGTTTAATTTTCTTCTTAATAAAAATTTTAATGCAGTACTTCGCTGCTGCGAAGCGTGGGTATTTTGCTATATAATATATATATTATATACAGTATAATATATAAAATATATATAATATATATATATATGTGTGTGTGTGTGTATATATACTAATAAAAGGCAAAGCCCTCACTGACTGACTGACTGATTGACTGACTCATTCACTCATCACTAATTCTCCAACTTCCCGTGTAGGTGGAAGGCTTCGCCACAGTATTCACGTCTCCCTGCTGAAAACTGCAGCATTTTTATTTAATCCACAGCTTCTCCGCTGTTTTATTGTTCGTTTATTACGATAATAGTTATTGTATAGGTATTTTAGACTTGGTTTACATTGTTCAGGTACCCATTTCCTTTATCGTTCCAACTGTACCCCCATTAACATGTCTATCAAGGTGATCACCATCGATCAAAGAACTGTCACTTACCGAGTGGTTTCCATGCCCGGAGATGGCACCTGCCTTTTCCATCCAATTTGTTACATATTGCATGACCATATCAGGCTCACTCTTGATATCCGGAGGAACATTGTGTCTTATGTATTGAATGACTGGGACAGGTTCAAGGTGCGGACTAATGACGGTACAGGAGATAATTATACTACACAGGAGCACTATAAGAGTGAAATGCTTAAGCCCTTCACCTATGGTTTTGCATGTGAGTTGATGGCTGCCACTGAATTGTTCGGTTGTCGCTTTCAAGTGTACCGAAATGGCCAAATATTTTACACCTTTGGACAACCGCCAACGCCTCTTAAACATCTTAAATTCACAGGTGACAATTTGAGTAGTGGACACTTTGATGTTTATGAATGTTTAAACTCTCAAGCTGGATGCGAAGTTATCGATGAAACCAGTTGTATACTTACAACGCTTGACAGATGCCGAATGTCACTTCAACACAACAAGTCCTGCAAATACTAACGTAATTGAAACAAACCATGAAACTCAAACCGATTATGACAGCAGCAATCCAAGCTGTGAGATTTGAGGCAAGATTGCTTTTCACATGGCCAACTGTACGTTGCATGCTCAAAAGTAAGCTCAGCACACAGCTTGGTCATATTACAACCGGAGGGCTGAGCTGACAACGTGGCATACAAAGAGATCCTTAACAAATAATTATTGGTATATTTTCTCTCAGTTTAAAAAGGTTTACTTTTCTTCTTAATAAAAATTTTAAAGCAGTACTTCGCCGCTGCAAAGCACGGGTATTTTGCTAGTTGCAAAATATATACAGTATTTCAAAATTTAACCAGACAAAAGAAAGAACTATTTCTAAAAAATAATTTGCTTTTATTTTCTTTATGTATTACTAGCAAAATACCCGCGCTTCGCAGCGGAGAAGTAGTGTGTTAAAGAAGTAATGAAAAAGAAAATGAAACATTTTGAAAATAACATAACATGATTGTAAATGTAATTGTTTTGTCACTGTTGTGAGTGATGAGTGTTGCTGTCACATATATATATATAAAAATATATATATATATATGCACACACATATAAACATATATATATACATATCTATACATATACACATATATATATATACACACACACACACATATATACATACATATATATATCTACATATATACACATACATACACATATATACACACAAATACATATATATATATATATATACACATATACATACACACACACACATATAAACGTATACATACATATCTACATATATACACACACACATATATATATATTATAAATATATACATATATATATATACATACATACATACACTCTTTGGGGTGCGAGCAACTGTTGCTGGGGGTGGCAGAATCCATCAAGGAAGAAAAATGAAAAACATTATTTGTACAAAATCTTATCTTTATTTATCCATTCCTAAATAATTAAATGGGCAGGCTATTTCGTATCAGTGCAATTAGCTCCACAAATGAGACACACGGGTTTACC
>JANRMT010062796.1:39126199-39153475 GCA_026402145.1 Polypterus bichir lapradei
CTGCGCACTGCGTCAGTTCACGTGAGCTGCTGAATATGGTTTTATATATATGTCACTCGCTCGCTTCTAATTGTTTCGCTGCCTTCTTAATTATATAATGCATGTTTTCTAAAGCGCATTTTGTAGCTCTTCCTGGCTTTCTACGTAATGCGTGATTACGTGAGAGGCGTGATGATGTCATACGAACTCCGCCCCTCCAGCTGAACTCCATTACAGTAAATGGAGAAAAACAGCTTCCAGTTATGACCATTACACGTAGAATTTCGAAATGAAACCTGCCCAACTTTTGTAAGGAAGCTGTAAGGAATAAGCCTGCCAAATTTCAGCCTTCTACCTACACGGGAAGTTGGAGAATTAGTGATGAGTCAGTCAGTCAGTGAGTGAGTGAGTGAGTGAGTGAGTGAGTGAGTGAGTGAGGGCTTTGCCGTTTATTAGTATAGATAAACTGTTCATTTAAAACAATCTTAATAATATTTGCAGCAATGTAATAGAAGTATTCACCAAATTACATTATAATTAACTTTTAGATAGACAGGTAGATCTTTATTTGTCCCCAGAGAGAAATTTGGCTTACAGGACACTACTTAAAATATTTCAAATGTGCAAAAATACACAAAATAATCTCCAAAAAATTTCATGCATAAATAGACACTTTAGTTCTATTTGTAGTGCAGACATAGAATTCCTGTGTTGTTATTAACTCAGTAATCCGAGAACTGTCAGAAGTTGTGGGATGGAAGCACAAGCTTATCTACACTCTGGGGCTTAAGTGATGCTCTGTGCCAAGTGACAGTGTTCCCACCTGTGCTAAATACCCTTTCAGACTGGGCATTAGTGGCAGGAATAAGTATTTATTTGTAAGGTGACTCACACATGGTAAATTGGTTTAATTGGTTTTCCACCACTGTAGAGGATCACACTCAGTATCTGCATTCCACCTGCAGAGTGTCTTGCAGCTCTTTCTCAGTTGCATGTCTGCAGGCAAGACAAATTCCTATATACAGTACAGGCCAAATGTTTGGACACACCTCCTCATTCAATGTGTTTTCTTTATTTTCATGACTGAAGGCATCAAAACTATGAATGAACACATGTGGAGTTATGTACTTAACAAAAAAAGGTGAAATAACTGAAAACATGTTTTATATTCTAGTTTCTTCAAAATAGCCACCCTTTGCTCTGATTACTGCTTTGCACACTCTTGGCATTCTCTCGATGAGCTTCAACAGGTAGTCACCTGAAATGGTTTTCACTTCACAGGTGTGCCTTATCAGGGTTATTTAATGGAACTTCTTGCTTTATCAATGGGGTTGGGACCAGCAGTTGTGTTGTGCAGAAGTCAGGTTAGTTGGACGATCATTTATTTTTGACCCCAAACACTTCTCCAGGCTGTGTAAGGGCTATTTGACCAAGAAGGAGAGTGATGGAGTGCTGTAAATGGTCATGAAAATAAAGAAAACACATTGAATGAGGAGGTGTGTCCAAACTTTTGGCCTGTACTGTACATATATATATATATATATATATATATATATATATATATTGGGAAGTTCAGCCTGGACATAGACAGGCACACACCAGTAAGTCCAACACACACTTTTATTTACACTATTTACAAGTCCAAAGTCCTGCACAACACACAGTGCCCCTGCACCAATCACCCTTCTTTCCTGGGCCTTCCAATGGTCCTTTGCCGCCTCTGTCTTCCTTCAAAAGCTTCGTCCATTTCCTCCCAACTCAGGCTAATGACTGGAGGGAGGTGGCCCCTTTTATTCCCACCCAGATGTGCTCCAGGTGTCTCCTGATGAACTTCCGCCACACCAGGAAGTGCCACATGAGTACCCGGAAGCACTCCGGGTGTCACTGGCATTTCTTCCGCCACCACTTCCAGGTGTGGCGGAAGTGCAGACGTCCAGGGCTCCTTAATCGTGCGGGATCCCCCTGGTGGTGACCACTGGCCCCTATAGGGTTGAGCTTCCATGCTCCATTCCCATGGCCTCCACACCAACCAGGGAGGCTGCCTTCTCGTGGTCCAGGGAAGGCACAGTTCCTCTCCTGGTCCATCCAGGCATTGTGACTGGTGACAGCCCTCAGCGGACCAGCACTATATATTATATACACAGTATCTCACAAAAGTGAGTACACCCCTCACATTTTTGTAAATATTTTATTATATCTTTTCATGGGACAATACTGAAGATATGACACTTTGATACAATGTAAAGTAGTCACCGTACAGCTTGTATAAAGCTTGTACTCACTTTTGTTGTCAGCGGTTTAGATATTAATGGCTGTGTGTTAAGTTATTTTGAGGGGACAGCAAATTTACACTGTTATACAAGCTGTACACTGACTACTTTACATTGTATCAAATTGTCATATCTTCAGTGTTGTCCCATGAAAAGATATAATAAAATATTTACAAAAATGTGAGGGGAGTACTCACTTTTGTGAGATACTGTACGTATATATACATACATACAGACTGTATAAATCAGGCCAAAAATAACCATTTATTGAACACCTCTTCCCTGAAAACTGTATGTTTAAACTCTTTTTTTATTTTTCCTACAAAGGGAATAACAAAATACACAATCGCTTTCTGCTACTCAGCATAATAATCACATACCACAGTTACATTTTTGAGATCATTGCAACAACATGGCTCCTGGCACATTGAGCAGCAGTTAAGTTTTTTACAGTCCAGTGATACTGCACATATTTGGCACCATCTGTGTTTTTTGTCCACGTTTACTTCTGTAAGATGCTGTTTCATGCGATGTGGCTTGTACTACTTCACTCTGGGCAGCTCCTGGTCTGAGCTCTGCCCCTCTATGGTTGCCTATCCCTAACATTCCTGATGTGATGTCTTAGTAGCGCGCTGCCTCTCTATGTGTTGTTCGTCTGTCTCCGCTGCCTGCTCGACTCTCTTTGACTCATAATCTGCAATGAACACGAACTCTTTAAAGGGCTCGCGGTCCAGTCAAGCGTCACTGCAATTCTTTTATCTCTTACCACTCTAAACTTCTAAATACCTGCATAATAAGCAACAAGATAGAAACGCAACTTTTATAAACATATATACCTGTAGATACGATGAAATCTAAAAAAGCACGTTTTGTTCGAGCGCTGCTTTCAAACGCTGCCGTCAAAATGCGCTTCCATGAATACGGTAACTTCCTCATCAAGAAGACATTTAAAAAGATATTGTGCAGAGCCCTTGTGCTTTTGGAAAGAAATACCTGATTGGTTTCAACTTACAAAGCGTTTACTCTCCTAAGTATGAGGTTTGTATGCTTGTTAGTTGGCAACTCTTATTAATATAGTGTGTATACAGTACAGCTTTTTTTACATAGATACAATCTGCATGCAAAATAACCAATTGATTTAACGTCTAAAAGGAATTTTATGCCTGAATTTTTCATACTTTTGTGGGAAAGCTGCTTTGGTGAACTAAATGCGACTTAAAATTAGATGTCAAGGGCGTTTTGAGTAAGTTTTTTTAAATTTCTTTTCCACACTATATAAATGGAGAGCAATGCACTCTGTTATAGTTTTTAGTCATACAGGCACCCGTAGGTGAATGACTTAATGATTGTAAACGGACTTAAAGTTCGTTCTACTTTGGTGTCGTGCTGCATGTCAAAAGAAGATGCGCTGTGCATACAACTATGGCTGCTCTTGAGGCTTGCGAGAAATGGTTGCTTGTGCTGGCACGTTTTGCAACAATGCGCCGCTTGCAAAGTTTACATTCATTTTGTCAGTGTTGATAATTTACAGATTCTCTCCTCTGCTAGCAGAGAGTATTTCTCCACCTTCCGTTACTAATCGAAACAGCGCTAACGCATGTTGTATGCTGTTAAATTTGCTTTGCGCACAGACAGCCAAGTCAGATTATTATTATTTAAAGAACTAGCCTATTTAACTCAATGCAGCCGTGTTTTTTCTAGGGGGCGGGGAGCTGAAAAGCCAATATTTTACTAATAAATTTATGATTCACACATAAGTATACAGGCTGTACATTATAATTAAATACCGTTAAAACTAAAAATCAGTACGACTATTTAAAATCAATACCGGTATGCACAACACCAGTTGAGGCCACCATGCTCCTGGGCACACTGAGTTTTAGTAGTGGATTTATCCCCTTGCCCCACCAGTGCCTCACCACAATTTGACAGTGGAGGTCTACAGAGAGTTCCTTGGACTTCACAGCTTGGTTTGTGTCCTGACATGGAAAGTGAAACCCAAGTGTGTGCCATTGATGTCCAATCAATTCCATTTGCCACAGGTGGGCTCCAATCAAGTTCTAGACACATCTGAGCAATAATTAAAACAAACAGGGCGAGCCTGACCACAACGTGGACTGCCACAGCTAACGGTCTGAATACTTACATACTGTAAATGAGATGTTTCAGTTTTTAATTTTTAATATACAGGTATTTGCAAATATTTTTGAAAACGTTTTCAGTTTGTCATTATGGGTTACTGTGTGTAGATTTATGGGCAAAAATTGTAAATGTATTCATTTAAAATGAAATCTACAAAACAATAATGTGTCAAAAATAGTGGAGTGTACGGGGCACCTCAGGAAATTGTCCTGTCTCCTATCCTGTTTACCCTCTGCACAACAGACGTCCACCATAATAACAATGGTTGCCATCTACAGGAAACCTTAGACGAGGCCTGCATCATATAATAATGGAGACAGGCTGAAGTACTGAAGGCTTGTGGAGGACTTTGCCCTGTGGTGCAGGGAAGACCATCTGCAGCCCAACATCAGGAACACAAAACAACTGGTAGTTGACTTCCAGTGTGCAAATGCCTCAGAGACCAGTCACCATTCATGGGGACGACATGGAAGTGGTGCAGAGCTACAGGTACCTGGGGGTTCACATAAACAGCAAACTGGACTGGTCTGACAACACAGTGGCACTGTACAAGAAGGGCCGGAGCCGACTACTTCCTGAGGTTACTCAGGTCTTTTGACGTATGCAGCACGCTGCTGGAAATGTTTACCAGTGAGCAGTAGCCAGTGTATTGTTCTCTGCTGTGGTCTCCTGTAGAAACAACTTGAGTTCATACAATGTAAATGCCTGAACAAACCTATCAGGAAGGCCTGCTCCATCACAGGAATAACCCTAAACATACTTAAAGCTGTTGTGCAAAAGAGAATGGTGGTAAAATTGGATGCCATCGTAAAAAAAAACTCCATCCCAACCAGAAGGTGCTGTCTTGGAGCACTTTTAGACACAGGCCGATTCCTCCACAGTATGTTAAGAAACACCTCTCTGGATCCTTTCTGCCCACTGCTATCAGGAAAAGCAATGCTTCCTCAAAAAAGAATACTCTTTAAGTTCAGTTGTATTCATTTTGTTATTTCTGTGTATTATGCATTTATTATTTACTAGCCATGGTACAAAAACAGGTAACAGAATAATTAAAAAAATATCTGTTATCTCTTGTTCTACATGTACCTTTGGCACCTTTCCTCTGTATTCGCGTGTGTATTAATATCTCTTCAGGGACACTTCCTCTCTCGAGTGCATTCTTGTAATGCCTACTTCTCAGACTCCTTATTCTTGAGGTGCCTTTCTCTCCCCCTGCCCAGTTTTTTTACTTGCTGTCTTTGAAGGTGATGCTCTCAGCATGCCCTTGTACACCTTTACTCCTTCTCGTGCATCTCACACTTGTGCTTCCTCTTTTGATCACATCACCAAAGCCAAGCTGACCAAACATACCAAAGTCAAACTGTGTGCTTTATTATATGATAGTTTTATCTATTGATTGATTTATTATTTGTCCTGCAAATCTGTATCTTTGTTTTTTATGTTTCTTCTGCTGCTGCATTCATGTCATATTTCTCCTTGAGATTAATAAAGTGTGCTTTGAATGTGAAGGGGTCTGAATTCTTTCTGAATCCAATGTACTTTAAGATTACCTAGGTGATGCTCATTCTGCAAACAGTGGGCACAAAGTGGGAAACAACTTTGGATTACATGCCTGTTTTGTCTCAGGGAGAGTCCTGTGGCTTTGGAAAACATCTTGCATCACCCCAGTCCCAAAGATATCACGTCCTGGTGAGCTGAATGACTTCAGGCCTGTCGCCCTGACATCACATGAAATGAAGACTATGGAGAGGCTGCTGCTTCACCAGCTGTGGCCACAGGTCTGCCACGCCCTCGACCCTCTGCAGTTCGCATACCAGGAGAAGGTGGGAGCGGAGGATGCCATCATTTATATGCTACACTGTTCCCTCTCCCACTTGGACAGAGGCAGTGGTGCTGTAAGAATTATGTTTCTGGACTTCTCTAGTGCCTTCAACACCATCCAACCTCTGCTCCTTAGGGACAAGCTGACAGAGATGGGAGTAGACTCACACCTGGTGGTATGGATCGTGGACTATCTTACAGACAGACCTCAGTATGTGTGTCTCGGGAACTGCAGGTCTGACATTGTGGTCAGCAACACAGGAGTGCTGCAGGGGATGGCATTTTCTCTGGTCCTGTTCAGCCTATATACATCAGACTTCCAATACAACTCGGAGTCCTGCCACGTGCAAAAGTTCGCTGATGACACTGCTATCGTGGGCTGCATCAGGGGTGGGCAGGAGGAGTACAGGAACCTAACTGAGGATTTTGTTAAATAGTGCGACTCAAACCACCTACAACTGAACACCAGCAAAACCAAGGAGCTGGTGGTGGATTTTAGGAGGCCCAAGCCCCTCATGGACCCTGTGATCATCAGAGGAGACTGTGTGCAAAGGGTGCAGACCTATAAATACCTAGGAGTGCAGCTGGATGATAAATTGGACTGGACTGCCAATACTGATGCTCTGTGCAAGAGAGGACAGAGCCGACTTAGAAGGCTAGCGTCCTTCAATAGCTGCAATACGATGCTGCAGATGTTCTATCAGACGGCTGTGGCGAGCGCTCTCTTCTACGCGGTGGTGTGCTGGGGAGGCAGCATAAAGAAGAGTGACACCTCACGCCTGGACAAACTGGTGAGGAAGGCAGGCTCTATTGTAGGCACAGAGCTGGACAGTTTGACATCTGTGGCAGAGCGACGGGCGCTGAGCAGGCTCCTGTCAATCATGGAGAATCCATTGCATCCACTGAACAGGATCATCTCCAGACACAGGATCAGCAACAGACTGCTGTCACTGTCCTGCTCCACTGACAGACTGAGGAGATCATTCTTCCCCCACACTATGCGACTCTTCAATTCCACCCGGGTTGGGTAAACGTTAACATTATACAAAGTTATTGTCTGTTATACCTGTATTTCTGTCACTCTTTAATTAATATTGTTTTTATCATTATGCTGCTGCTGGAGTATGTGAATTTCCTCTTGGGAATAATAAAGTATCTATCTATCTATCTGTATATCAATCTATCTGTTACACGTTTCTATATTTAACTAGTATTTAATTTAGATCTCTATTTTGAGAATTAGTCAATATCAGTAATCTGACTGATCCTATCAAAGTTTTATTATTTCACAGCCTCATAAGTCTGAAAACGTGTTCTTTATGTCAATATTGTACATTCTACAATACAAAGCCGTGAGTGTAAACTGCAAAATGACATAAACCTACCTGCTCTTCTTCTCTCTTCAGCACTTCTTTACAGCGGTCCACTACATGCCAAAGTTGCAGGCCACTGGCGACCAGCAGGTAGCTGGGCATGTCCTGTACGGTAACACGGAGCCTCCCAGTATAAATAAGTCCAAGAAGGCCAGCGAATGCCTCGGGTTCAATGACACTTGGCAGCGTGATTACTTCTGTATTGCGCAACAGCAGCTTGTCGTGGAAGTAGGAGGAGGAGGCGGCAAGCACAGCCTTGTGAGCCCTGAACACCTGACCTCTTACATGCACCGCTAGGTCGCAGAACTTGCCCTCCTCCCGATGCTGGTTGAGATGCTCCAGCAGGACGGTGCTGTAATTCGGAAATTCGATATCTACCAGCTTATGACTGGTGGACACAACCACGCTGCCACTTGCTGAACTGGATGTGCTGTTGTCTGGGTCCATTGTGTCGAAAACGTTTTACCTGTGAAATATGAGACAATGAGTTAGAAAACAAGCCTTGCTTATCCTAAAAAGATTTATATGTGCAGGTGCACATAAACACAAAAAAGTCAGCGGGCAAAAGTCAGTAAAAACAAATTGGTATTTGTGGGCATACAGTAAAATCAAAGTACCGCATTTCTGCAGGATTTTGAGAATCATAAGGTCTGTGGGACAACACTAGGAAGGATGGAGAGGAGGAGGAGGAAAGGTTGGTTAGAGCAAACTTTGGACATGCATTAAACGGCTTTAAACGGAACCTCAAAAGTAGTAAACTGCACCTCGCGTGTTTTCATTCGGACCAGCATTCACGTTTTGGGAAACCACGATCACATTCTCTACAATGCCATCTGTCATTTCCGAATCAAGCTTGCGGATTTTTCAGCTACACGCCCATTTCCTACAGTCCTATAATCACTGATACTTACATTCGGCAAGAACTGCACGAATGCCGCTGCACAGCGACAAGCAAGGTGAAAATAAGACAAAAAGCACGCCTTCTCGTTTCTTTGTTTGGTATTTACACCATTTTCACTTGACTGTCCGCCTACCAGACGAAATTTTCTTTCCTGAGAGACCGTAAGGAACTATCAACAAAAACGAATTAAAATAAAATCATCATGCCGGTTCTTTTCAGTTTGTAATGTTTGGAGTTTTATATATTTTTTTCTTTACTTTGATTTTTATGTTTATATATTAGTGATTTTACATGACTCCGAATATCGTGAGAACGCAGGATAAAGTTTTCAGGTAAACACTTGGACTGCGTGACACTTTACTGACGATCCCTAAAATTAAACGCCGCCTGTCCAACAAGAATAATCCCAGAGTTAGACATGCTGCTGGGGATCACACACATCACGCTGCTCAGGGTAAAGGAGTTATTTTTTAAAATCCTCATTAAAAAGCCAGTTATAGAGATCATGATCTAAACTGTAAAACCCAGCATCGTCGAAATGTATTATTATAAGTATGACGCTATCATTCACAAACTGGAGCATACAGTTCGGATTTTTGTAAGACTTACATTCATTAGAACCTATAATAAAAAATAAGTCTGTTAGAGAAACGGCTACTCGTGCTGTTAGTGACGCCTGACGCGAAACGTAAAGATTATTTGTAAATCCGCAACATTAAACACCAACTGTGTGATCGTTTATTTGGAATGCTTTCTGTATCTACAATAGTGTACAACTTTTTAATGTAGTGAAAGTGGAGTGAGGTACCTTTCGATGGACTTCTGTCCCGTCCAGTATTGCTGGCCTGCATTTCTTCTAGAATTGGCTCTGATCCTCGTGACTTTCGACTTAATCAAGCGCTTAGATAATTGATATCCGCGAAGAATAAACGGGAGTTTAGGACCCTGTAGCTCATTTTACGTACAGGTTGACCTGCCAGTGTTAAGGGAACTGACCTCACTTGACAACGGCTACAAGAGTGGCAAGTGGGGGCCAAAAGGTGAGTTGTGTAGCTCGTGAAAATGTAGCATCGTGTAGTGTTCTAGCCACTCGGTTATGGAGTTTATATTACAGTTTTACATAGTGCGACTCCATAATGTATGGACTGAGTAAAGTAGGCACGCAATTAATTAAAAAACGGGAGTCTGATGCTCATGCATTTATTACTTTTAAGGCCCGTATGACATATTAGCGACAAAACGATGTGATGTACAGCTTATCTAACTGCTTTTAATTTGCATTCTATAAACTTTTATTGGAGGTTTAATCACTGGTTTTTGTTTTTTTTTTTACTTATTTGCTTTGTCCGAAATTAATTCATCACTTGGAGGTGTAGAGAATAACAGAGTGGGCATTTGATAAAATTTAAGTCCATTCATCTCATCTCTTTGTGTCATAACCACATTGTACTGGGCAAGCAATGGCGTTGTCACTGCCAGGTGTATTGTTTTAAAATTAGTAAAATCATTTTTATGAGATTTTAAACTTTTCTAAAAATATGTACAGTATATACTGTATGTGTTTGAAATGTAAGTATATCTAATAATTAGTATGCAGGCCACATGGTGATTTCCTCATGGTTGTACAGATCAGTACCCGTACTTATCAAGCATCTCAGAATTCCTAGGAATTTTTGCTAAAATTGACAACTATTGCCAGCTAGAAATAAGAGTTCATAGTTGAGAATGAAGGATGCTATGGTTTTAACGCACTCCGAGTTGCAAAGTGGTACCCATGATGATGCTTTTTAGTTTTCTGATACTAAAACTAGGGATTCACCAGAAAACTAACAGTAATAATGATTGAAGAAGGAAAACATAAGGTAGGCTATTGTTCTATTGTATTTGTTGCCATTTCACAACATCATCAAAAATAATAATATAATGAACACCGAGACTGAAAAACTGAGACACACACTGAATGAGAGTTAAACCCAAAAATGGGCATGTTTCTTTAACAAGGAATGATCTGCAGTAGTATTTTCAGAAGAATCACCTTCCCACTGTTATGGGCATGGGAAATGCCCCATAAAGTAACAATTACAGAAATTAGCCACAGCTGTAAGTTGCATTCATTCTTCCATTGTTCCTGATCGTACGGCATGCCATGCCTCGCTCCATGATCCTCCCGTTTATCTTATGCGAGTGTCCATCCACCTGCTTTTTTCAAACTGTAAAGCAAATGTTCCTGGTGTTTGGAATGCAGAGCTCAGACTACCTCTGTGGCATGTTTTACTGTCAGTCACCCGTTCTGCCCTGCTTAAGATAATATGCTGACTACTACAGTAGTGTCCATCTGTGACCACCATACTGTAGTACACGTGTGCTCATCCACACCTGGAGCAGTGATTCTCATGGGTGTGCTGATTTGCATGAATCTAGCTTGTGCTGAGTCATGGGGAAAGGATAAATCTTTATATTATCTCACACATTGTAAGGGCGTTGAAAGTTTGTTGCAGAATTCAAGAAATAATTGGTTGCAGTATACACAAAACCATTCCTGTTGCAATGCTGCATTTTACATGTAACATTAGCAACACTTTCATTTCGGCAAACAGTGTATGTATCCTTCATGTAGATAGAGTGATCACATGACATAATCAATTCTGAATATTATTCCATCTCTGTCACATCTATTTCTTGTCCTGTGTTTCCAAAGCATTTTGCCTTTCTCGGAATGTGCATTCCACTTTCTGCCTGAATCCCATCTTCTGGCAGCACCTAGCAAGTTACAGCACCTCATGAGCGCTCATAAATCCTGGTGAAGTTAGTACATCTTCTTCTTCTTCTCCTTCTCCTCCTCCTCTCAGTTGTTCCCGTTAGGGTTGCCACAGTGATCATCTTCTTCCATATCTTTCTGTCCTCTGAATCTTGTTCTTTAACACCCTTCACCTGCTTGTCCTCTCTCACCACATCCATAAAACTTCTCTTAAGCCTTCCTCTTTTCCTCTTCCCTGGCAGCTCTATCCTTAGCATCCTTCTCCTAATATACTCAGCATCTCTCCTCTGCACATGTCCAAACCAATGCAATCTCGCCTCTCTGACTATGTCTCCCAACTGTCCAACTTGAGCTGACCCTCTAATGTACTTATTTCTAATCCTATCCATCCTCGTGACACCCAGTGCAAATAGTTTCTTAAATTGGGAAAACTGATAAAATGCTTTTACTCTTAACTCCTAAGAGTAGGAAGAAATTTGCTTCACTGTTCAGATGTTTGAGTCAGTTAGGACTATTTTTCTACTGTGAGACGCTTGATAAATATGGGCACTGGAATGGATTCTGGTCAGATCTGCTTTTCTTGTTGTTTATTTAAGTGAGCTTTCTCGGAGTACTGTAGTTTGCTTCTTCATGACATGATTGTGCATATTAATGTTGAATGGAAACTGTCAAATGCTGCGATATGAGAGTATGTCAGAGGAAACTTGGTGTTGTATTTGTGTATTTGTGCCACATCCACTGTAGGCTCCGGCCTTTGATCTGATGTTGATCGGATAGACTCCAGCTCATGTGCAAATGTGCAGTGGAAGAAGGAAGTAGTACAAAGTTTTTTTTTAATTTATAAGCCTTTCTGTTTGATTAAATATCCAATTTTGAGGGAATATGAATTTTTGGAAGACGCGTGGCAGTTGTTGCAAACTCAGATTAACAGAATGATTCAAGGTAATCAGAGTTCTAATGGCTGCATAAGCATTACAAAAGGGGATGGAGGGGACTTTAGAAGTGCTGATTGCTGTGTTTACTGAACATATTGGCTTACTTACCTTTGCAGTGTGTTCAGTACTGCTCCTAAAGCTCTTTTGCTTCTCACGTTTAAGTCAATGCTGTTCTCCATATTTTAATCCAGCACTGATTTTGTGACGGTCTCTGAAATATAACCAAGTATATATTAGCTTTGCCGTATATGCATTGCATTATTTATTTACACTAATGTAATGTGCTCTTTAATTACCCCATGACCTGAAGTTAGAATAAGATTTCCATCCCTCTTTCCTGTCATTAACAGGTGAATAAAAGAGATTGGCATCAGAAGGGGCTTCAGACCATAACATTTCAGAGGAAACTGGCCAACCTGGGTAACCCTGAAAATGGCTATTAAAAAAGCAGAGGGGGAGAGAGGGTGGATGTCAAGGGCTCTGTAAGAAAGACCACGATGGGCATAACACATACATGATTCTACTATATTCATCTTTATATAATGCCTTAGTATGGACATGTCATACATCACGATCACTTCAACTTTGACACAAGATAAAACAAAGAATAGACATTAAAATGAAATAGATATAAGTAGAACAGCAAAGTGATCTGTATTGTATAGATCAGTGGTTCCCAAACTCGGTCCTGGGGACCCCCTGTGGCTGCAGGTTTTTGTTCCCACCAGATTCACAATCAGTGATAATTATCGATTACAACTGATCTCATTTAATTAGCTGGTCTTTTTTACCCTTCTCTTATTCTGCATTCAGAAAAACACAATAGTATGGTTTTTACATTTATAAGACACTTAGAAATATTTCTATTTTTTACTAAAGCTATAAATGCTTAACTCTCTTTTGTTGTTTTCCTATTTTTTCCCCTCTTCCCGTGTAGTTTGTTCCCTTCTGTAAACCCTAATAGTGACAATTAACAACCAGCATAGCAGATACCCGGGATGATGAAAGCTGCAACGACCCACTAATTAGTAAATAATCAATTAAATAACCAGAGCACCTGGAAAAGCGGAATGAAAATTAGGTTGAAAATACTGTTAACAACTTTAAAAAATTACATATTCCCCATATAACTGCTTAGTCCATTTTAATAAAATAAAAAATCTACCAAGCTTAGTTTTGTAATTTCTACATTGATTCCAAAACACAGAAACTGGGAAATAATGACTCACTTAATTAGGCTAAGAGTCCAATGACAAACGGACGTTGGTTGGAGCAAAAACCAGCAGCCACAGTGGGTCCCCAGGACCGAGTTTGGGAACCACTGGTATAGATGATTTGTAATGGAGTCCAGAGCAAAACTGGAATGGGACAGAACTTAGAAAACAGTGCAGATTTCCAAAAAGAAATTGCCTGAAAACTGTTAAACAGCAGAAAGGCCGTTCTTATAGGGATTGACTTTTGTTACAACACACTAGCATCAGTCAGTCTCTCATGCAGAGGTATACATGAGATCAGTGGGGCATACAAATAGTCCAGGACCTTTGAGGTTAGTGCACTGTAAGATATTACTTGCACAGACAGTAATTTAGACATGCTTATTATTTTAAATGAATAAGAGAGCAATTGAGTCATAGGGCGTAAAATGACACTCTAGACTGCACATTGACTCGTAGAATGAAAAAGTACTGGAGAAATGGCAACTTAGAGACCACACACAGAGACTCTCAGTGGACCACAAGTTTTAAAGTCGGTATACTGTTATCACGAGAGTGCATGTGAACCAAATGTAAAATATTTTCCATGAGATATGAATCTTATGATTAAGACAGGAAATGTTTCCCAGGAATTTACTCCCCAGAATGACAAATCATTTGCAGTATAAATAAATAGTGACCGGAATTATGTGCTTACATTTTCTCTCCTTAACCTTGACTACATCGCCTTGCTCATGACGTCATGCAGCTTGATTTTGCAGCTGGCAGACACAGTCCCTAGTGGGTCCTAAATGCACACCCCCATTTGAACTGTGGTGATTTAATGTATAGTTGTTCTTTGCAGCCAGTTCTCCCATTTCCGTGATGCACCCTTTAATATGAGGATATACTATTGTTCTGTATTAAAGGAACAACTTAGAAATCAGTGTTTAAAAAAGGATTTATATACTGTCTTAATACACAGGGTTGGTGAGGAGGAGTACCAAATATTCTGTTCCCTCCATATTGTGCTACGTCTATAGGGCTAAACGTTTAGGTGTTTTCCTTGGGCTGCCTTTAAGTGGGTTTGGACATGCTGGGGGTTGATGGCTCCATTTATCATTCATCCAATTTAACACTATCTTCATTCTATGTGGCAGCCTCAGCATTTGCTGCACAGTTCACACATCTGCTCACTGTACCTGAATCTTTATAACTGATATATAGTAAACCTGAAACAGTTCTAATGCAGAGGCCTGAGGGGACTCCTTCCATAACCCACACCATGAGGAGAACTCTTTGCTCTCCTGTTTGTTTATTGGCCATTAATAAGCTCAATGTAATGCCCTGCAAGTTACCTGTGATATTAATAGTTTCTAACTTCAAAATTAATCTTTGGTGTGCAACTAAATGCAATTTTTGAAAGTCTGATCAAACTATCATACAATTTTCTTTTGTCTACAACACCAGTTGCCGGTACAGAAAAAGTAAAACAACTTGTTTAACAGAATCCTCCTCTTCTAAAGCCTTGTTGGTAATCATTTTGAATATTTGTCATCCAAGTAGCCTTCTAATGTGTTTTTGATTTCATTCTGTGTTCAATATTTTATCAGAGAAAACAATTAATACATATTTGTGCCCTATTCCAGATTTGTGTCTTCTGTACCGTGTAACACTAGATGACGCTATACCAGCACTTAACCCAACACACCGGCCAAGAGTACCAAGGGATAGTTTTTATTTCTTCTTTTTGTAAAGTGCTGCTCAAGCACCACCGCCACCAATAAACAGGCAAATAAATACACTAATAATTACAATTCTCTCCTCTCTGTCCTCTACCTCGCAACTCCAGCTCACTGGCTGGATCTCCAACAGTCCTTGACCCGGAAGTGCTTCTACTCTTCCCTCCATGTGACTTGCCAGCACTTCTGGGTCAGACGGAGAATTAAAGCTCTTTAATCAGTCCAGAAGTACTTCAGGGCTCTCATCCACATGACTTCCTAGTACTTCCAGGCTATGGATGAGGCATGGCTCCTCCGGTCCTCTCACATCTCCTCCTGGTGGCACCAACGGTACCCAACAGAGTTGAGCAACCAAACTCCAAGTTCCAAGATGTCCTGTGGGAATCCTGGGCACTGCTACACTTCAGGGGAGCTGCCGTCTAGTGTTTTGGGGGTGGCAGTGACCTTGAATATCTGCCTTCCCCCATCCATTCCATTGCAGGGGCGTCCCAGTCGGGTTGAGCTGCCGGCCGTCTCTTACAACCGCTAACTAGAATCACATTTGCAATGCTACGCTCAACAGATACTACTTCTGTCTGATGTCCTTGCTTGAGTATGTTTTCTATCAAATTATAAATTAAGTCTTTGATTTCTTTCAACACTGCTTGTAAAGTGCAATTGGTCCAGTGTTTTATATTGTAAAATTAAAAACTTAAAGTTGGGTGACATGTTTTAGTTGATTTGTTACTTCCTGGTCATTTTCAATGATTTTCTTCTTTGTGTGCCACTGTGGTTATTGAAATTGTCTTAAACAATTTATATTGGAAAGTGTGGCAGGTAGCTCAGTGATCCACATTGCAGGGAGGGTTGTGCTGCCACAATTGGCACTGGCTCCATGTGAACTGAATGAGCATGTTACAAAAGGGATGGATGATATATTTATCTTAGAATTGTATAAGAGAATGTATTTCTTGATCTTTACCTGCTTTCATTGCAGTTCATTTTGTATTTGCGTTAGCACACACTTTGCCAGTAATGCACTTGAATGCCAACCCACCAAAAGCAATCAAATTGTTTCCTGTAGACATAGCAACCAAACTCTAAGGGTACAGACCAGTTTCTGTCTTGTTTTAATATTTCACAGGCTTGGTTATTTTGGGTTTATTTTATATTAAACTTATTATTTGATTTTCTTTATGATATAAAATTGAGTCGGACATTGTATCCCAAAACAGACAGTCATTTGTGTGTTTTTACTTTTTCCACATTTGGGAGCAAACAGTCCAGATTCATAAATTTGCTATCAAAATGAGAGACAAGAAAGAGTTTTTGTAAATGAAAATGAGGTAGAAAAACGGCTGTGAAATTATTATGCATGATATATTTACTCCCAGGTATTTCTGTATAATGTTTATCAGCACACAGTACTGTCTCTATTTCAATTGTTTTTTTTTAATCTATAGAGGTATATTAATATTAGATGCCAGTGTTTGCTCTTATTAGAAAGTGTATAGTACCATATAAATCTAAAATAGCACACTGATATAAGAGCTTAAAGAGTTTAAGACAAACCAGATCAGTCCAAAACATAACCTAAATTCCCATTAAACTAATCTATCCACAAAAGTCAAGTTTTTATAGATCCCCCAAGTTGACTCCTAGACAACTTGACCAATTCATCTACAGTTCTATATGTGAAGAAGTATCTCATAACAGTTTTTAACATGCTGCTATCAACCTTGCTCCCATCCTGATTTTTGAACACTTCTGTCATGTTACTTTGTAACTGCGGTTTGCATAAAATGAGCAGTCTTTCTTGATAGCTTCATCATTTATAGACCTGGAACAAGTCAGGTTGGTTTTCTGTTACTGTTCTCTAGCTCTTTTAAAGAGAAACTTGCAATTGTGAACTCATAACTGAAATAACTACTTGTAAATTGTTAATAGTGAGTGTGGTCAGTTCAATCACACCTTTGATGTACACTGTGGCCCTGAGCAATGTTATTTTCTGAACCGTATTTTTTCTTGATTAGACTGTGGGAAGCCATAGCTTTTTTGAAAGCACTGACAAAAAAAGTAGTATCATTAAATGGTAAATACATATATAATGTGTGTGTGTGTGTGTTTTATTTAATTCATTTATTTATTTTTATCTAAACTACCCAACTTGATTTGGCCACTTCTTAATCATCATGTGACTGTAAGCAAGTCAAATAACATCTTTGCACCTCAGCTGTAAAATATTTATGGAAAACGTTGTGTTGTACAATTGTTCTTCCATAGTGACTTGGGATGACATTCATCATACAAAGATATTATGTGAAACAACGTGTTTTCCTTCCTTCCTTCTGCCCTGCAAATACACTTCATTATTTTCATGCTTTGTTCAGCTCAAAAACACAATAAGTGACTGATTGTAACCCATGATTAATTCTGGACAGATAGATAGATAGATGAATGGATGGATGGTACTTTATTATTCCACAGGTAAAGTTAGCTTCAAGGAACCTCAAGAAATATTATAATAAACAACAATCCCCAAGATTACCTAAACACAAGTGTGGAAGATGTCCATCCATCCATCCATTATCCAACCCGCTGCATCCTAACTACAGGGTCACGGGAGTCTGCTGGAGCAGCTTTAGGAAAACATGGCATTGGCATCCATAATATTCTGCAGATTATAACATTCAATTATTTACAGACGGGTATCATTCTACTTGTCATTTTTCAGAGTTTGTCAAGTCAAGCTGTGACCACAGGGCAATTGCGAAAAAGTCAATCATGAATAAAATGAAACAGATCTGTTTTTCACATGGCTTAAAAAAGTATTTTCTTCTTAGGAGCGAGTCAACGTGAATGCAAGAGAACATTGGTGGCAGTGCACAGCCCTTGATTTCTGTTTAGATGCCAGATGTAGTAAGGTGGTAGTGAAACTCAAAGTTTTATTGTTATCCATTTCTTGTTATACTCCAAACTATCCTTCCATCCATTATACAACCTGCTATATCTTAACTACAGGGTCACAGGGGTCTGCTGGAGCTAATCCCAGCCAGCACGGGATGCAAGGCAGGAAACAAACCCCGGGCAGGGCACACACACACACACACACCAAGCACACGCTACCAATGCACCTAACCTGCATGTCTTTGGACTGTGGGAGAAAACCGGAGTACCCAGAGGAAACCCACGCAGAGAACATGCAAACTCCACGCAGGGAGGACCCGGGATGCGAACCCAGGTCTCCTAACTGCGAGGCAGCAGTGGTACCACTGCACCACCTGTGGAAGATGTTCTGCTGGTTATCCTACATCAAATGTACACTTTTCTTGATAAGCCTGGTTCATATGTCAGAACACTATTTCTTGAATTTTCTTCAGTATTCAATACTAATATGATAGAGAAATTGAAACTGTTAACTCATGCATTGCATTATGAATTTAAGACTTTTTTTAAATCCTTCACAGATAGTTAAAGTACATGACACTTTTCAGAGGTCGTCCTATCAAACACAGGGGCTCTTCAAGGCTGTGTTCTATCCCCTTTACTCTTTACACAGCGCACAAGCAACCAGAGACAGAACAATGACCACTGTTCCATTATCAAATATGCTGATGGCACCATGCTGATAGGACACATTTCTGCGGATGATGAAAGCCATTCTTTAAATCAAGTGGACTGTTTAATGAATTGGTGCAATAGGAACTACATTACTCAGAATGACAGAAATACTATAAGAAGTGATATTTGACTTTAAGAAGCCAATATCTGCATGTTCACCCCTTATTTTTCTGGGAGACGAGTTAGAGATAGTGATAGAATGCAAAAATACTTGAGAACCATCCCAGGATGATAATCTTAATTGGCATATGAATATGGAAAATGTATACTCTAAATACAATCATCACCTTTCCTCTCTTTCTTCCCTGCAAATTCAAACTATTTAAAGTGCTCAGGGACCTAATGTTGTGGTCCAGTCTGTCATCATTTTCAGCTTCATTGCCTGGTTTAGTAGTTTAACAAACCAAAATTTGAAAAACTCCAGCTGATTACCAAACATACAGCCAAAGTTATTGGGGCTGACATAAATGATGGATTTGGTGTGTGTGTGTGTTAACGGGGCAACTTTGAAAAATTGGCAATCTTCTCAGCTGATCATACAAACTCATTACACACCAAATTTTAATTTCAGTAAATGCTAACCTCCTCCTTTATCAACTGGTCATAGTTTATCAATTAATTAATGGACAGCCATTGTTGGTTTCCATATATGTTTAAACAGTTCCTACCTTATCTCCGTGTGTTTTAACAGATCTGTATTTTTATGTGTACTAGTTCTTTACTGTATGTACTTGTATTTTAACAACAACAACATTTATTTATATAGCACATTTTCATACAAATAATGTAACTCAAAGTTCTTTACATGATGAAGAAAGAGAAGAAAAGACAAAATAAGAATTAAAATAAGAGAACACCAAAACAAAAAAAACTCCAGACGGCTGGAGTAAAAATAAAATCTGCAGGGGTTCCAGGCCACGAGACCACCCAGCCTCCTCTAGGCATTCTACCTGACATAAATGACCTCAATCAGTCCTCATTGTATTTAGGGTTCACATGGAAGAATTTGATGATGACGGTCACGTGGACTTCTGGCCTTTAATCCATCAATGTCGGGACATCACAGTGCTTTGATTAGGTGGTGGTGGTGCAGATCACCACCACAGAAAAGCGGGAAAAGAACAGAAGAGAGAGTAGGGGTTAGTACCGATTTTGGAGCCACCATGAATAGTAATGATAACTAATTGAATATACAGAGCATCAGGATTAAACTAAAATGAAGTTATGAGAAAGCCATGTTAAAGTAATGTGTTTTTAAAAGTGCTCCACTGTATTAGCCTGGTGAATTCCTACTGGCAGGCTATTCCAGATTTTAGGTGCATAACAGCAGAAGGCCGTCTCACCACTTCTTTTAAGTTTAGCTCTTGGAATTCTAAGCAGACACTCATTTGAGGATCTAAGGTTACAATTTGGAGTTTAAGATATCAGACACTCCGATATATAAGATGGAGTGAGATTATTTAAGGCTTTGTAAACCATAAGCAGTATTTTAAAGTCAATTCTAAATGACACAGGTAGCCAGTGTAGTGACAACAAAACTGGGGTGATGTGTTCGGATTTTCTTTTCCTAGTTAGGATTCTAGCAGCTGCATTCTGCGCTAGTTGCAAACAATTTATGTCTTTTTTGGGTAGTCCTGAGAGGAGTGCGTTACAGTAATCTAGTTGACTGAAAACAAAAGTGTGAACTAATTTCTCAGCATCTTTCAATGTTATAAGGGGTCTAACTTTTGCTATATTTCTTAAGTGAAAAAATGCTGTCCTAGTAATCTGATTAATATGTGATTTAAATTTCAGGTCACAGTCAACAGTTACCCCTAAGTTCTTTATCTCTGTCTTGACTTTTAATCCTAATGCATCAAGTTTATTTCTAATAACCTCATTATATCCATTATTGCCAATCACTAAAATTTCAGTTTTCTCTTTATTTAGTTTGAGAAAATCACTACTCTTCCATTCAGAAACACAACTAAGACATTGTGTTAGTGAATCAACAGAGTCAGGGTCATGAGGTGCTATTGATAAGTACAGTTGTGTGTCATCATCATATCTGTGGTAGCTCATGTTATGCCCAGAGATAATCTGACCTAACGGAAGCATGTAAATGTAAAGAATTGTTCACAGTGCTCTATGTCTGTCTGCACTCCATGAAGAGTGCTATGCAAAAATAAGTTTTAATATAAATCTGGGAGGATAGTCACTCTAAAGACCAATACAAATCACTCTAGAAATTCCTTTCTTCCCAGTGTCATGTTCCTTTTTATTAAGGAATATCAGAGATAATCAATTTCCAGAAGTATAGAATTTTTCATATGTATCATATAACCATTTTACTAAACAACACACTATCAAACTGCTATAAGTAGTTAACAAATAATCTTTTTTGAAACGATGTAAATATTTTAGAATTTCTGTGTAAATTCTAACCTATCTTGTTGCTATATTTTTATTTCTGTTTATTATTGGATGCAACTGAGTAGGCATATTTCATTATTTCTGTTGTAGACATAACTAAATAAAACCTTGAACTTGAACCATCAAACACACACACAATAACAATTACAAAAAAGAAGAAAACTGACTTGGCTAAAGATAAAAGAGCATTCAGGTGAGGCATTATAAAAGGAAATTTGCTGTTGGCATAAAGGAAACCCACCAGCATTTTTTGAAAGACTTCTGTTGAATGGTTTGTTGGCTGAAAGTACTCAGTGTTAGTGCGTCACAGAGAAGATGTGCAGCATTGTTCATAACAGCACTCCATTTTGTCTTCATTCTCTCCTGTTACTGCCTCCAGGGAATCCGGAGTGTGTCCTGTGAGTACGTCTGCCTGCTTCTTCAGCTTGTTGATTTGGTGGGCCTCGCTTGAAGTGATGTTACCAGCCCAGCACACTACACTGGCTGTCACAAACAGTGCACAGGCTTGTACAAATACTCTGCTATATATGCTTTTATTTCTAATTCATTTTTTAAAATATCTTACATCACTAATATGTTAACTGGTATCACATGAGGCTGCAATTTAAGAATTTCATTTTGTGGTGTAACAGGGTAACTTATCTATGTGTATGACAATAAAAACCTCAAATTTGAAAAGGGTCACCAATGGAGCCATTTTTAGGTTAAGGGCTTTGCTCAAGGGATCAACTGTTGCAGAGTAGCTGTATTGCTGAGCTCTCAGCGTTTCCCATATGCTTGCGTCATTGGATAGGAAAAGGCCCAAAAAAAGTGTAGAAATTTGACATAACACAAGTGCCTCAGCATCCAAAGGTAATCATGACCCTTACCTTGAAAAATGCACCATTTACTGTCTCAGTGGGTCTTCTTTGCTTTCTGTCATAGAACTCTGTGGTAGAGGGAAAAAAATTAAAGGTGCAGCCAAACCACTTTTCAAAGAGCACACAATCACCTGGTTCTTTACAAAATATGCAAGATAAAGGAGCAAGTAATTCAGTTTAAAGGGAAATAATTGAAAAATTGACACTAGAAAGAGCCTGCATAAACACTATGCACAGGAGACAATGCTTAATATGGCAATGCACTAAAGCAGAGGTAGCAGAATTGTAACAAGCAAGTGAAGCAAACAGAAGGGTCTTTCTGATTGCACATTGGGAGTTATGGTAGCATTTGGTTAAGTAACCTTCTAAAATCAGAGGAGCACAATTTAAACACAAAGCCCATAAAATGCCTAATTCAAATATAAACTGCATTCTTTTCTCCTTTTTTTACCTCTTTTTTTGAACAATCCTTTTTAAGTTAATGTAGTGCTTTAGCAGCATTGACCCTGTTAATATTTTAAATACATACCCTTTACCAAAGTTAATTTAGTTACATTTAAAAAAAATACACAGTATTTTGTTAATCCGTTTTTCATGTTAGAAACTGAAGGGAGCGAAAATAACTGAAGCATTGGCCTACGTGCCACGAAGTGAGAATATTAAAGATAACGAAGAAAATGAAGTGCCCTCTGTCGGTCAGATGTCGAATCGGATGTTTGCATTACACTGTAATGACTCAGAAGTTCCAGGAGGTGGTGGTACCGTAATAGATCTATTTGGCCAATGCTGTAATATGAATAAAAAGGAATCCTTTGTGCATTGTTACAGTCCGCAGTTGTCGCCAGCAAGAAGGCATCGGGCAGCCGGGTGAGGAAATAAAATCGTTAATTTTGGCATAACCAAACCCCTGTTAAGAATTTGCCGTCTCTCTCGATGTATTAAATTGACAGTGAATTGCTAAATCGGTTTTACTTTAGCGTTTACAGTCGTCCGATTATCTGCCTATATTTTAAGTATATACAGTATGTGAGATCATTTCTGTCACGCAAATTGTCCAGATTTTCACATTTTGTAAGCTATCCGATGGCATAAATGTAACATTTTAGTGTCGGAAGCACTTAGTATTAGTCATTTACTTATGACATGAGTGAACTCTGGACAGTAAATTGCTGTTGTTGTTTTAATCGATTCATCGCGTGACTTGTGATGAATTGCTGTCCTTTAAGCTGAGAATATGTGAACTCGGAAGTGTCAGGTGGACTGAACGGACGAGCGTGCCTTGTGTGCCTGGAGCTTTCAAATGTTTTCCGGGGCAGTCATTGTAATCTGTGTACACAGACGTGACGTGTGCTGCATTTTTTTCTCTCTCTCCTCTAGTAGATTGAGTTACTAAATGGAATGAAGCCCCTTGAAAGTATTGTACAGAGTGTGCTCATCTTATGCCGTCTAGCTTTCTTGCATACATTAGACAACTAATATGCTATCCGTTATCTCTTTGCTAGGAGGTCGTACTTATTTATTCGTTTGCAGTCAGAAGAATTGAAACTTGGTCCAATAAATATCCTCAATTGTTGGTAGACCCAAACCTTCAGACACCCCGCAGCATGGGGCGGGCGGCCTGCAGAGTGCCTAGGATATTCGAGGATCAAAATTACTTTTTGGGCTCGTTTGTATTTTCGTATTTACTGAATCCAGTACATGCTTTTTGTTTAATGCACAAATTTATGGACTGACTGAATATTCTTCATTTTTATCGCTTTCATTGTTGCTCCTACTCGGCTCACCCTTGTAATCGAACACTTGCCCTTGCATTTACAGCCCCGCAGCCAACCTAACTTAAATGATCCCCATTGCTGCCTGGCACGACGAACACTCCGAAGGGTCAGCTCTCGTACTCCGGTGCTTCTCACCGTGTCGAGTGGTTTGGGCTGCTGCGCTTGCCGTAGGAAGTGTGTCGCTCGAAAATGACGGAATGAATGCTGTAGTCTGTTCAAAAGCAATTCGTTATTATTCCTTGAATTTCCTTGGTAGCATCATGCTACCAGATTATGGCAGATTATTAATCCAACAGGGTGTACGATAAATTTTATAGTATAGCTGTCGATTTTTCGGATTTTACTAACTCATATCAGCGCTGCTTTATCCACATGCTGGGATCAAGCATGTCATGTTAATTGATTACACTACCGCTGTTCTCTGTGACGGTGTATATGGTTATTTGAGTGCTATGCGATGGGCTGGCACTTCATCTGGAGGTATTTTTGCCGTGATCTTAATCATTCCATTAGGTTCTCTGAGGATTAAGTGAAGACAGGGTTTAGAATCCTGGCCACTGCCACTCTTGGTGTGGTGTTGACATATTTTGACCGTATCAGCGTGAGTTTTGCAGGGCTTCCGGTTTTCCTGCCATCCCAATGACTCGATATTAAAATTGAATATAATTGTAAATAACATATTGTAGGCGAGTTTGGGTTTGTGTGTCATTGTGCCGGCGTTGCCCACTTCCCTGCACTTGGTATTACTGACAGTTGCTCTGTGATTCAGGCCGAATGGGATTGCAATTGGGTGTTTTGGAAGGGCTGTAAAACTCCAAGTCAGGACATGATCAATATTGATGCCATTGCTCCTGGAGTCGACGTGATAAATTCCGAATTTACACTTGTGTGGAAAAGTGTATAAAAATTCTGTATTCGTTTAGTTTTGTTAATTACTTGTAGTCAAACTGCAGGCGTGTAGTTTAAGTGTATACTGTATCACAACAACAGAGAAATCAACAAATGTGATAGCATTAAATGAGTAAATTTAAAGCTCGTTAGGCAGCTTTTACAAAGCTTCTTCAAGGCCAGTGAACATGTATTTGTGTTTTATAAAAATACTAGCTGTGGTACCACACATTGTTGTGCACCCACCAATAAAGATCTGGCCAGTCCCAGGTCTGCACACCTCAGAGAGTGCCACCACTGAAATGTGGAGTTTACGCAGCTCCTCTGACAACATCTCTTCATGCAGGAGAGACAAAACATTCCATGCACCTACCTAGATGGGCGGCCTCAAATTGGGACCAGAGTGCTGCTGTGCAGCGGGTGACCCCTCAGCACCACAGCAGTCCTGATCCCCAATAAGTCTGACCCTATTGGCTCTCCAACAGTTTTGACTCTCCCGGGGATAGTGCACCCCAGGGCTTTCCCTCATCCCCTTCATAATGCAAGCACCCACAGCAGAGCTGCTCCCGTGGAGAGCAGAATGGAATCCTATCTGTCATCTCAGAGCTGCATGAATTTTATTATGTTGGCTGGAGTGTTAATCCTGCCACCAACACACATGATTTCCCTGCAAGCTGGAGAACCACTTGCATGGCCGGATGCAGTTTAACATCATACCCAGGACTGACTGGGGTTCTGACTGGGGCTCTCGAGACACTGAGCTAGGAGTCCAAGTATCTGGGCTTGCAAGTGTCCTGGATAAAAACCAAGATCCAGGCATTTAATGACCTCTTAGGCACAGCCATCAGCAGTGTGTCTGGCTTGCTATATGGTTGTGAGACATGGACGGTATCCAGTGACCTGAGATGAGACTGGACTCCTTCAGTACTTCAGAGAATCCTTGGGTACCACTGGTTTGACTTTGTGTCAAAGAAGCAGTTGCTCACAGAGTCCTGAATGGGGCACATTAACTGCATTGTGAGGGAGCGACAGTTATGGCACTATGGCCATGTTTGTGATTCCCAGAGGGTGATCCATCTCGCAGGATCCTCATTGTTGAGGACCCGAGTGGTTGGAACAGGCCAAGGGGACACTCAGGTAACACCTGGCTGCAGCAGATAGAGGGTGGGACTAGACCGCGTGTCTACCTGGGGGATTGCCAACCGGGATCCTGAGCTGTTTTGTCATGTGATGGATGTGTCAACGCACCGTACCAGTGCCTGATCCCCAATCTGACCTGACCTAACCTGTTGTGTATTCAAGCTTCTCTTTTTTTTTGTTGTAGCCAAAGCGGTAAAAAAAGTGCTAACACTAAATCATGTTTTACTTTAACTTGTTTCAAACAGCAATAATGTTTACAGGCTGCAAATTTAGGCAGCCCATGCCATGAACTGAATGTTTCTACTTTTGAGGTTGTTTTCTCTAGTGGAACAAAATAACTGCTGGTACTGTGTTTTGGAGGCTTGTTAAAAAATTGGGGGTCCCTCTTTAAGGTCTGCAAATGGGAAAGTACAGTCAGGTTCATAAGTATTTGGACAGTGACGCGATTTCCATAATTTTGGCTCTGTACACCACCACAATGGATATGAAACAAAGCAGTCGAGATGTGATTAAAGTATAGACTTTCAGCTTTAATTCAGAGGGTTTAACAAAAATATTGCATGAGTTATTTAGAAAAGACAGACATTTTTATACATGGTACCCCTATTTTCAGGGGCTCAAAAGTATTTGGACAAACTAACATAATCAAATATAATGATTATTTTCAATATTTGGTTGAAAGTTCTTTCCAGTCTATGACTGCTTAAAGTCTGGAATCCATGGCCTTCTCCAAGTGCTGGGTTTCCACCCTACTGATGCTTTGCCATGCCTTTACTGGAGAAGCCTGAAAAGACAAGCCATAACACAGTAACCAAAGTCCAAATACAGAATTCAAAAATCAAGGTCAAAAGCAGAGGTTAAAAAATATCAATCAACACAATCCCAATACAAAATCCAAAATAAACAAAACAAAGTCAAAAACAGATCAGGGGTTCAGAATGCCATATAATCAAAAGAAATAACAAAACACAGCAAAATCGCAATAACTCTCCAGTTCTAGCACATTCATTCAACTGTGAAGACTCTTGGGGAGGCCCTCCCTTAAATATCGTGGAGAGCCATTCCTGGTGGTAATGGGCAGGTGGCCCCGCTCCTTGTGGGACCACAGACAAAGCATAGGGGACATAAGTAAAGCCCTTTTTCCAACATACAATTAGAAAGATGTGAATAATAAATTAAATATTAATACAAATATACTGTATAAAATAGCAAAAAAACAACAAGAGATGACACTTTGAACCCCAGCCAGGGGAGACATGCTGGCTGAAAGATGACAATCAGTTTTGCAGCATTTGGCTGAATTTGAGCAGACAGTATAGCTCTATACGCTTCAGAATTCATCCTGCTACTCCTGCCACCAGTCATATCCTTCTATATAAAAGCCGTCGGGATTGTCCTTCCGTCCCGTGAGTGCTACGCAGGCGCGGAGTTTCACACACACCCCGTCCATTTTGCAATGCACGATGGGATTTGTAGTTTCGTTTTTC
>JANRMT010062796.1:39153485-39166024 GCA_026402145.1 Polypterus bichir lapradei
AGTTTCGTTTTTCCAGGTAAAAGATGATTTTCTACTCCAGACTGTGCAATATCTTCTTCTTCTATCTTACTATATAAAAGCGGTCGGGATTGTCCTTCCGTACCGTGAGTGGAAAGCGTAGCGGTATTCCGCTTATCACAGACTTACTACTTGCAGCTTGCGGTACGAAGCGACATGATGTGAGCAGAGTTCTGGTGCTCCCATCGTTCCCTTGCTTTTGTGCGCGATGCGCTGGAAAAATAGACAAAATTGTGTCTCTGGAAATAATTAATGTTGATGGAGTACAAATGCCTCACTGCGTAGTAAATATCAGGGGAGTTCAAAAGGGCGACCTCAATATAGAAAAAAAGTTTAAATTTCATCACAAAAATAACAGAAACTACGAGTATTAAAGTAATACTGCTCAAATGCAATATAACCAAATTAATGAGTTTGTATAAAATATCAAATTGATGTACATATTGAATTGCCTTAAGAAGTGGTCAACTTAAAGTCGGTCGCCTTAAAAGGTGGGTCAGCCTAGTAATCAATAAATACTAGTGATTGACTTCCATTCACAGCCATGCATAATTATGCCATAACACTACCTCCACCATGTTTCATAGATGATGTGATATTTATTGGAGCATGAGCCATTTCTTGTCTTCTTTTTTAACATTCTTATATGTATTAATCTTAGTCTCCATTGTCCAAAGAAAATTGTTCATGGTTTGCACCTTGTGGTAAACCCTCTGTCTTTAGTTAGTTTTTAGTTTCATGAAGTATTCTCTTGACTGTAGACTTGGGTGATGATAGGTCTACCTCCCGGAGAGTGTTCTTGGTTTGGCTAAATGTTGTGAAGGGGTTCTTCTTCACCAAGGAGAGAATTCTGAAATAATCTGGTACAGTTCTCTTCTGTGATTTTCCACACCTTCAGGTGTTGCTGAGTTCATCAGTTGTTCCTTCTTTTTAAGAATATACCAAACAGTTGATTTGACTACTCCTTGTGTTTCTGCTGTCTCTCTAAGTGTTTGTTTTTGTTCTTTCAGCCTAATCATGGACTTTTTACTTACATGGGCAGTTCTTTGCACCTCATATTGAGAATTCACAGTGACAGTTTCCAAATGCAAATTCCGCACTTGGAATCAATTACAGACCTTTTACCTGCTAAATAGTTAATGAATTAATGAGGGAATTGCTCTTAGCTGGCTATGGAGTAGCTTGTCAGTCAAATATCCATATACTCTTGAGTCCAAGGAAATGGGGGGTTTTGGGGGGGCTATGCGGAAAAATGCCTGTCATTCCTAAACCCCTTAAATTATAGCTGTAAATCTACACTTCAATCACATAATGATTGCTTTATTTCAAATCCATTGTGGTGTCGTACAGAGCCAAAATTATAAAAACTGTATCACTGTCCAAATACTTATATACCTGGATGTAAATGTAAAGAATTTTGGAGAGTGGGCTGTGAAACATCCCTGTTCAAAGTAAGCAGACATGCACACACAAATGATTTTGGTTCCCTTTTTAAGTCTGTAGATGCAAATGTCTATTACAGTGGAGTAGCTTGTGGGAAACCCATTAAGTTTGAAACTTAAGCTGTCGGTCCCCCTTGTCTTGAATCTGAGGGGGCTTCACTTCCACCTCAGCTTCTCTCTCCTTCCTTTTTTGCTTCTAGCAGTGCAACACCTACGCTCACAGCGATAGCGTCTTGCACTGGAGGTTTCTAGCACTTGCTAACACTTAAGCTTTGCATCTTCCTTGAGCATCACCGAACTTTCTCCTTCCATTTCAGACCTCACTGTATGCACCAGACATGATCAGATCTCTTTTTTCCTATCCTGGACGCTGCCTCCTCTTCAGCCGTCTGTTCACCATATTGGATAGTGGCTTGTGAAGCACTTTTGCTGCATTCCTTTGTTTGCATAAGGCCACCTCTAAGCACAGCACAGAACATGTGCGTTAGCATAATATTAATAAATATTTACAAATAAAAATATATTAATCAACAAATAAACATGGGTCGCCTAATTTACATTTCTCTATAATGTCCCCAATTTACAATCAAATTAGTCAGAGCATTTTTGAAATTTTGGGGTATTAAGGTTTTCTATTGTAATTTTTTTTAATACCCAAATATTAATGTATCAAAATGTCCTTTCTTATTATATCTCATCACTTCCTGAGATGCACAATCTTGCTTAATTTCAGCTTTTTAACTAAATCAGAAAGTGTTTGTGTTGATGAGTTGGTGAGTAAGTTAGTCAACTTTGCATTATATAGAGAGAGAGATCTGTAAAAATCTGCGCTACACAGTTCAAATATGTAATACTTTATTACATATTTATTACTTTATTAATACCAAAAGTGAAAATCACTTGCTGTAGCAGCTACATAAAACAAAGTCCTAATGCAAAAACAAGGGTCAGCTATAACAAAAGTGCATACCCAGAACTATACACCTGAAATTCCTTACACAAATTTCAAAAATAGTGTGCTATTATCCTAGAGATCACAACATTTATTTATATAACACATTCTCATACATGGGGAATGTAGCTCAAAATGCTTCAAAGATAGGAAAATAGACAACAGAAGAAAAGAATATACAAAACAACATATTACTAATATTACTATAGTCCTGAATCACACATCAAATGCCTCAGTAGACTTTAACAGACTCAGTTTCACAACTCCCCATCTTTAGACTCTCTATGGAGATGAGAAAAACTCTCTAAAAACTAAAGAGGAAAAAAAGGAAGAAATCTTGGGAATGGCAGTTCCAAAAGAGAACCCCTTCCAGTGTCAAAGCAGGGTCAAGGCTAAGCAGAAAACACTAATGTAGGAATATACTGTATTATATTTTAAAAATAGGGACGGGACTGAAGTCTTAGTCTCAATAGATGACTGTGATAGTTATACATCTCAATAACATATGGCTACATCTGGTAAACAGAGTCCATCATGTAGGTTTTGTATTGTTTAGTTTTAGGTAGTAAGTAGGAGTAGTTCTAATAGTACATAACATAGGAGAAATAATAAAAGAATAAGGCAGTGAAAATGTATACAATTAGAACATTAATAAAATAATCCATCCATCGATCCAGTATCCAACCCACTATATCCTAACTACAGGGTCATGGGGGGATCTGCTGGAGCCAATCCCAGCCAACACAGGGCACAAGTCAGGAAACAAACCCCGGGCAGGGCGCCAGCCCACCGCATAATGAAATAATGAAACAGTCCATTCAGTGATGCCTTTGCACAATTATGCAGACATGTACAGCGTCAGTCTTCATCTGCATCGTGAGAAGCAGCAGAGACCACATTGCTACTGTTTCCATAATAGCAGTTCTGTTTTGCAGTTGGACAGCAGAAGTCAGAAGACAATGGGTCCATTTTTCTCTAGTAAATGTTCTGATTTCTTAATGACTATAACTTGCATTCTGGTAGATTCGGTTAGCTAGATCAGTCACATGTGTGCTAAAATAAGGAACAGAGTCGGAATAGTGGATAATAAATACAATTTGCTTTATTTTCTAATTGCTGCTGGACTGTTCCAGGTATTGAGGATGATTGTGGAAATTGCACTTACGGTATGTCTTTGGGGCACTGTGATGTTGTGGTTGCTGTGCATTTATTTCTATTTGTTATAGCGGAAGTGTTTTCCACAGATGCTGTGGTTATTTAATTATTATGTATCAGTACTGCTGGTATCAGCCTCTGTGACCACAGACTAGATTAAGCAGGTTTGATAATGCTATGTCATTTGCCTTACACACTGTATGTTTCATTCCCATTACACAGTGTTGAACGCTTTGACCTTAAGCAATCATCACATGTGTCGTCAGTTTGGTGTAGTGGCTAAGACTTTGGACTACACACCCTGAGGTTGTGGGTTTGAATCCCACTATTGACGCCATGTGGCAATGAGCAAGTCACTTCATCTAATTGTGCACCAGTTAGAAAAGCAACAAAACAAATGTAAACAAATTAATCTCTTAAATGTTGCAAGCCACATTGAAAAAGGCATCAGCCAAATAATAAGTAATAATAAAATGTAACTAATGACATATTCAGGATATGCACACATCAGAAAAAAAAATATTTTCCTCTTTATCTAGTTTCAGAAATTCAGTATGTTCAAGGTGAGTCCTGCCTCCGTCCATTTTTATAGGACTACCAATTCATACATTCATTCAATCAATCATTTATTTATTTATTGTTTAGGCAATAATGAACCAATTAGACCACTTATTTTAATACAGGGGTATGGGAGGACATGGAATATCCCAGCAGCATTAGCCACAAGATAGGAATCAACCTTGAACAGGAGCTCCTGTCTGTTTCAGTCATATAATCAAAAGCAATTATGTTGAATTCTCTTCATAAATGAAAACCTGTAAAATGATGGTTTTTTTTTTTCTTTCTATCACAAATGTAGCCAGTTTCCCAAAAGCATTATAAGACTAAGATCGTCATAAACTCCATTTTAAGGTCAATTGTTAATTTAATAGTTTCTCTACACCCACTGTCAGTACAACAGCACTTTTATCCGTCATAATCTATGTATCCCCTGAGCCACTTGTTAAATTGCCAAGTGATTCTTCTTCTAGGGGCTACTTCTTGCGCTAACCTTAGAGAAATACAGCAGTTGCCAGACAGGGCACATGAAATTCATTGCCTAACAATTAATAATAATACATTTTACTTGTGTAGCACTTTTGCCACACACTAAAATCCATTACTAATATTTAAAAGAATACAAGAAGAATTAAAGTTCAGAAAAAGATCAAAAAATAATACTGGATACAAACTAATATGAGATATTAAACACAGAGTAAAAGTTATGCATACACTTCTAATTTAGAATTACAGTAAACAAGTCATCACAAATTTTGGAATATTAGGACTTGTTGAAATATTTTTAATGATGAAATGCAGTTATAACAGTATGTTATACTAGAATCACACAGACCTCCTGTTGCACCAAGATTAAGGTTGCAGCTCTGCCTGTGCATAATGCTTAGCAGATGTCACCGCTGTCATTCTTCTGCTTCCTAACATGTAATTGGCAGCAAAAGTTTGCTTCACGCTTAGCAGATGTCCTTGCTGTTCTTTTTCTTTCTGCTATGTCACCTTCCCAATCAGTTTCCCTATGCAGTTTGCCATAGGAAAGACACAAACCCATATAACTTTGTGGAGGTTGCTGCTAGCCCCATTTTGTGTGTCTCATGCCATAAGCTTTCAATTAAGACCAAGATCAAGGTCCTTGCTCCAGTGGGCCATGAATAATCACATGACAGATGGACACAACCTTTGGTATTTTATACACATAGATAGATAAATAGTTACATTCATTTAAGTAATTCCTATTGTTAATTTATAAATTGATTATACCAATTCATACATTTATGCAATCATTTATTTATTTATTGTATAGGCAGTAATGAACCAATTAGACCCACTTATTTTAATACAGGGGTATGGGAGGACCTGTGAATATATTTCCATGTTATTCTTGCAGATCATAGCTTTACTTTGCCAGAGGTGTTTTCCTTATTTTGCAACCAGTTAATGAAAGAAGTGGACAGAAAGAAGGAAGGACAAGAAGAGGGGAATAGTATGTTCGGAGAGCGATGGTAAGTAAGCCTGCCCAGAAGAATATCCATTGAATTCCATTTCTTTGTCTCTGAGCACCACTTCACACACTCAACACTTAAAACATTATGTTAATTCAATGGGTTGTAGCCAATTCCTGTTCATATTCCCAGCCTCTTAAAGCTTGCTCACACCTGCCCTGATGTTTCCCTGTGTTTAACATAATGATGATATGCAGTCACTTCAGTTTTTTTTTTTTACAGATATTGTTTCTGGGTATTCCCATAATGCCTTCATCTGTGCCAACTTGGGGAGGTGTCAGAATACAAAAAACGTTGAGTTTGATATCGGATGGCTACTGAGTGATAGTAGAAATTTCCCGTTGAGCCCTAGTACTAACCCCTAGACAGCTATGGAGGAGTACGACATGGTTGAACACAATATACTGTAGAGTGCATTCAAAAAGTATTTAGACTCCTTTGCTTTACTGTTATGTTATGTTGCAGTCTTGTGCTAATTTCCTGGATGTTCCAGAGAATTTCGGGAGCTTAGCTTTGTCATGTTCTTGGTCACCTCTCTTACCAAGGCCCTTCTCTCCCAACTGCTCAGTTTGTTAGTATTTCTCAACAATGTCCCACCTCTAAGCTTTGCAGGCAATTCCTTTGATCTCATGGCTTGGTTTTTGGTCTAATACACAGTGTTAATTGTGGCATTATGTACTGTTTAAAGGAAGTACAATAAAATGCTGCATCCCAGTAAAGATTCTAGTCTGCATCATAAATTCTCTTGTTTCATTAAGGAGCGTTCACAGAATGCTGCATGTTCGATCTTGACTGTGGGTGTATTACTTATTTGGTCTGCCAGTGATGTATTTGTAGTCGTGATTTAATTGGCTTTTTCTGTACGTTTGGCTCTGACGTGCGTTCTGTGTAGTGGTATCCCCAGATTGTATTTTTGTGTTCCATTTCTTTAGTGTGACCTGTCTGATTGTCCCCTTGAGGTTACAATTGAGTTTGTTTCTACAGTTTTCTGTCATTTGAAGAAACACAACAGTCCAGGATCTAACTTTGACCTGATGATCATATTTATCTAAGACTTTTTTGTACTTGGGATATAATAGGGGGTAGAATATATTACACAATGATATGAAACATAACAAATGCTTCTTTTTATTTCATGATATTATTCAACTTGACCTGTCTGTTTGTCTGGGTCAAATTTTACAATTAATGTTTTACCCACTTTTACCAAACCAATTTCCTTCAAACTTTGCATGCATGCTGATCTCCAGTGACAATGCAATATTTCATCAGTTTTGACCGGGAACTTTGTTAATTATGTCAAATTTAAATTTCTCATTTCCTTATTATTATATTGTACTTTTAGCGATTACACGTATATACAGTGCTTTTAGCCAACACACATACATATGAAAAATTAGCGGTGAGGGTCCAATGGTTTCGATCAAACAGTTGAACGTATAAGCCGATGTAGACAAATTAATAAAAAATTCATTTTGATTAACTACGTTTTGTCAATGACTTCAATATGATAGTTAAGCAGCAATGGTCATGTGGTTAGCATGTTGGATGTTCAACAAATGGTGTATGGTTTGAGGCCAATCTACACAAACTCATGTTTTTTTTTTTATTCTACCAATTTTTCATCATTTATATACAAATTTGGTGAAATACCGGCTCAGTGGATAAAGTGTTGGGCTTTTCTAAGAAAAATTGAACGTTTGATTATCCAATAGACAAATGCTCATTTCCAGTACTTCACATATGTAAGGTTTCACCATGGTTAGGATTTTCTGAAATGAGAATTAAACATAAATTAATGTTAAGTTTCACTTTAAGATCGTAGGTTTGATTCCACTCTCTTTCTAAGGTCATTTCTGTCAAATCACCTTTCTACCCAAGTCAACGTTTTTGTTAAGCTGGTTAGAAATTTGACTTTAACGAATCTATGCATTTTAATTGAGTTGTGGACATACAATCTGCCAGCACTCTGCCATTTTTGTAGGAGCAACTTACCTCCAGTGTGCAATTTCCTATAGCATGCTGATAGCACTCTAGTAGCCATCTGTTTTTAAAAATTCTGGTGAATGAATTCTTTGCCCCAGTGAAGATAGACTGTGTGGAAATGTTCATGTTTGCAGAATGCACAGTAAGGATCATAAAGTACCACATGCAAGTACCCTGAGTCTTGCAGAGTGGCAGTGGAAAGTGAATTCTGATCCTCATTTTTTTACTTTCACGATCAGGAAACAGGATCGAATAAGAGCATAAAGATGCATGAGGTGCGTTTCTGGAAAAGATTGCACACCAGAATTACAATTAACACACCATTTATCACTCATGGACATTGCTACCACCAACACTATAGTAAAGTATTATCCAGTGCATTGGTCACTATACAATAATACTACAATTTTGTCTATTCTTATGTTTTAAAGTACTACGTATTGTGATTTAGTTCTCCAGTGTATTACAATGTATTCTTTCCATTTTATCAGACTGAAATTTAAGTTGACATTTTATCATCACAGGTAAAAATATGTATTTTTTAACTCTAATTAGAAAAACATTTGACTTTTTAAATTGTGAAAATGAATTTCACAAAATTCATCAGTCTGTACCATAAGGTTTATAATACTGAGTTATGGTACAAAAATAACACAATCACTATCTTTAAAAAATCTTTAAAACTTTGTTTGTCCCCAGGGGGAAATTTGGCTTTTTACAGTAGCTCTTCAAATAAATACTGTAGATACAAATACACTATAGTCTGAGCACTAACCAGAATGACTAAAAAAGAAAGAAAATTAAAAAGAAAGAGAACTTCTGACTTGGCTGTCACAGTCACAGTGAGACATTATGTGTGTAAAGGAGCCCCAGTAGTGTTTCCTGACATGCTTCTGCTGAATAATTTGTTGCACTGGCCTTCACAAAGTTGTAGAATATATAAAGGATGTCACTACCCACATTAAAGGAATGCAGTCTCCTAAAAAAACAGCCTGCTCTGTCCTTTCTTATTTAGTTCCTCATTGTTCCAAGACCATTCCAACCTTTAATTGATGTGGCCCATAAGTACTTGGAATGGACCACCTCTACATTCACTCCTTGAATAGTGACCGTGCATAGAGGTTCTTTGGTGCAGCAAAAAGTCAATAACCAGTTCTTTATTTTTACTGATGTTATGTCGCAAACAATTCTTTCTGCACCAAGAAACAAAGTTTTCCACTTGAGTCCTCTCCTCTGCCTCATCCCCTTTATCAATACACCCCATAACTGCAGAATCATCTGAGAACGTCTACAAGTGACATGACCTGGCGTTATGTTTATAGTCTGAGGTTTACTGAGTGAAAGGAAAAGTAGACCGTGCTGCTTCTTGTGCTGATGTGGTGTGGCTCACATCCATATCGGAAACAGTCATTCAGTCTCACAAATGGAGGTCTGTACAACTTATTTTGTTGAGTATGTGAGATGAACCCAGTCTGTAGTATGATTGTCAACCAGTAACTATGATTGGAATATTTCATATTTAAAATAGTGTTTGAATATATATACCAATGTCCATTTTAAAATAAATAAATGTTGCCATTTCCTTGATATTTTTACAATAAATTATTCAACATTCAAATACAAGCAAAATGTCCTGACCACTTCTCACTCAAGCCAGGTTTACACTTCATGCAAGAGCAAGCATTTGTAGGAGAATTGCAGCCAAATGAGTTGAGCCATTTCATCAGTTTGTGCACTTATTGGAGAAAAGTAAAAAAAAAAACAGTACTTTTTCCCCCAACTATTTATTATCCGGTTTCATGATTCCATATGCAATTTCTGGACAGACTCAGGTAGGTCAGGTTAGTTTTAGGCCTTTAATCCTACTAATGAATGGTTGTAATGTTTTTTTAATTGCATGTAGTTTTCCACTTTTCACTTCTTCCTCTTTTGATCCTTTCTGTATTTAAAAATCTTGTAGATGTAGCTGAGCTTTTTGCTAAATAGATATAATAGCCTTAAACAAGCAATTTCCTGATGCATATACTTGAGTGCCCATTCAGACATTCTCTGTTAATTACAGCGGTACATTGTACATTCCCATTGCAGATAAAACACAACTTAATGCATGTTGAATTCTTAACCCCTTCTGTTCAAAATATAGTTACTACCAGTATCTTAACTTAACACCAATTTTCTGATCTCCAGTAGCTGCATGAACACATCCATTATAATAAGAGAGGAAAATTCGCTCATCAGGTTGTAAGTGTGACATTTTGGTATGTTGTGGTTTATAGTATGTTGCCATTCTGCCTCCCTTTAATGAATTAAGCAAGTTGAGTATGGATGGATGAGTTCTCATCACATATAGAAAACTTGAAGGAAGTGACACTCTATTCACATACTTTATTCATCATTAACTTGTGTTACAAATGTGTCTATGTCGTTTGTTAAATGCTTGCTGGCAAGTATGAGCTGAATCATTTTCCTGTAGTGCTCATTTTAATGTAACATTAATTTAAAACCTGACACTAATTTGTCCTTCTACTGCCCTGTACTGGAATAAGCAGGACTGGAAAATGAGTGAATGAAAGAACACTAATTTGTAGCACGTCTTCTCCTCCTAGGTAATAAGTGGTTTTGTTATTTTGACAAATGCAGAAAATGACATTCAGCATTACCTTAATTTGAAGTAATTTGTAAAGCAGACTTTTGTCTTGATCTCCAATTGCTGAATTGTTAGCGCTTTACTCTTATTTCATTTTTTTTTTATTCTATGTAATTTATAAAATGAGTAATCAGATCAGATTGTGATAAACTATATATGTAGAACAGCTATAGAGTTTGTACTTGCAGCTTTTTAGCCTCTGCTGTTTTAATGTGAATTTGTCTAACTGAGCTCTGTCACTGAAGGGTAGAAATCTGAAAGTGACCATAAATATAGCATCTTGACTGCAGGCAGACAATGTGGTCTCGTGGCTGAGATAATGAACATTTATTTCCAAAAGGCTGAGGGTTTAATCCCCTCCACTGACTAGTGTGTTCCTAAGCATGTCACTTGAAGGATAACTACAGTATCTTTTTTATTTTACTGGGGCCTGGAGCACCACCGCAAAATAAAAGCTTAAGAGCTTACCAAATATTTCCTCTTTAAGTGGCAGAAGTTTCAATATAAGAAAGCATGCCTTCCATGTTTCCAATGCATATTTGTGACAACTAAAAATGATTTGGAAAAAATAATTTTATCACATATTCCTGGTATTTTTCTTGAGGTAAGGATGCATTTTCTGTTTGCTTGTGTGATAGGAGTTGGAGTTCTCATATAAATACAAAGTAAATCAACATGGAAAGAAAAGTTTACTGTGATTTTATCTTTCGAGAGGAAATCACGGCCATCTGGGATAAAAAAAAGGTTGTTGTGGAGGAAGACAAGTGCTGAGGGAGCACACACTGCTTGTCTTCTTTTAAAATGGCCGAATCTCAAAATATTGGTGTTTTTTTTTTTTTGTTCAAAAATGACATGTACAAGCTATTTTATAATGTGTGTGAGTGATCTCAAGAATGTGGATCAATGCTAAACAGCTTTCTTAGCAAAAATGGACGTATTCAGTAAGTTTTTAAGCTTTTATTTACCAGTGGTGTTCTGCGAACCATAAACTCAGTTATAAAATGCTAGGGTTGGCAAGATATTCTTTTAAACTTATAAAAAAAATGCTTCACTTTGGAACACAGCAAATGCATATATACCATATTTGTGAAGTGGTAACTTCAACTTCAAAAATACGAAAGTGATACATTAACATACTAGTGCTGTAGCCTTAGAAAATTCACATAAACGTTTGTACAGTATAATTGAATTTGTTAAGGGCCTCGAGCTGATGATCAGTACAGAAAGGTGCCATTTAAAATACATGTTTGTTTGCTAGGGGCTTGTAGGTGGATGGCTGCTCAGTGGCATGGGCCTTATAAGTTGTCTTTTGGCTCAGCAATAGGTTGTAATTTGCTCCAGGTGTGCACTGAAAAGCTCTTGTAAACAGTAAATCTCTGCTACCATAATAAACCAGAACTGCCTAGCAGTCTCCCACATCGAGTGGCAGGAAGTTTTTTCCACTCCTTCACATAAATCAGCAGAACATTACAGGTCAAATTCCGTTATAACGAATATCTTTATAACGAAATTTTCATTACAACTTAGTATTTTTATGGTCCCGACTGTTTCCCCATATGATGCGAGTATATAGAAATCTCGTTATTACAAAGTACATTAAGCAGATACTTTCATTATAACGAAGTGCCCAAAAGACCTTGAAATGCCTGAATGAAGCATCCGCAGAGCAGCTAGTTCTGTGGCCGCGGCTCAGTTGTGCACAATGATCCCCAAACAGAAACATTGTAATTTTTTTTTCTTTCTTCGAATTTACCTATTTTTTTTTTTTTTTTTTTTTTTTGCCCTTTTTGTTTCCTGTGGTTTTCAGTGATACCTTTTGCTTATTGCTCGTCAACATTTGAAAAACATCCATTGGAATTTAACTCATTGTCACCCTCCTATAGAAACGGCAGGCACGAAAAAACGATAACAGTTCATATTAGGAAAAAAAAAACATTTTTGCAGCTCTCGATTGCGTCAAAAAAAAGACGTTGCCAGTGAATTCGGAATTTTGCCATCGACGCTGTCAACTTTCTTGAAAGACCGAGCAAAAAAAGAAAAAAAAATCTCGGGTTGCAAACGTATGTGAACTGCTGCATTTGAAGACGTTGAAAAAGCAGTTTTTATGTGGTTCAGAGATGCTCGTTCAAGAAACTTTCCTATTAATGCGGCACTCATTCATGGTAAATGTGAGGTTTGCAAACTCTCTTGGGACCTCCCCTAACTGGACGACGCGCCGAAGAGCGTCGCGAAGTCCGATCCCCGAGTCTATGGAAGACTGTTTATCTGTTGCCGGGGCAACA
>JANRMT010062796.1:39187359-39218731 GCA_026402145.1 Polypterus bichir lapradei
ATAAGCTAGACTTGATTAACGCGGTAAGTGTTCGGCAAGGCAGCTGAAGCGCTGCATTATGGGATCTGTAGTTTATTGTGTTACCAGCGCTTCATATCCCCGGGCCATTAATAACAATAACTCCGCCTCCCACAGGCATCGAGCAGAAGTCTATTATAGTCTATGGATGAAAAAATAGGTTCCAGTTATGACCATTATGCGTAGAATTTCGAAAGGAATTCCTGTAAGGAATGAGCCTGCCAAATTTTAGCCTTTTACCTACACGGGAAGTTGGAGAATTAGTGAGTGAGTGAGTGAGTCAGTCAGTCAGTCAGTCAGTCAGTCAGTCAGTCAGTCAGTCAGTGAGGGCTTTGCCTTTTATTAGTATAGATAACCATACAAACATATGGTTTCTACTTCGCGGATTTTCACCTATCGCGGGGGGTTCTGGAACGCAACCCCCTCGATCAAGGAGGGATTACTGTACTTGTCCTTTATTTACGGCCCTGGGCGTGGTTAAATCTCTTTCTCGCAGGACGTATAATGCTGCTCGCGTTGTCAAGGGGGGAAGAGGGAGTTGGGGAGGTTGAACGCATGCTAAGGAGGTGCCGTTGGATCATCTGCTGTCTTTCTGCTGCTGTTGCTGCTGTTGCTGCTGCCCGTCGATCATTTTAAAGCCTGTACAGCAGCTGTCCTTTTGCCACTTCGCGTCTCTGCCGCTCACGTTGTGAAGGGGGTGGGGTGGCTGAATGCATGCCAAGGAGAAAGGTTGGATCATCTGCTGGTGAGCTGCATGTTTAGCTTGTCGCTTGTCATTGTTTTAAGAGCTGAGAGCAAGTAAAAGTGTCTCTCGCGGGACTTCAGATTGGCTTCTGAGAAGATCACGTCCCGTCTCATTAGTTTCCCTCCCAAAGATATTTTTTATAATAGAGAGACTTGTACAGATCTCCACCTCCTTGTCCCACTGTGATGACACAAGGAAGGGAGCAAAAAAAGAAAAAAAAAAGTCTTTCAGCAACTATAAAAAACAAAACACACAGGTGAGTCTCTGCACACTGGCACTGAAAAAGTGATCAAGAGCAACTTAATGACACCTGATGTGGATAGTTAATGTAAGTCCACTTGAGTGGTGGAAAACACAAGAATTACATTTCCCCCAAACTGGGGAAACTCACAAAAAAGTACCTGTGCCTCAAGCAGCCCTTCTTAGCAGGCTTTTAGTACTGGAACAAATGTCGTAACATGTAACCGTGCTGAGAAGAGGCCAGAAAATGTGGACAGACTGGTGCCTCTGTCACACAACTTGAAGTTTCTTCAGTAGAGTTTTACAATTGTTTTATTTTGGCTATTGTCTATGAGAGGTATGCAGCAAAAGCTTTAGATTCATCAAAAATTTTGATTTGTTTTTCGAAGGATCTCAACATTTTAGAGTCCCCTGATACCTAAAACATTGATATCATGATGATAGGTGTGTGTGTGTCTGTGTGTCACAGTTTCTTGAGGAAGGCCTAGAACTAAAACGACTGAATGGAAAATACCAAATTTGAAACTTAAGTCTGTTGTGAGATGACGATGAGCTGATTAGTTTTTGAGCAAAATTGTGCAAGAGAAGCACTATAGAGAAAACCTCAAATACCGTAATTGTGCAGTTAATTATGAATTCTTCTCGTCAATTGCTATCATAATGACCTATTTTATGATCAGAAAGATCACCATCAGAGTGGTAAATAATTACTGAAATATTATAGAATAGTTTGGATAACTTTGTTCCTAGTGCGCAAAACCTACTGACTGTCATGTCCAAATTTTTTTGATGTCTTTGTGCAATATTGGACAGAACTTGGAAGTTAGTAATTTCTTTAAAAATGTTATTGGTTTATTTTTTTATTTTTTTTGTATTTTGTGCGGCGGCACGGTGGCACAGTGGTAGCGCTGCTGCCTCGCAGTAAGGAGACCTGGGTTCACTTCCCGGATCCTCCCTGCGTGGAGATTGCATGTTCTCCCCGTGTCTGCGTTGGTTTCCTCCCACAGTCCAAAGACATGCAGGTCAGGTGCACTGGCGAGTCTAAATTGTCCCTAGTGTGTGCTTGGTGTGTGTTTGGGTGTGTGCACCCTGCAGTGGGCTGGCACCCTGCCTGGGGTTTGTTTCCTGCCTTGCGCCCTGTTTTGGCTGGAATTGGCTCTAGCAGATCCCCGTGACCCTGTGGTTAGGATATAGTGGGTTGGATAATGGATGGATGGATATATATGTTTACAGATGCTATAGTGTTTGACAGAACTTTGGATTTTTCCACAATACTGCAGTATGTTAGATATTTGTTACTTGCTTGTATGCTGCGCAGTTCACCTTACAGCAGAGCAGTTTATGTTTATCCACACTGTAATGCTCATGCCCCGTACTCCAGTTTTGATTAGGATTTTATTCCCCTTGGATTCATATCCTATTTACATTAAAGGTAAGTGTCTGTTTAAAATGCTGTCATTATAATATCTTTGTTGGTCATAGCAGACTTTGTTGTGCAAATCCTGTAGGCCACTTTGAAATGGTTTACTCATACTTTTGATCTCAGTAATACTTTGACTGATGACGTTAATATTTTTGTGTTATTTTACTTCAGTTTTAATTAAATAAATAAACCCATTTTCCTTAACTGTTATTTTTATTAATCCCATTAGTAAGCTACAATTAATATTCTATTATCAAGACCAAGCTAGATCAATAAGACTTTTACAAACATTTTTTAAAGGATACAAAATATTGTCTAATTATCGTTATCATCAAAATTCCAGAAAATACAGCAATGTAATTTTTTGCCAATATCACTCACCCCTACTGTTAACCTTCTGTGTTAAGAAGGATCTCCTGCTTTATATCTTTATAACCACTACCCTCGCATTCACTAACAGAAATTCTTGAGGTCACCTTTTAAGTCTTTTTTAGACGTTATTGGGTTTTCTACCACCCAAATTTGATTCTATATTTGCAAATTATTGAAGGGACTAAATACACTTTTATTTGTTAGAGCAGGAAAGGACCTTTAAGATGGAGTGAATCTTTTTACTGTTTTCATCCCTATAATGTATTTTAGTAGAGATGCAGAACTTAAAATCTGGGCAGGGAAGGAAGTGTTATAACAGGTTAATAGAGTAGCTAAGTTTTAGAGAAGCCCACAGTAGTTATTAGGGAGACAAGCCCACAAGGGTTATTAGAGTGGCCTCCAGAAACCTCTACTGGGAAGACTGGAAACATAAGGATAGAAGTAAGTCCTGGAGTTGTGAGCGGTACCTAGGAAGATGATTTTGTGACTGCACAATTGTAATGGTGGTGACCTGAAAAAAGCCAAAATTATTCACATAAGAAGGTACAAATGGGGTCGTCCAGGCCAAAATGGAAAGTTCTTAAGGAGCAAACCAAAGCAAAGGCTACAAGAGGGAACTTTGCTAGTGTTCCTTGGACATTATAGTACCTACACTGACCATGTACAGTAAGTGATTTTAAGGCTGACCTCAAAATAGCTACTACACAGGGTATTAAAAGTTTCTTACTACCAAGGCTCTTTCAGATGTTAGAAGGTGAACTGGAAGAAAGCTTAGACAGCAAATTTGATGGAGAAAGACTAAGGGACTAATCAGAATTTTACCACAGTAGTTTTCAGGTTAGCACATGGGTGACTTGCATGCTAGTTAAATGAAAAATTAGCACATTGTCAGTTTAAGCTTGCTTTTTGTTTGCAAAAAAAAATGTAATTGTGTTGATCCCTTTTTACTTTTACACCATCCTGGGGTTTATTTTTTTGCATGAACATCATAGATACATCATAAATACTGGAAGCAGGCTGCCTGTTCTGCCCATCTACATTTACGTCTAAAACCCACCCAACCCAATGGCTGAGTTTCATTTATTTGTCTCATTGCCCACATAACTGTATATTAAATTAAATAAGACATTATGAATTAGACTATCAGCTGGGAGGTATGGGTATTTGAGCTGAGGGTTGGCTTTGGAGTAATTGGGAAATTGAAACCTGGTCAATAGGAATTTCCAGTGCATGTCTGGTAATAAATAAGTTAACTTGTTTCAAAAAGTTAATTCATTCCTGAAAGGGAGAGCACGAGGCAATTTCCAGTTGATAAAGTTTGGTAGAAGTAGTCTTCAATTAGAAAAAGAATTGAGTAAATTTGAAATGGTTGCCTAGTTAATAATAGGCCTGTTAGCTTACTAGTAAAATTTGTCTATTTTACTTGTAAACGTTTTTAGCAGCACAGTGGCGCAGTGGTAGCGCTGCTGACTTGCAGTTAGGAGACCCGGGTTCGCTTCCCGGGTCCTCCCTGCATGGAGTTTGCATGTTCTCCCTGTGTCTGCGTGGGTTTCCTCCGGGTGCTCCAGTTTCCTCCCACAGTCCAAAGACATGCAGGTTAGGTGCATTGGCGATCCTAAATTGTGTTTGGTGTGTGTGTGCCCTATGGTGGGCTGGTGGCCTGCGGTGGGCTGGCGTCCTGCCCTGGAATTTGTTCCTGCAGACCCCCATGACCCTGTGTTAGGATATAGCAGGTTGGATAATGACTGACTGACTTTTTTAGCAGGTTAGCATTGGATCTTTTTGATAAACATCTTATTTACATCTGAATGATTAGATGCTTTCTTTAAAGATTTATAATGTGCTTGTTATTTGTTTGTGTGCATCATTCAATTTATGTTTTGGTTAGAAACAAGTACTGTATAAATAAAATGTTAATCCATATTTATAATTACACCTTAAGATTTAGGATTATTTAGCTGGCACACTGGAAAAACCTGTATGATTATAAAGTAATTACTTCCTCCTGTTTCTAATTATCTCAAAAGAACTTTCAGGAATCTTAAAACAGACAGGAAGTTCAATTGAACAAAGTGGACATTTTTTAGAAGTCATGTCTAAATCACTTTCAAATATCTTACACTTTCATTTATGTAATTACAACTTTATCTTGTTAATGTGCAGGGCTCACAAAATTCCAAAAAAGGCTTAATTTTCAAATGTTGGCCTCAACACTGCTAGAAACAAATTAATCCTGGTCCCAATATTTGATAAACAGGCTGTTCAGTTTTCACAGTCCAAAAGCAGCCGATGGGGGAGTGGGTTTGTGGGGATTGGGTGAGTGTTAACTCTGGCTCAAAAATAACAAAACAATTGTTCCTTAATATAAGGAAAGGTTTTAATCAAAAATTCTAACAAAAAAGCAAAACAAGAACAAAATATGTCAAAAGGGCAGGCCAAAAGTTAACACAATTAGATTCACAATCCAAATAGTATATTCTAATTACTAGAAAAGTAGAAAATTTTAAGGTTTTCCATACCTAGTTCGTTTGGACCAGTTTTTTCGAACTTTGATGCGATTTCCTTGAAAGTGAGTCATGCAGCAGAGAACCAAGGTTTTCAGAGATTCTTTAAATAAAACTGAGGGCAGTTTTATAAATAAACTAGCAGGAGTACCCGGCGTTGCCCGGGAATCTATAACCGGTGAATTTCCCAAATGAAAGAAACAGAACATAGAAATAGAACAAACAGTTTTCTGATTGACATTTTATTTTAAGTTCCTCCACTCTGGATTCTGTCTGCTATGGCGTTTCAGACGCCCTTGAAATAAACTTTCTTCTGGCATCTGAAGTGGACCTTCCAATTCTACATCTTTTTTTCGGTAGTATTGGTATATTAGCAAAAAGCAGGAAAATTATAATGTGTTACATGGTATTAAGTACGGAATAAGTACCACAGTGAGATGAATTTACCTTATTTACAATACGTTGGAAAGCGAACAAATAGCACCACTCAGTCAGAAAGAGTAACACTGAAATCGTACTGTGAGTCGGAAAGCGAGCAAATAGCACCACAAATACGGAAAGCCAGTGAGAAAGAGTAGCACTGAAACCGTACTGGGAAAAATGGCGGGGAGGGGTGCTCTGTTTCTAAGGAGCGTCTGTGTTGAACCGTGCTGCCATCTAATGTACGTTGGCGATGGTAACTACAGAGAGAAGTGACATACAACCGCAGCTGTGTGTGGGAAAAATGGCGGGGGAAGGATGCTGTCTTTTTAAGGCGAGTCTCTGGTCAAACATGCTGCCATATAACGGACGTTGGCGAATGAAATACAGCACTATCAGTGCGTGTGAGAGTGTGACCCGCGGAAACACGGGTGTGTCAGCTGGTCACACGCACGGGCCGTTCAGGTTTTACATCCATACGGCAGTTCCCCTTCAACAGATGAAAGCAGTCGGCCTTCTCATACTTGGACACTTCCGCCATTTCTTGGCAATTTAAAGAAATATGGGTAAGAAGCAACGCACAGGGACGAAAGGTGCTGCTAGATGGTGCCGCCGTGAACGTCTTTTGCAATGTTAGGCCACCTTGTCAATGATAAGTACGGGGACGTGTGCCGAACGTTGTATCAGTGAAAAGGTGCCCTGCGCTTCACCACAAACATTTTTTCCCAACCAAACATACCCTATGACCTCCTTCTGGTCACAAAGGAGACCCATCCCTAGTTTGGTGGCGATCGGACGCCCGGTGCAGATTTGTATGGCGGACAAACAAACAAACATACACACACACACACATACATACATACATACATACATCGACTCTGCTTTATATATTAGATAAATAAAACTGGAAGCACAGTAGAAAGAACTAATAAATACATAATAAAATAATAATAAACAATGCTCAATATAAAATAATAAACCACTTTAACATATTCAGTAGTGTAATTTACAAAATAATTTTCAAAAGGCAAAACAGAATAAAGAAAAGGAAGACACCTGAGCCAAGAATGAATCTCTGACTATACAATAAAATGTTTGAGGTGTCCTGAAAAGCAAAGGAAGTTATTCTGAAAGTGCAATTGAGTTATCTTGGAATGCATGTAAGATCTCAAAATGTATTGTAGATTTCTTGAAATACTGGCCTTGAAATCAATTTCCAATATATGAAGGGATAAATTGCAATTGGGCATTTTAAATATTTCTGAATATTAGTTTAGCTTGTCATATAGGTAATCTGCAAGTAAAATGGCAGATTTACTGATTATTATTATTATCATTAATCTTATATGGGAGGTAAGGTTTGTACCCAGTTGGTTAGCTTTCATGAGATGCTGTATATCGGCGAGACCATTCCCTAATGCTCAGGTCATTTCTGTATTGACTCCTTTTCCTAATTTACTTGCTTTGAGAGTAATGACTATTTTTATCTTTTCTTTTTTTTCAAACCAGTACCAGTGATGGAGGCAGATCAATTTGAGCTGCAGGTGGAATTCCCTCACTACTGTGCTTCTCTGCTTTCTCAGTTAAACAAACACCGGCTGGGAGGCCAGTTCTGTGACATCATCATACGCTCACATGATGGAGCCACATTCCATGCACACACGGCTGTCCTGGCTGCTGCTTCTCGCTACTTCCACGATCAGTTTTTGCTTCTTCGACGACCAGGACATGCTGGGACAGATGGGGAGTTGCAGATGATTCTTCCGGAGGCAGTGACGGCAAGTGTCTTTGAGAGAATGTTGGAGAGTGCATACACTGGCAACCTTAGGATAGCACTGGAGAACAGTGGCACAGGGAACTCTTCATCACTCTCAGCATCATCTATCACTGCAAAACTTACTGCGTACCTTACTGCTGCTAGTTTCCTGCAGATGTGGCATGTGGTTGACCGTTGTAATGAGCTTCTCCAAAAAAGTGGGGGATCCACAGCATCTACTGACTCTGTGGTTTCTGCCTCAGCTAACAGTGAAGCCTCCATTTCTCACACCAGTGGGGCCATCTTCCGACCCTTGTCCAATAGGTCTAGTGAAAATCAGTCTCCATCTTCATCAACAAATACTAACATCCAAATTGGCCATTGTTCTTCCTGGGAGAATGCACCAGAAGAGAGGACAGATACCTTAGGAAAGCAAGGTAGAACTCTTCCAAAGGACAGCACCTCCTCCACTTCATTTCAGAATCTGGCATCAGAAGCTAAGACTGACATCAGGGATATTAAAATTGAACCTTCCGAAGAGGAAGAGAGGTTTAAAATGGGAGACTGCAGCATAATATCGGATGCTAGCTGTAGCCCTAAACTTACCCTCTCCACTCCACTGTCCCAAACTTCGAGTGGTAACACACCTAGTGTGCCAGTACTTGAAGAGCTAATGGAGTTATCTGTGGTCTCAGAATCCATTAGCCAAACTGTGAACAACTCAATACTACAAAAGCCTGATTCTCAGAGGACAGCACAAACTGGCATTTTCATGGAGTCATCTAGTCATCCAGTTCCTAGGTCAGACTCTGGTTCATTTGCTGAAATTCCTGCAGTAGATTCTCAGGGTTTTTCCAGCCAGAAGCAAACTTGCCTTATAAATGGCCGCCATCAAAGCAATCATTTGGAATTGTCCACAGGATTTTCTGTAACTCCTGGCATTGTAAGCCAAACCAGTATTAGTACTGGTGGAGCTCATGGTATTCCAGAAGAACTTACTTGTGGTAGTATGGATGCAATAAATAAACCTAATGCTAATGTTCACCATTTCACAGAATTCTTTACTTCCAGCAATAGCACTCCCAGCTTTTTGAGTCAAAGTGGCTCAATACCAGCTGGGCAGATTGACAGCAGATCCCCTGGAGAAATATTGAGTAGTAGCAATAGCAACTGTCCACCTCCTTCTTCTGTGCCCTCTTTACTTCATGCACAGGTAGATAGGATCTCAAGGTTTGGAAAGCGGATTTTTGGGTGCCTTTGTGGTAAGAGATTCCCTGACAGGGGCCGGAGGGATCGTCATGTACTCTTGAAGTTGAGTGCACGACCATTTGGATGCTCCCAATGCAACAAAAGTTTTAAACTGAAGCATCACCTTACTGAGCACATGATTGTACATATGGACAGACCTCTACATGCGTGTGATGGCTGTGGGAAGAAATTTAAGATGTTTGAGTGCTTTCAGCGGCATACAGAAAACTGTCAGCATCGAGTCAAGCAGCCTGACTAAGCCACAAATCGCCCTGAAAACCAAATGGATCAGTTAATCCAGTTAGACGGTATAGGGCTCCAGTAATAGATGACTGACTGTTAGCCTCTTAACTTGCCATTCTTTTTTATCATAGCTGGCCTCATGTTAAATTTGACAGTGCAGTTCATTGAATGAGGGAGAAAAAGGGTTTTCCAAGCAGTTTACCACAATGTCCGCTTTCCTCAAGGTTCTCAGTGACTGTTTGCTAGCTTCTAGTTTTCCACACAAATCATGTTCCTCTTGAAAACCCCAATGTTTTATCAGGTGTTGAAAGTATCAGGCCCAGATTTGTAAGCTACTTAAAGTGGTTCTTGAAACCCATTAGTAGGTTTTAGGAATGAGTATATCAAATGCAACAATAAAGTATCTGTAACATTTGGTTCCTCCTCAGTATCACAATGTAATGAGACAATGATATATAATGTAAGAAACTATTTATAATGATATAGAAGAATAATAGGTGTCTGTGGAAAATAGCTGGAAGATACAATAGCAAAATAAACCAATGTCATGTGATTCTAAATTGATTATTGTCCCAGTTATGTTGCCCCCCCCCTTGACTAGCACTACACCAAATCTCCATCTTTTGCGTTGTAGATGGTTGGTCCACATATCAAGAGGAACTATTTGGGCTCAATTAAACATGTGGAGTTGCCCAGGCTACTGAAGGGAGACAGGCTGGACAGCTTATACTGTGCAGCTGGCTAGGTGAAATCGATAGTATCTCCAAGAAGGAGCAACAATGGATAGAACATTATAGGTGCTTAAGAAGGTTTTGCCATGCTCACCCTACTCTTTCTGTAGCCATCATTACATTTACCAGTGCTTTACACCACTCTACCAAATGTTGGGCATTGCAACTAGTGATCTTGAGATTGTGTCCAGCTGCTTTGCCATGGAAATCCATTTCATGAAGCTCCAGAGAGCTCTTGTTCTGATGTTACTTCCAGAGGCAGTTTCGAACTCTATTGTGAGTGATGCAACAGAGAATAGGTCATTTGGTGGAGTGGTGGCTCTGAGGCTAGGGATCTGCACCGACAATCATAAGGTTGCCGGTTTCGAATCTCATAAATGACAATAGGGACTCTGCTCTGTTGGGCCATTGAGCAAGGCCCTTAACCTGCAATTGCTGAGTGCTTCGAGTAGTGAGAAAAGCGCTATATAAATGCAAAGAATTATGATTATTATTTGTGCTTTAGCATGTTGTAGCCCCAATCTCAAAGTCTGTGTGATGTACCACCACATTGCTGAGCTGTTGTTGCTCCTTGATGCTTCTACTTTACAATATTAGAACATACAGTTAAACACTGCAGATCTAGCAGAGCAGAAACTTCACATATTACTTGTGGCAAAGGTGACCTCCAATGATAGTACCATATTTAAACTCACTGAGGTTTTCAGTACCACCCATTCTACTACCAAATTGACTCTGGAGATTGCAAGACCATGGGTTTGATTTCATATATCTGTTCAAAATGGTGCAGCTTAAAAACCTGAACTCAGCAATTTGAAGGGCTGTCCACATAGTTTTGGCCAGCGAATGTATTTTGTGGTTTGAAACTATCAACAATCTACTCAACTGCAGATAAATGTTCAGTATAAAATGATAAATAAAATATATTTTATAAAATGATAAAATGTGACAATGACAGTGTCTGAAAGCAGCTTCAAAAAAGACAGAGATAAAGCAGTACTGAAGAGTGAAATTTACAGAAGGAACCCCAATTTCCTTCAAATTCTGAGGCCAGTGAGGACTGAATCTGCTGTAGAGGTTCTTGGGTGATTAAGTATTGGCTGTCCATCTCAGAACAAAAACCTGCCACAGTATCGACTTTTTCTAGCGGTTTTCCCACAAGCCATGTATAGTGTGGGGCAGTGAGACTGAAAATAGAGATGGAGTCTGCTGTATTGTATAACAGCCTTACAGTTGCCATTTAGGAGTCAGATGCTCAGCTGAGGAAATCTCTCTTAATGTCTGTGAGCTGCTGCGTTTTGATTAAGGGGACCCAGATTCACATCCAGTTTCTTTTCATGTGAGTATGTAAAACAGAAAGGAGCAGGGAACTGCGATTTCTAAATGGTGACACCTCCCCAGCTGCAAGTGTCATCTGTCTTGTGTGTGCTGTGGGGAGAAAATCCTAAGATGTCCATCCATCTATCCATTTTCCAACCCGCTGAATCCGAACACAGGGTCACGGGGGTCTGCTGGAGCCAATCCCAGCCAACACAGGGCACAAGGCAGGAAGCAATCCCGGGCAGGGCACCAACCCACCGCAGGACACACACACACACCCCCACACAAGGGCCAATTTAGAATCGTCAATCTACCTAACCTGCATGTCTTTGGACTGTGGGAGGAAATCAGCGCCCCCGGAGGAAACCCACGCAGACACGGGGAGAACATGCAAACTCCACGCAGGGAGGACCCGGGAAACGAACCCAGGTCTCCTTCGTGAGAGGCAGTAGCGCTACCACTGTGCCACCGTATCCCAAGATGTACATAGTCTAAATGTTCACACTACAATATCTAAAGAGTAAAATATCAGACTGAAGTTCAGACTCGAAGGTTTACTGGTTTAGGGCTGGTGATACACCTTGAAACATCTGCTGTACATAACCCATTGGATTCAACAATAGCAGTCAGACTCAGGGACTCATTAAAATAACAATTCTTGTTTTTATGATTGCTTTCAAAAGCTTTGTCTTATGGTCTTAGGCCAATCCAGTTTCAGGAAGATGTGAGCCATTTATTAAAGAAAATGTCACAAGGTGAAGTTTGATTCCATCGGTAGCACTGTTATATAATTTAAGAAAAATAAAGCATTTTTATGCAAGGACCTTTCAATCTTTCAATAGCAAACATTCATCTATAGTCCTACAACATATACTGCAGCAGTCTTTAAATACCCTAGATAAGGTAAAGTGAAGGCTGTTAATTTAGATGTCAAAGTGCACATCAAGATTTATTCTTTTTAAAAAGTAAATTTGCTATGCTTGACCTTTTCTACACACAGGCTTAGTTCATGCGAACATGGATACATTTAAAAACACATCTCGTTTTTTTTTTGGCCTTCCACTCACCAAAACTTTTTTTTTCGAAAACACCCTCCAGCATGTATAAACTCAAAAACACCAGCAGTGCAGCGTCAGAGAGTTGAGTTTTTCAAAAAACAAAAGTATAAATGCCATGTCATCAGGTACAGACTATAGTTTTGTTTTGAGAATTCCACTTGTGATCTCATCTTTATCGTGGGGATGGTCCTTTTGTAACTTGTGCAGGAGTTGACAGGTATTGTGACTTGGAGCACTTGACTCTTTTGCTGTATTTAATTTGGCCGGACTCTCAGTGTATATTTTTCAAGGATGTGCCAGGCTTGTTGTACAAGTATGTAACTTTCAAAAACAGTTTTACAACAATTTGTTTTTTCCTCAAGTCTTTATTTCGGGTAAACAAAAAAACCTCTTGGCTGGCAAACAGAGTATATCTAATCAGAAAGATTTACAAGTATTTGAATATTTCATATTTTCATATTTCATGATAAGCTGAGAAAATCATCTGAAAACACTGGATGGAAGACAGAACAAAAAAGGGCATTTTCAAACTTTTATGTGTTAGTGTGGACCAAGCATAAGACAATAATTGACTTTAAAAAATTGTGCCTCCTCCTCCTCAATTAAACAATAAAAAATTACCATTCCCATAAAAACATGTAGCCCTAATTAAGCAAGCTGTTACTTACCCCATGTTAGTGCAAATTCTAACCGAGTTTGTTAAATTTTATTTAGTGTTTAGCATTAATATATGTTGCACTGGGTTAGTGAGCAGCAGTATGGTTTAATGCCCAGAAAGAGCACCACAGATGCGATGTTTGCTCTGAGGGTGTTGATGGAGAAGTTTAAAGAAGACCAGAAGGAGTTGAATTGCGTCTTTGTGGACCTGGAGAAAGTATATGACAGGATGCCTCGACAGGAGTTGTGGTATTGTATTAGGAAATCGGGAGTGGCAGAGAAGTACTTAAGAGTTGTAAAGGATATATATGAAGGAAAGTGTGACCATGGTGAGGTCTGCGGTAGGAGTGACGGATGCATTCAAGTTGGAGGTGGGATTACATCTGGGATCAGCTCTGAGTCCTTTCTTATTTGCAATAGTGATGGACAAGTTGACAGACGAGATTAGACAGGAGTCCCCGTGGACTATGATGTTTGCTGATGACATTGTGATCTGTAGCGATAGTAGGGAGCAGGTTGAGGAGACCCTGGAGAGGTGGAGATATGCTCTAGAGAGGAGAGGAATGAAGGTCAGTAGGAACAAGACAGAATACATGTGTGTAAATGAGAGGGAGGTCAGTGGAATGGTGAGGATGCAGGGAGTAGAGTTGGTGAAGGTGGATGAGTTTAAATACTTGGTGTCAACAGTACAGAGTAATGGGGATTGTGGAAGAGAGGTGACAAAGAGAGTGCAGGCAGGGTGGAGTGGGTGGAGAAGAGTGTCCGGAGTGATTTGTGACAGACGAATCTCAGCAAGAGTAAAAGGGAAGGTCTACAGGATGGTAGTGAGACCAGCTATGTTATATGGGTTGGAGACGGTGGCACTGACCAGAATGCAGGAGACAGAGCTGGAAGTAGCAGAGTTAAAGATGCTAAGATTTGCAATGGGGGTGACAAGGATGGACAGGATTAGAAATGAGGACATTAGAGGGTCAGCTCAAGTTGGACAGTTGGGAGACAAAGTCAGAGAGATGAGATTGTGTTGGTTTGGACATGTGCAGAGGAGAGAAGCTGGGTATATTGGGAAAAGGATGTTAAGTATAGAGCTGCCAGGCAAGAGGAAAAGAGGAAGGCCTAAGCGAAGGTTAATGGATGTGGTGAGAGAAGACATGCAGGTGATGGGTGTAACAGAACAAAATACAGAGGACAGAAAGATATGGAAGAAGATGATCCACTGTGGCAATCCCTAACGGGAGCAGCCAAAAGAAGAAGAAGAAGAAGAAGCAGCAGCAGCACTGGGATAATTTAGTATTTTGGATTTAAATGATATTCATAATCATGATTTCCTGGTGTTTTGGGTATTTAAAGGCAATGTCACATTAGAGAACTTTTTCAGAGATTTTCTGTGTTTATGACAGCTAATGACTAAGGAATGGTCATCCAGAAATGCATAGAATGCACCAAGGAGGTATAAGAAACAGGAGTGTTTTGGGCCTCACAGACAGAAGAATAGCTTGTTTGTCTAATGTGTTGTGTTTTATGTACCATGAAAGAATGTAAAAAAGAAAAACAAAAGGGCAGAGATTGTGCTAAACCCACCATACGTGATAACCTTTCATACAATGCTGGCTTCAGCAGCTTTCAGTTGTGTAAACTGACATGGATCACCACCAAGATCAGTAACTGCAGTCAGGAAGTCTGACACACCTCAGAACTATAAGCTGAGAGGCAGTGACATCGGCTTAAGCTGTTATTAACTAATGACTTCACTAGCGGGTCACACACTCAAGAGAATACAGCCTTTCAGCACTCAAGGATGTTTGTTCCAGTGTTTCCCTGCCACCTGCTAATTGTCATTTTAGGATACAATTAAGGGAGCAAAGTCCACAACAAAAAGGTAAATTAACAGGAAAACAACTAAAGAGAGCTAAGCATTTAAAATGGAAAACAAATACAAATTTCTCACAAGTGTACATCTGACACTAATGTAATTTTCTGAATGCAGAATAGAAGAAAATAACACATTTGGTGATATCTATTAGAGATAAACTGACTAATATATTGTGAAACTACAGTCCCAGAGAGCACCTAGGACTGATCTTGAGAAGCACTGACTGTTTCTAGTGATTAAAGCGAGTGTTAAAACATTACTAACAGATCTTCTTTAAACCTCTGGTAACTACACGAGCCCTGAGCATAACTGACACAAACATTAAAAAAAGAAAAAACGTTTTTGACTGGAGGAGAGGACTGCCTGTGTTTCAAAAGCCATGTCCAAAGGTTTCATCGACTCATCCTGTACATTGTGTTTGTCTCTTGGCTGCTCTCAATTTGGGTTCTACCTCTTCAAATTTCAGGTTGTGTAAATGTGAGGTAGCGAGACACAGCATACACTTGTGATGTTGATATAGCAGCTCAGGGCTGTAATGGAGGCAGCTGAAGTGGACATCTGTTGGTTGTAGTACTGTCAGTTTGACTGTATATAGTGAACACCTTGAATAGAAAACAAACAAACTGAAAGAGAAAACAAGTTATGTCACTGTACTTTTAGAGTTCTGTTCAGTTTACAGAATGAAAGTTAGTTTTAATTTTCACAACCCCCCCCCCCCCCAGTTTCCCATTCTTTACTTGTGTGAATGCATTTTATTTTTTTAATAAATTTTTCCCAGATCGGTTCTAGGCTAATGGTGGTCATCACTAAGTGTTCCCCCTTTTGTAACTTGCTTGTTTCAGCTAAAAATGAATACCAATTAATTATAATATTTTTGTCTACTCATCTATTTTCTGAACCCAGTTATTCAAAATACATCCAAATATATGGGCCACCCCTGGACATGGCAGCTCTTTATACTCCATAATGGGATAATGTAGAGACTAGGGATGCTCCGATTTTTTTTTAGGACTTTGTTTTACTAGAATTCTGTGATTCCAATTTGTTTTTATCCTTTTAATTTTTTTTTTACACTAAGCTCCAACATCACCAGCTGCATTGAAGCCACAATGTACGATATTAAAATGGTATTTTTACTATTAAATTTCAGGCCACAGGTGTTACCTGTTCATTTTTATTAACAAAATTAAATTCTGTAGGCTCATTATTCAGTGGCTATAAAAAAAAATACTACAAATCCCCTAAAACATTTTAAACTAATAAAACATGTACACAAAATATTTATCCATAAGACACATGCGATAAAAGAAAACAAAATTCTTGTCACAGGACAATTCTAAAAAAAAATGCTCATGTTTATCAAGAAGACAAAAGGCTAACATGCTTAACAAGTTTATACATAAAATACACATCTGGCCTTCAAGCTAAAAAGTCTACTGTTTACTAATCAGCAAGTGCAGTTAAAAATGTGAGCTTCCAAACTGAAAACAAGCTCACCATCCACATTCTGACAAGGAGTGTCTTTTTTAATTACAGGACAAAATAATAACAATAATAATAATAATAAAAAATGAAAAAGTCTGAACTCTGCCTCTCTTTTTAAATTCTGCCGAAGACGTACGTCTCTTTTCTTATACTCCACCGTTTCTCTCCATGCACAGCACACCTCCTCAGGTTCTCCTTTTCAGTTTATTCCTCCACTTTCTTTAATGTAAAAGCCAATATTGCTGTCTTCATTCCCTGCTAAAGTCTCGCTGTTTACAAGAAAATGATGTGTGATTCTTCAAGTACCATAATACTTTGTATAAGGAAGCACTGCAACTAAAACTATGATAAAGCGTAGAAAAGTTTTTTTTTTTTTTTTTTTTTTTATTAATATTGGCTAATTTGCCAACCATTTGATGTTAAAATCAGCTGATCTTGGCAGCTGGATGAATGGAACATCACTAGTAAACGCACCATTTTAACCTGGAGAATCCCCAAAGAATGTCCAGAAAACCCACACAAACATGCAAAGAAAGAAAGTGCAAACTCTACACAAGCTGCAATTTGATCCAAGGATACTAAACCACCAGGCCGTAATAATAATACCCTTTTGCCTTCTAGATGTTATCAGCTTTTGGGATTTATAGTAAATACTATTTTATTACTGGAAGAAACAGCTGACTATAAAGAATGTAGAAATATGTAAAAATCATGATGGCAAGCTCAGTCTTACAAAGAGGACCCTTAATACACAAGACAAATGAAACTGTCCAAAAATATATCCCTCAACAACTAGCCACGCCATAATTCATTGTGTAAGCATGCTGATGCGATTTTTTATTCTTATAGACATCAGTGTCACTTAGCAGTATTTTGAACATTGGCACATTTGTTCATTATACTACATGAATTGGCTTTGTTGCATCATACATACATACATTGTAAAATTAAAAAGAGTTTTCCACTTAACTTTAAAATGCTTCCCTGTTTCTAAGTAAGGAGTCTTTTCTTAAAATTGCAACAACAAAAATGATCCCGCCTACTGTACTGTCTACTCGCTAGTGCCTATGCCAGGCTATGCTGCAAGACAGAGTCCCACTTTAGACTGATACAAGTCCATTAGTGGGTGCTTAAACACACGCAGCACTTCTGAAAAGAACAGTGTGTATGCTTTGTAACAGAAAGAAGAAATTGAAATTTCTAAATGAAAACACTCAAATACCAGCGGAGTACTATCAATGATCTACATTTACTGCAAATTAATATAAAAAGTTACTACTTATTGGAAAACATTTGGTTTAACCGCGGAATACAACTTGTTTCTGCCCGATAGCTGTTAACTTCAAAACAGCTTTCGCCTGACGGCATTTAAGTGCAATAATATCGAGTGGCATCGCCCTTCTACGTGTTTGTCGCGCGGCCTATCGTACAGTCTAAACTGTAATAAAAAAGACTTTTTTTTCTACAACATAGAGGGCACAGAATTCGCTACTCTCGGAAGTCACATCCTCAAAGGTGCGTGTCCTCGAGGCGGTTAAGCAACAATCCCATCAAAAATAAACTATTATACTGGTGCCGTGATCTGGATTCAATATGCCTGCGCAGACTTCTGACTGGTGAACCGCTCAACCCAGGGAATGAAGTACAAGGCCCCAAAGGCTCAAGCTATATAAAATGAGTTATGAAATATATACAGTAAGTCTCGTTATAAACTTGAAGACTGCGTCTCTACGACCAGTACGTTTTCGTTTAGTTCAATTAACTGTGAAGACCTGATTTTTGCCATTGTGTTGGGTAGACGCTGGGACTTTTATTGCCTGTTTTCGCGCACTGATGTAGTTGTAATTTACATTTTACAACGGAGAGAACATAACAAAGCCACCGATTTACCTTATTAGCTGTTTTGTCCAGCTTTCTGCCAAATGACAGGTGATGCTTTTCACAGTTGTACTTTCTGGGCACCATCCCTTTCCATCCTTAATAGATTATCTTTGATTGGCATTACTCACACTCCACTTGATTGGTTTAGATCTTACCTCTCAGGCCGCACTCAGTTCATACAGCTTAAAACCTTCACATCCCAACCCACCGCTGTTACTTCTGGTGTGCCCCAAGGCTCTGTCCTGGGGCCTCTTCTTTTTATTATTTACCTTCTTCCCCTTGGCAATATTTTTCGCAAATATAACATTAATTTTCACTGTTATGCTGATGACACCCAGCTCTACCTGGCTGGTAAACCCACCTCCTCTTTTCCGCCACCCTCGCTTATTGACTGCATATTTGAAATTAAATCCTGGTTCTCTTCAAATTTTCTTAAATTAAACAGTGACAAAACTGAGGTTCTCCTCATTGGTTCAAAATCATCATTATCCAAAACCAATAATCTTTCTTTTATTATTGATAACTCTGTTGTTTTCCCATCATCTCAGGTCAAGAGTCTGGGTGTCATCCTTGACAGTATTCTATCCTTCCAATGTCACATTAATAACATCACCCGGTCTGCTTACTTCCACTTACGTAATATTAATCGCATTCGCCCCTCCCTCACTCCTCATACTACTGCCATTCTTGTTCATAGTCTTGTCACTTCTCGACTGGACTACTGCAATTCACTCCTCTTTGGTCTCCCTAATAAATCTCTTCATAAGCTTCAGTTAGTCCAGAAGTCTTGCAGCAGCTTCATTGGCTCCCGATCAAGTTTCGTATTGATTTTAAGATTCTGCTACTAACATTTAAGGCCATCCATAACCTCACACCTCCATATCTGTCTGACCTTCTACATGTTGCTATTCCATCCCGTAGCCTTAGATCCTCTTCCTCTACCCATCTGACCGTTCCTCCCGCCCGTCTAACCACAATGGGGAGCAGAGCTTTCAGCCGTTCTGCTCCCAAGCACTGGAACTCATTACCTGCGGATCTCCGAAATATCAAATCATATTCATCTTTCAAATGCAAACTTAAAACACATTTGTTTAAAATGGCTTTTTCTTCTTCCTCCTGATTATAGTGGTTTTGTTTGGTTTTAATTTTTAGATTTTCTGATGTTTTAAGTTGTTTATAATTGTGTCTTTTATTTATTTATTTATTGTTTGTTCGGTGTCCTTGAGTTCTCTGAAAGGCGCCTTGTATAAATAAAATGTATTATTATTATTATTATCCCTCAACGTAAAAGGAGCGCACCGCGTCGCGCCGACTTGAAAAGAGCGCCACTTAAAGTCTCGTGAGCACTCGTTTGCATTTCAAACATGTGCCCGATCCGGGTGGTTCGTTGTGTGGCGGGTACGGCAACGCGCCATCTGCGCATGCTCCCAACCTTGACTCTAGAGCAGGGGTTGCCAACTCCGGTACTGGAGGACCATCGCGGCTGCTGGTTTTCATTCTAACCCTTTTCTTAATTAGTGACCGGTTTTGCTGCTAATTAACTAATTTTGAATTCATATTAATTGACTTGCTCATGAAGACTCAGACCCCTTTAACTGTTTCCTTTTCCTAAATTAGCCACCAAACAGTGAGATACAAAATGAACCAAAAAATGACCAGCAAACTGTGTCCATCATACAATATCTGAAAATAAAAAGGGTGGAGGTCTCAGGAATGTTGATCTGCTCAGGTCCACAAAACATTGCAACAGTGCTCTTAGAAAAGAGAAAATGAAAAATTTCAGAAATGTCTGCTGTTGCACCATGAGAGCAACAACAAGCCATGGAATTATAGAACGGGTTTAATTAACGAATCAGTGCCTAATTAAGCAACTGGTTGGAGTGAAATTGGTTGGAGTTTGAGGCCCTGATTTAGATGGTCTTCTGTTGACTTCCTCACTTAACATTTCATTTCTGTTTGGGTGCCATTTAAGGAAAGAAATGAAGCAATTCAGAGGAACAAATATTAAAAAACAAGTCAATTAAAATTAATTCAAAAGAAGTTCATTAGCAGCAAAATCAGGTCACTAATTAAGAAAAGTGTTAGAATGAAAACCTGCAGCCACAGTGGTCCTTCAGGACCGGAGTTGGCGACCCCTGCTCTAGACAAGGCAATATGAAGTGCGTAATCCTCAAAAAATGCAGACATTTTACACTTTCCATCACTATGGTTTATTAGTTTCTCCAACAGCATTACTTCTGGTGCAAGACATTTTTTTAGGGCACACCAGCAAGACACTCCCAAAATATTGTGACAAACAGACATAGCCGATTTATCAGGAAACACTTTTTCTTTACTCTTTTCTTAATACTGGTAATGTTGTCGAATCAAATACTCAAAATCACTACAAATGGCCATCTTCAAATCGAGTCTCCACCCTTTACTCCCAACGCTGAAAAGCATGTGTCAGTCAGCATGGGTTAGTGGTGGTAGGCAAACTCAACCCCCTTACAGACACACACACTCACACACACACATTTAAACTTCAATAAAACACTCCCATTGCCAAAAGCTACAAACCAAAATGAAACACAACTGTTGGAAACCCAACATGAAAGAAATCATAATTAACAGTCTAATTTTAGGTGCAGCGTCTCCTGGGAAGTCAGTGCTGTCCATCACTGCAATATTTTTTCAAGCCAGTTATGGCCACGTGTGTAAGGCAGCAGCATCCATGGAAAAAAAAATACTTGGGGTCATAGGCAGCAAATGCTGCGTGTAGTGAAAATCAGTTATTTCATTTATCTGATATTTTTTTGAATATGAGACTGATAACCATAACAAGCCAAATAGTAAAGCTGCCATTGCCGACATTACATAATATAAAGCAACACGACCAGCACTTACAAATTTTTTATATTTCTTTTTGTGAAATTAAGAATAATTATCATATGCCATACTTGATTTCCATACGGGTTAATAAAATGTAACACACAGCACATATCATTTCTTTTACCCTGTATCTTACATTGTGGTTGAAAAAAAATTGGACGACAAGATGAAAGTGTCAGGAGTTTGAGCAAACACAGGCACCCCTTTCTACAGACCCCTGACCAGTGTTGCCAGGTTTGCAGATCTGCCCAATTCGGCTATTTTTGATTGTCATCTGTGGGAGAAAATTGACTTTGTGTTTTTTTGGGCTACCTTTTATAAAGCAACTCAGTATTTTGGGCTATTTTTCAGCCCCCCAAGCCAACTAATTTTTACCATATATTTCATCCATCTGGCGCCCCTTCCCCTGCTATTCACACTTGTGTTATGTTCTTTCTTCTTCTTCTTTCGGCTGCTCCCATTAGGGGTCGCCACAGTGGATCATCTTCTTCCATATCTTTCTGTCCTCTGCATCTTCTTCTGTTGTACCCATCACTTGCATGTCCTCTCTCACCACATCCATAAACCTTCTCTTAGGCCTTCCTCTTTTCCTCTTCCTTGGCAGCTCTATCCTTAGCATCCTTCTCCCAATATACCCAGCATTTCTCCTCTGCACATGTCCCCCTGCTTTCTGGTGTGTCATTTTGTTAACCTCAGGCGTAGGGCTATTTTTCTTGCAAATTCACTATTTTTAAGCAGTCTTTTGGCAATAATTTGTTTAGGAATCTGGCAACCCTGCCCCTGACTGACACTGTTAATTGCTGGATCCTGGCCACAGCTCAATCCCCCTGTGCAGCCTAAGACAAAAGTTAGATAACTAGAAAGACTTTTTAAAATTAACTACAAAGAAAATTGAACAGAGAAAATGACCATCTTAATAAAAGGCTTGAAATAGCATTGCATTGTTGATAAAAATAGCATTCTTTTGTAAAATCAAGGGCATGACTATTTGGCAGTAGAGCCTGTACAGAATTATGGCAGGAAAATAGACAATAGTTATTTATTTATAAAATGGATTTTCAAATTTCAGAGCAATGGGAAATGAATTCACATTTTTAATTAATATTTTGTTCAATTTTATTCTCCTAATAATGAATGAGGCAATTCACATAAGGTGAAAAAAATGTATTTGGTAGGTTTAAGGGATGATAAGGCAGTTCATTAAATGTGGTTCTTGTGCTAGGGGTTATCTCAAGTGGAAGATGAGCAGTGGCAGGTATCTCTGGTACTGGGAAAACGGACACCTGAGAGTGGCCACCCACTGCAGACTTAATGGAGATCAGGTATGAATGCAGTTATCTTCATTGGAGCCAGCAATGCCCCTCAAACTAAACGTTGATTGAATCTCCTCATTTAAGCTGTGTTGTTTCATTCTCATTTTTCAACAAGGGATCATGCAGGACTGAATGCCAAGCAGTAATCCTTTCTAGGAGGATGTACTCATATTTATCTCCATGATCTAGAGTTGACCATATGACTCTCACAACAACAATCACACAAACTGAGTATTGATTGGGTGTAGTGACTCCAGGAAAACACTTTGGAAACTGTCCATCGTAATTAAAAAGTGCACAATGCCAACTATATACTTGGTAAATTTCACAATTTAGCTCAAAATCTTTCCCACCCATTTTGCTTTTCTATCTGCATTGTTAATGAAAGAGTGACAGCTTATCTTTATAGCACAGATGCTCTTAAAGTATATAAAACCTGTACAATGTAATGGAATTGGCACCGTCTTGGACAAATAATCCACTGAGTGTTCATAATTTACTTATAACATTAATAGCTCTTTAGCTGTTAGTAGAAGGAAAAATACTAAATCAAAATGAGACGTTTTCTACTTTGAGCAGGCTTAGTTTGAGCCTGGCTTTATGCAAAAAAAAAATTCACTTCAAGAAAAAGGCAAACACGATAGAAAAGAATTTGAGAATATGATTATTATAAATTTCCACATTTCAGAGTCATAATAATCCTCAGATTGCTGAAAACAACAACATGGTTTGTTCTAACTCTTTGAACTCAAATCACAAAAGAAAACAAAACAGAGATCCCAGCTTTCTTTTCAGACTCCTTGCGTTAAAATTCCACTTACCTCCAATATGCTCTTTTTCTGTTTGGCTATGTTGCCAGTATAAAGTCAATTGACTGTTTCCTTCAAATTTGTTGAGAGTTGTCATGATTTTGTCCTGAAATGAGAGGGAAAAAAATTAAAAACCCTAGCCTCAAACAAACCTTAATAATTAAAGCGAGTTTATACACTGAAATAATACCCCAAAATACACAATTCTAAATTCAAAACACACAAATAGAAACACTTAACCCATAAATTAAAAATACAAAAGAATTGAAAAGTTCAAACATTAAAAAAAAAAAAAAAACATTGAAAAAAATACCAAAATCCTAAGCAACTGAGCCAAAAGTCGTAAATTTGAAATGCCAAAATAAAATGGTCAAAAGATCGCTAAGCTTACAAAAGAGAAAGGAACACAACAACACTGTTGTTGTGATGTGAGATTTTGCATTTAACGTGATAATTATTTTGTACGTCTTTATTTGTAATTTAGGCAAAGCAATGTAATTTAGTGTTTCGGGAGGCCTGTTCTGAAGAAAGCTGAACACCAATGATGCCTTAACTGGAGACATTAAGTAACTACAATGGTGAGTTACACATCACCATTTAATCAGGTTGTATGGTTGCCAATATTCAAATGTACTTTGCATTTTGTTATTATTTATGAATATTATCAATAATACATTATTTTATGTGTAACTTAACTCCTGCTTGTCTTTTTACTATATCTAATTGCCTGAGGTTATAGATATAGAAGGGAAGTTGGGGATAAGTTATATACAATAATACCTTATAAACAGTGGTAAGTCTGTGAGATTAGGCATTGTGACAAAGGCTACATATTACTAATACAATAGGGGAAAGTAGAGCAATACCAAGATACTCTACCAAGATAAGACAACTGTAAAAACTAAATCTTGCATGTGTGAAAAATAATAACAAAAAATAGCTAACTATATGCAAAATAATCATTACTTAAATTAATAAAAATGGGATTTACCCTTTTTATTGATTATTTAATTCTATTTCAATAAAAAATTAAGAATAATGTTAACTTATTATTTTTCTTAAAATGTAAACATTTTTTATAACTTATTCTAAGTAAAAAAAACTATACTGTGAATTGAACACATTTAAGTTAAGTTAAATGTAATGACACGGCACTTCCTCTCACATCGATTTCTTGGTCTTTACAACAATGCATTCAGCTGTAACGTTTATCCATAATAAGAGCTATTTTGCCACGAATGTGTAAGCATAAAGAATATTAATTCTGTAATGAATAACTAGTATTTAATTTCGTTAAGTTACAGACGTAAGCAGTTGTTGTTTTCACAAAACCTTTCTCTTCATGTGGGAAACATGGCGAGCAAGGTAGCGTCTTTCTAACAACCTCCCTTGTTGGTTTGCTTTAAAAAGCAAGCACATTTCTTGGATAGTTACATATGTTCATATTTTTTTTATCATTAAAAACTTTTATTTTACACAAAAAAAGAAAATGACACTTTGAGATAAGTTTGAGAACGATACTGCGTTTTTCCTAAATTGTAAACAACATAAAAAGACATTAGCCTAACCGTCACGGTATTATTTGACCTCTTATTTAATTAGTGTTCTGCATAGGTAATGTATTTTCTGGTTAATTTTTAACACTGTGATTTATTTAGCGATGCAAAAAAAAAAAAAACTGTTGTGATTTCCTACGTCCTATTATTTCAGGATTTTCGCTATCGCATACTGAAAAGTAGTGGAAAAGGTGGCCATTCCTTTAACCGGATATGTTGGCGTAAATGCAGGAAGTGTTTGAAGAGCAGCACCTGCCTCAGGATTTCACTCTTTCACTTTCTTCGTTTTCTTCCCATTTACCTCTAATTCCTGGAACATTATTTGATTAAGATATCATTTTTGTGTGTTTTTTTTTTTTTAAAAAAGAACATTTGCATTGACATTTGAATGTCAGTAATTCAGTAAAAACTATCCTCAGACATTTGATTTAATTTTCCTTTGAAAATATAACTCCGTTGTTGTGACTATCTGTATAGGTTTAAATAAATAAAGATATATGGAATTTTAGCATTTATTTGTTATACAGTCATTACTGTCCAGGGTTGCATTATTACTCATTTTTTTGAGTAATTCAAATGAAAATCAGAGTAAAATAAAACCATTTTTGCCACTACTTATATTTAATCAAACTCATTTATTTTAGATAAATTTGAGTAAATTAATAAATTAAGTTTACTTAATAGTGCAGTGTATTAAATCTACTCAAAAATATTGCTTATAATTTGTTGCCTTATTTTTTTTTAAGTACTTTTAACGCATTATTTTTTACAGTGAAGGGAGCCTGAAGCACCATTAGTAAAATGAATGCCACCGCAGAGAAGCAATGGCTGCCAGAAGTTCTGATAGTCTAAACTAATTACAGCACCTGAGGACTGTTAATTATTCTGGGGTCTTGCCACTCCACTACTTAAAACAATAATAACATAATTAACAAGACACAGAGGGACATTAACTAAACTATGTGGAGCTAAAAAAATGTAATCAAATAAAACAATAAGGAAGTAATGAAAGGAAGGTAGAAAAAGAGAAAAAAGGACTAAGGACAAGACCCTTGTGAAATCCTAATACTACACTCCTAAACTGGAACACCATTTTTCCTGTTACATCCCAAAGCCTAATTTTGCATGTTCTTATATGTAAATAATGTATGGTGTTGGTATTTTTGTCACTACATTATACCTGGAAGCCTGTGCAAGAGAAAAGAACAGACATGCAAAAACTGAAAGTAACAGTAGTACAATTACATTATTTATATATAAGAACATGCAAATTACACTAAATATACGGTTAAATGCATTATGCAATCAACAGCTCTAGTCAAGGTATAATGGATTAAAGTAGTGCATCTTCAGCCTGGATTTAAAAGATGAGGCTGAACGGGTATCTTGAGATCTTAATGTGTGCTCTTGGTTTGTAAGTAATAGAAGTTCACATAAGTAAGCTGTGCCTTGAGGATTTATATGTAAGAAGGATGATGTAAAAATCAGCCCTAAGCTTAACTGGAAGCCTGTGTAAAGACATAAAAACTGGAGTGATGTGGTCGTAACTTCTAGTTCTTGTACCAATTCTTGCAGCAGCATTTTGAATTAAATGAAAGCTTCATAAAGAAAGATTTATAGAGCCATTGAGGAGCACATTTCAGTAGTCAATCACAGTAGAAATAAATGCATTAATTTGAGTTGATGAAAACCTTACATCCCAGATACAGTATATGAAGAATACAACTGATTGTTGTCACATGTGGGTAACAACCAAAGTACTTGCCAGGAAATCCTGCATCTCCTTTAATGTTGCTGTAGGATTCTTGGTGCTCTCCCTGACCAGTTTTCTCCTTGTCGTCTTATCAATCTTAGAGGAACGACTTGATTTTGGTAGAGTCACTGTTGAGCCATATTTTCTCCACTTATTGATGACTGTCTTCACCATGCTCCATGGGACTGGATATGCTTAATGCTTTGGATATCCTTTTGTACCCCTGACCTGACTAATACCTTTCAGTGATGAGATCCTGTTCATGTTTTAAAAACTGTTTGCGGACCATGGCTTTTGGAGTATTTTGTAACCAAGAGGATACAAATTTTATCTGAGATCAATCAGAGACACTTTAAATGATGTCAGGTGAATGCTAACTACTGTTTGAGATGAGACTTATTGTGATTGGTTTATTCTGAACGCAGCCACATTCTTGATTATTAAAGGGTAGGCACACTAATGCAAGTTTTTATATGATTGTTTTTTTCTTTTTTCACTAAACAGTTTCTGATTTGATTTCACATTCTTTGTACAGAATGCAATTTTGCAATAAAGGTGGAATAAGTTCTGACAGGATTTATCGTAGTTTCAATTTTTTAATTACACAAAAGCTGCGATTCTGGCAGGGTGGTTTAGGCTTTTTATATCCACTGTACAACTGACAAAGTTATTCATTAATAGCTGGAGATAATGCAGTGTGCTTGAAGATTTGATGCAGTGGGTATCATCTTAGCATTAGCATCCTTCATCCTTTTCAGCAATAACAGATTACTTGGACATGTGGTAGCAGACTGGAGTGCCACCACTGGATACCATAATATTCATGTGTTTAGTCATTATGTGATGTAGTATTTCCAGATATTAACTACAGTCATCCGCTGATGCTGCTCAAAGGGTCGAAGCTGACTAGGAGTTCAGATGACATCACCAGAGAGTTTAGCAGTTGCTCCTGTACAGAAGTGGGAGAGATTTCAAAGCAGCAAGAAGCTGCTTCTGAACTCATCTTTGTAACCCAAATGTCAGGGGTTTGTGGCAGGTGATCAGCAATTCAACAGTCAATGTTGGATGGGAACTCTAATTACTAGTCATGTAATTAGTACCTGGAAAACAGATCTCCACGTGTTAGGCAAGGGAACACTAACTGCAGTTAGGTACTGGGATGAAATTCTCAGAGTCATTGTCAGACCTTACGCTGGTGCAGTGGGCTCTGGGTTCCTCCTGGTGCAGGACAGTGCCCAACCTAATGTGACCTTAGTGTGTAGTCAGTTCCTGGATGACAAAGGCATTGATGCCATTGAGTAGCCCTCAAGTTCCCCAGACTTGAATCAAACTGAGAGCCTCTGGGACATTGTGTATTGGTGTATCTGACACTGCCAAGTAAACTGACCAGAAGCTCACTGATGCCCTGATCCAGGTCTGGAAGGACACCATCCACCATCTCATCAGCATGGCCAGACGATGTTGGAAGTTCATACAGGCAAGTGGGGGGCCATACACACTACTGAGTCACATTATGAGTTGCTGTGATGAAATTCACACACTTTGAATCAGCCTGTGGATTCAATTTTTGACTTTGATTTTTGGTGTGATGTTGAATCCAGCCCTCAATGTGTTGGTGATTTTGGTTTCCATTGACTGTTGTTACATCATTTTGTTCTCAACAAATTGCACAGTATTACCCAGTAAAGATTTTCCACTTGAATATTTCATTCATCAAGATTAAATGTGCGATGTAAGTGTTCCCTTAATTTTTTTGAGCATTGTATGTACACAAGTTGTGCTGCCTGTCTAAGACTGGTTGGAATCTAAGTAATTAGTATCGACCTCAGCGTTAACCTTTGCAGTGCACCATGCAATGCATGTGTCTCAGTTATGTGTTATTTGGTAAGGGATTTGTAAAAGCATTATTAATGTTTGTTATGCACCACCTATTGGGATGATAGAGACATTAACATTACTCAAAGCTATTGTCTACTTTTACATGCATTTTTATTACTATTTAATTTAATATTGTTTTTTTGTATCAGTATACTGCTGCTGGATTATGTGAATTTCCCCTTGGGATTAATAAAGTATCTATCTATCTATCTATCTATCTATCTATCTATCTATCTATCTATCTATCTATCTATCTATCTATCTATCAGCCATAACACACAAAACAGCTTTTCTCATGCATTTGACAGATGAGCTGGGTTCAACAGGTGGTCAAAAGTTGATAGCGCGTAATTACATTTCAAAGAGCTGATAGTGTCATGGCTGATAGTATCATGCCTCCATCTTCAAAGAAGGCAGTCACGGAGCCCAGATGAGAATGTAGAATGTTTCTTTATTTGCAGAGTATGCACAAATCTCTCAGTTCGTGGAGTGAGCAATCAAAAAATTCTTCGTCTTTTATCCTTTTCCATTACCAGTACCTTGTCTAATACATCATGTCATCTGACTCTTAATATAGAGAACTTTAATATCTTATCCAGTCAACTATAGTCACATTCAATTTCGTACTCATGTTGACTCTTCCATTATTCTGAACACTGCTTCTTTAGGAGAGGTGTTTGCGGATTGTTCTATTGATCTTGTCACCACTTCAGAAGAGGGGTGTTTGGACTTTCCTATTATTTTATCTTCACCTTCTAGAGGGGTGTTTGTCACTCATTTACCTGATTCTAGACTTGGAAAGTCAAGATGATGGTTTCTCTAAATTGAGGCAGGCCTCACGTGCTTAAGCTTTAAGCTACATTTTAGTTAATGGTTGAGTTACCTTTAGACCATTTCCTTATCTACACTAATAAAAGGCAAAGCCCTCACTGACTGACTGACTGACTGACTGACTGACTCACTCACTCACTCATCACTAATTCTCCAACTTCCCCTGTAGGTAGAAGGCTGAAATTTGGCAGGCTCATTCCTTACAGCTTACTTACAAAAGTTGGGCACGTTTCATTTTGAAATTCTATGCGTAATGGTCATAACTGGTACCTATTTTTGTCCATATACTGTAATAGACTGCAGCTCGATGGCCGTGGGAGGCGGAGTTGCGTCTCGCATCATCACGCCTCCCATGTAATTGAGTGCCTGCCCATATAAGGTAAATATTTGCGGGTCAAGGACTGTGCTTAGCACATTCATGAGTAAAAATATCCGAATCACAAACTGATGTTAATTATATTTTGTCCATGAATACTTATTAAATAATTCCAAATAGTCTGTCTGCTTCCTTTCATAGCTTTTCCGATGGTTGTGCTGCTTCCAGGCATACATTTTCATATTAAAGCATTTAACCAATCACATTTCAGCCATCATTTGTTGCCAGGCAGAGAGGCCTTCACAATCCATTGTACAGGCACTCTAACACAGAATAAATGTCGATTAACTTGTTCCTTCAACCAATCAGATTTTGAATTGGTGTCAGTAGGGCCCTCTAGCAGGCGTACGGCAATGTCACCGTATTCATAACCATTGATTGGATAAAAGCCGATATGAGGAACTCTACGAGGCCACTGAACGCACCGCAAACGCTCCGAGCACAAGATCCTCGGACGCACTACGGCCAACTCCATGGCAGGATTCTGGACAATATTATTTGCCAGACACAGACCAGATTTCAAGACCACGAAAACCTAATGTTTGTCATGCTCCTTGAGCCCCAGAAGTTTCAGGAATACAAGAAAAATTTCACACATGCAGCCTTCTCCAGTTTAACATAGAGCCACGGAGTGGTTTTTGATCTGTCTCGTCTAAAAACAGAACTGACTGTAATGTATGCCATGGATGATTTTGCAGGAAAATCTCCCACTGATTACCTTGACTTCCTTCATCAGAAAAATCTGAATGAGAGCATGGGGCAGCTGTTCACATTGGTATATTTGGCGGTGACCATTCCCGTGTACACTGCTTCTGTCGAGCGGACATTTTCAGCCCTAAAGCGAATTAAAACTTATGCCAGAAATACGACAGGGGAGGTTCGACTTTCAGCATTAGCTTCGATGGCGATAGAAAGGGACTTTTTTGATGGAACTGAAGCGCACAGATAATCCGTACGACAGAGTAATTAAACTGTTTTTGAGGAAAGAGAGGAGGATGGATTTTGTTTACAAGTAAAATGTTGCGATTTTCCTAAATAATATTGCAAGTTTATGAGTTATTATTGATGTTTTTTATGTGTGTCGCGGCTGTGGCTGCAGTAGAAAGGAACTTGTTCACCCCTGGTTTGTCTATTCAATAAAGGCTATTATTGTGGCTACAGGAGTTATCTTATACAGTACAGGCCAAAAGTTTGGACACACCTCCTCATTCAATGTGTTTTCTTTATTTTCATGACCATTTACAGCACTCCATCACTCTCCTTCTTGGTCAAATAGCCCTTACACAGCCTGGAGGTGTGTTTGGGGTCATTGTCCTGTTGAAAAATAAATGATCGTCCAACTAACCTGACTTCTGCACAACACAACTGCTGGTCCCAACCCCATTGATAAAGCAAGAAATTCCACGAAATAACCCTGATAAGGCATACCTGTGAAGTGAAAACCATTTCAGGTGACTACCTGTTGAAGCTCATCGAGAGAATGCCAAGAGTGTGCAAAGCAGTAATCAGAGCAAAGGGTGGCTATTTTGAAGAAACTAGAATATAAAACATGTTTTCAGTTATTTCACCTTTTTTTGTTAAGTACATAACTCCACATGTGTTCATTCATAGTTTTGATGCCTTCAGTCATGAAAATGAAGAAAACACATTGAATGAGGAGGTGTGTCCAAACTTTTGGCCTGTACTGTATACACATATACACATATATATATATATACACATACATATATACATATATATATATATACACACACATACATCCACATACATACTTCCTGTTTGTGGCACATTAGTATATGTGTGGGGGAAAACTTTTCAAAGACACAACACAAACACAATGGGCAGCACATTGAACACATTTTATAAGTGGTCAGAAACTTGTAAATAACTCATGAAAGAATAAAGTTACGTTAAACCAAGCACACCATTGTTTTTCTTGTGAAATTCCCAATAAGTTTGATGTGTCACATGACCCTCTTCCTATTGAAAAAACAAAAGTTGGATCCAAAATGGC